>WOXC01000391.1:0-538322 GCA_011680675.1 Gymnobelideus leadbeateri
GCTGGTTACAGGTTAAGACGTGTGTCTTCTGTGCTTTCTGTTGTGTGTCCCTCTGTCTCTCTCCCTTTTGTCTCTATCTCCGTCTCTCTGTGTCTCTGTCTCTTTCTCTGTCTCCTTATGTCTTTCTGTCTGTCTCTGTCTCTCTGTCTCTCTCTGTGTCTCTTTGTCTCTGTCTCTCTCTGTCTCTTTTTGTCTCTCTGGGTCTCTCTCTGTCTCTCTCTCTTTGTGTCTCTCTCTGTCTCTGTCTCTCTCTGCCTCTGTCTCTCTCTCTCATTACTAAAAACAGATTCCAGTCTTGTCTTTGCTTAATTCCCTGGATAACCTTAAGGTCACCATTTGACCTCTCTAGAGCTCACTTTCCTCCTCTGTAAAATGAAGGGGTTTGAAAGATGTTAATTTAGGTGTGGTCAAGTTCTTGATCAGAGATTCCCAAACTTATTTGATCTACTGCCAACTTTTAAAAAAAATTACTTGGTGCCACCCTGGAAATCTACTTTCTTTAACCTTTAGTGGTTTTCTTTTGGAATTTGTGTCATTTCGAAAAACTATAAAACATTTTTTTGCCTTTTGGAGGGCAATTGGGGTTAAATAACTTGCCCAAGGTTACACGGCTAGTTTGCGTGTGTGTGTGTGTGTGTGTGTGTGTGTGTGTGTGTGTGTGTGTCGGGGTGTGTGTGTTAAGTGTCTGAGGCCGGATCTGAACTCAGGTACTCCTGACTCCAGGGCCGGCACTTTACTCACTGTGCCACCTAGTCGCCCCAATATAAAATATCTTTCTGAAAAAAAAATGATGCATAAGTTTAATAATTTATAGTAAATGTGTGATTTGAAATTTTGATTACACAACATTGTGTCATATAATCATACAATATCATATTGTAAACAAGTTATTACATGCACATATTCCTTTGGATGCTTGCTGGACTCACCCACAATGTGCAACACCCTCACCTACAACACTTGCTTGTTAAGACCTGTCAGTGGACTTGACCACTGATGAGTTATAACTTACATGTTTTTGAATGTTTATTTGAAAAATAATGTAATCCCAATGATTTTATCTCTGTTACATAAGAGATGAAACATGTAGGAATGGTTTTTCAAATTTTTTCCTCTTCTTTCCTTATGCTTCCACTGCCTCTTTATTTTTATTCAATGTCCCACAAATGCACCCTAGGTTATGACCATCCCCTGGATGTTCCAGGGCCCCACCAGGGGGTGGCATCATCCACTTTGGGAACCTAGATCTAAGATCTTCTGCATGAGAAAGTCCCTTCCCCTCCCTGGGCTTCAGTCCCCTCCCCTGTTAAACGTGGCAGCTTTCCTAGACGAACTTTTGGGGCCCCTTGCAACCCTAACTCTATCTTTCTCTTGCTAGGGTGCCCCTTCCCTCTCTCTGCCCCTTCCTGTGCCCTCCCTGCCTCCCTCTATCCCTAGGAGGCAGAGCACCACTTCTGGCCGTTTTTGATCCTCTCCCTTTGCTCTCCTCCCTCCCCTGTGGGTACCTGTCTGTCACTCCCCTCCCCTCTGTCTGCTTCCCTCTTCATTGTTGGTGCCCCTCTGCCCTTGCCCCTCTGTCTGCCCCTTGCCCCTCCTCTTTCCCTCTCCCTGCCCCTCCCCCCACCCCTTTGTCCCCCTCCCCCTCCCCCCAGGTGGGTGTCCCTGTGCCCCTCCCCTTACCCCTGTGCCTCTTCCCACCCTCTGCCCCACCCTGCCTCCCACCATCCCTAGTGACAGAGCAGCACCTCTGGCCCTCTCTGCTCCCCTCCCCCTCTTTGGTGCCCTAAGCCCCGCCCCTCTCTCTGCCCCTTCCTGTGCCCCCGCCTGCCTCCCTTTAACCCTAGGGGGCAGAGTGCGCTTCTTCCTTTCTCTCCTTGGGCGGCCTCGAGGCGGGGTGTCTCTGAGGGCCTCCTGCCACAGGTAGGCTGCTTTTTTCATCCTCCTCCATCCTCTGGGCCTGGGGCCCACGGGGCTGGAGTGGGGCGTGTGGGGACTCAGAAGGAGCATCTGGGGCTCTGAAGCCACTATGGCTGTGTTTTATGTAGGTCCCGAGTGTGAGGGGCCGCCTCAGCACTCTCAGGCCTGGCGAGGCCTCAGGCACCTAAACAAAAGGGGCCCTCAGACTCGCAGGAATGGGGAGGAGAGGACTCTATAGGGCAGTGAATGGGGTGTGATTTAATATAATCAATAATTAATATAATAAATTTAATATAAAATAATAGTTGAATATAATAATATAAAATAATAAATAATTATAATGATATAATATAATTAATACAGGATCTTGATACTGTATTATATCACTATCTTATTTAATTGTATACAATTGATATTCCCCCCCCCACCCCGTGGGTACCCCTCTGCCCCTGTCCCCTCTCTCTGCCCCTCCCTGCCTCGTTCCATCCCTGGGGCCAGAGCAGACCCTCTGGCGCTCTCTGCTCCCCTCCCCCCTTGGGGGGTCCCTCAGCCCCGCCCCGCCCCTCACTCTTCCCCTTCCGGTGTCCCCGCCTGCCTCCCTTTAACCCTAGGGGGCAGAGTGCGCTGCTTCCTTTCTCTTCTTGGGCAGCCTCGAGGCGGGGTGTCTCTGACATCCTCCTGCACAGGTAGGCCGCTTTTTTCATCCTCCTCCATCCTCTGGGCCTGGGGCCCGCGGGGCTGGAGTGGGGCGTGTGGGGACTCAGAAGGAGCATCTGGGGCTCAGAAGCCACTATGGCTGTGTTTTATGTAGGTCCCGAGTGTGAGGGGCCGCCTCAGCGCTCTCAGGCCTGGCGAGTCCTCGGGTTCTTAGGAATGGGGACAGGAGCTTCTACATGGCAGTGAATGGGGTGTGATTTAAGATAATCAATAATTAATAGTGCAAATTTAATATAAAATGATAGTTAATTATAATGAAACAATATAATTATTACAGTGTCTTGATACTGTATTATATAACTATCTTATTTAATTGTTATACAATTGATATTCCCCCTTGCCCCTCTGCCCTTCCCCTTCTCCATCTCTCCCCTCTCTCCCCCCTCCCTGTCCCCTCTCTGCCCCTCCCCTCTCCCTGCCCCTCCTCTCTCCTCTCTACCCCTCCCCTCTCTTCTCTCTATGCCTCTCCCTCCCTTCTCTCTGCCCCTCCCTGTCTCCCTCCATCCCTGGGGGCAGAGCAGCCCCTCTGGCCCTCTCTGCTCCCCTCCCACCCTCTCAGGCCTGGCGAGGCCTCAGGCACCTAAACAAGGGGGGCCCTCAGGCTCGCAGGAATAGGGAGGGGAGGTTTCTCCAGGGCACTGAATGGGGCATGATTTAATATAATCAATAATTAATATTATAAATTTAATATTAAATAATTATAATAATGTAATATAACAAAATAATATAATAAATACAGTGTCTTGATTCTGTATTGTCTGACCATCTTAATTGTTATAAAATTTATATTTCATGAAGGGGCGAGGGCTGTGCACTTAGGGGATAATGGGAAAATAGGTGGAAATGCTATTTATTGGTTAATAAGGAAGAAGTTGGGGTGGCTAGGTGTTGCAGTGAATACAGCACCTGTTCTGGGGTCAGGAGGTCCTGAGTTGAAATCCAGCCTCAGACACTTAAAACAAAAAACTAGCCCTGTGACCTTGGGCACATCACTTAACCCCAATTACCCTACCATCCCCCTCCAAAAAGCCAAAAGAAAAAAGGAAGTAGTTGAAGCCCCTTGATTACCCTGGGACTTGGGTCCACAGCAGAGTTGGTTGACCCCTTGCCTATTGCTAGCCAGGTCCCTGGCTTTAACCTTAGGACGCAGAGCAGGCTGCTTCCTTTCTCTCCTTGGGCAGCCTTGAGGCAGGGTGTCTCTGAGGGCCTCCTGGCACAGGTAGGGTGTGTTTCTCATCCTCCTCCATCCTCTGGGCCTGGGGTCCAATGGGCTGGAGTGGGGGGGTGGGGCCCCAGAAAGAGCCTCTAGGGGCCCTGAACCCACTATGGCTGTGTTTTATCATGGTCCTGAGTTCAAGGGGCCACCTCGGGCCTCTCAGGCTTGGTATGGCCTTAGTCACCTAAATAACCAGGCCCTTGGCCTCCTAGGAATGAGGTGGGGAGGTTTCTACAGGGCATTCCATATGTATGATACAATATAATAACTAATATAATATTGGATGTAGGGCTGGGGGTTCTGAGACTTGCTGCTTCATGGAGAAATAAGTCAAGAAGTTATTAATTAAGGAAGAGCCTGGGTTATGCCAGAGCCCATGAAGATAAGTGTTAAATGGCCAAGTGGCAGGCCAGATGGTGACCTGGGGCAGAGGGGCGTCTTCTGGATGAGCACCCCCCCCAAAGGCCACACCACGGCCCCCCAGGTATCCAGGAGAGGGCTGTCCACCCAGGGCAGGACCTGGCCATCTTTAGAGATTCAGCAGGCCCCTGGCAGACATGTCTCCTTGTCCTCCTTGCCTCTGCTGCCTCCCTCAGTGGCTGCCTCCATGGCCTCCTGTTTAGAAACCTGGGGATGAGCAGTAAAGACATCCAGCCCCCAAGGACGGCCATCTCTGGCATATAGGTGAATGGGGGAGATGCCCGGGCCTACAAGGAGGGGGCTGCTGGCATAGGCAAGGCCAAGCTGCACCAACTTGCAGGAGACCTCACCCAAACCACTGAGTCTACTCACTGGCTCCCAGTTTTTCCCTCCTGCTTTTGTGTCTCTTACTCAGAATTCTCTTTGGTGCCCAGGTGCTGGTGAAAACCCATTCCCCCTTGCCAGCCAGAGGCCTCTTTCTGGATCATCACCTGAACATCAAGTGGCTGCCCCTTCTGGGAGCCCAGCAGAGAGAAGCAGCAGCTCCTGACTAGCCTCTGTAAGTTGGGGGTGAGACACCCCCTCCCTGTCCTTGACCCCTAACTTCTCACTACAGAAACCCCACTGACTTCTCAGTGGAAGAGCCAATGCTTGGCTCAGGGCAATGCTCTCCTCTCGTTTTGTTTTGTTTTTGTTTTTTGCTTTTTGGAAGGGGGAGGGCAGGGCAATTGGGGTTATGTGACTTGCCCAAGGTCACAGGGCTAGTAAGTGTTAAGAATCTGAGGCTGGATTTGAACTCAGGTCCTCCTGACTCCAGGGCCAGTGCTCTATTCACTGTACCCCCTAGCTGCCCCTCTCCTCTCATTTTCTGCCCATGCTTATAGAGGTGGGTTTGCATGCACAGATACATACACAGCCTTCTTTTTGGTTCATTCCCTTCTGCTTGCAGAAAAATCCCCGGAAACTCCTTTTGGCTATATACAGGCTGTCTCAAATGTCTCAGTGCAGATTTAGGCTATTTAATAACTTCAGATGGCTAAGTGCTACAAACTTTAAAAAATCTTTTGATATTTTAAAGTTTCTTTTACACTTAATTTGTTTAGTGAATTTTGAATAATAAATCTTTTGTTTTAATTTTGACGTGACAGGAGCATTTTCTGGATGCTACTTTTTCCCCCTATCAATTGATAGGTAAAAGGGATTCTCTTGCTTGGCCACTGTGGTCATCTGATCTAGTTCTGCTAGATTTTTTTTCTTATAGGGTCCTGTGAAAATTGCTCTATAAGGGGTGGCCCGGTGGTACAGTGAATAGAGCAACGGCCCTGGAATCAGGAGGATCTGAGTTCAAATCTGGCCTCAAATACATAACACACACACACACACACACACACACACACAAACTAGCTATGTGACCTTGGGCAAGTCTCTTTACCCCAATTGCCCCTCCAAAAAAAAAAAGCAAAAAATTTTTTCTATAAGCATCAAAACTTTGTTCTTTGGATTATCTTCAGGCTAGGATTCCACACAGAATGCTTTCAGTCATTCAGCATTAGCTGATGAGAGTTTTTGGAAAGTTTGAACATCAACTGATTGATGGTCAAGTTGAATTTTCACAAGAAACAGCAATATTTTAGAAATTAAAATAATGTTTCAAATATTGTTTTTCCTGTTTTTGTGGCATTGCCAGCCTCTGAATCAGCTTTCCCATTACACTCAGGTGGTTTTAGTCATGATATGTTTCTACTATCATTGTTAAGATCCAGGAGTTTACGCCAAAGCAGAGTGAAGGATCGTGCAACCAGTTATCGAGAATGAGTGCAGACGTTGAGATGCGAAGTGAAGAATCCGATACCAACCCCGAGGAAATTGAGGAGAAGCCTGCCTCTTCTCCAAGCGAGATGGAAGATCAGCAGTGTGGCTCTTTCGAGGAAAATTTCGAGGTAGAAATTGCCGAGCCTGAAATCCAGGACGAAGAGGAACCCCAGGGAGCTGCTGCAAACCCTGGCCCAGCTCCTAGTCAGAGGCCTGATGCGTTTTCTTACAGGCCTAAAGTCTTCATGGGGCCCAAGAAAAACAGGAGAAAGTATGACCGTAAAGGCAGGCTGATCTGTAATGGTATTGATTTGTGCGACTGCCTGCAGGTCGATTGTGCTGGCTGCTTTTATCCTTGCCCTAGGTGCAACTCCAGGAAATGTGGAGTCAAGTGCCGCCGGAATCGCAAGTGGGTGTACAACAAGGTGGAGGATGAATCTGGCGAGCTGGTCAATGCATTCCCCTTCGCCTTTCCTGAGTAAGGTCCTGGCGACACTTGGCTCCCTTTTCTTTCGAGGGTTGAACTGGCTTTTTGCATGAATCTTAGGGCTTGGGCAAAGAGTTGGAATGGTCTTAATGTCAACTGATCATGCCAGCATTAGGGAACGACAGCATCCTCCCAAATGATTCTGTCAGTTTAGGATTTTTCTGCATAGAAAAAAGAATAAGTGATCCCTGCCCTGTTCCCTTTCCTCCTTCAGTTATCACCACAGCCAGTTCAGAAGTGTCTAGATTTTGAAAAGAGAAAGGAGCCCCACTTCGTACAGCCAGGAGCTTACTGATTTTCATGTTGTCATTAGTGCTTGGTGGTTAAAACAAAACAAAACGACAACTTAAGTGTTAATTGCTACTGAATGTGATAATGAGATCATATCCACCATATATTTGCTTGTAACAGTTTATTTGTTATGTTGTTGTATTCTGGATTCTTTCTGACTTCTCTAATTGAATCTTTCATGTTTGGTGATAGTAGATAAATTGTCAGACTATTCAGATGTCTTCATAGACACAATGGATAAGTATTGTTCGAGTACTAGCATTTAAAGAAAAAAAATAAAAACCATTTATAAATTTAAAGTTGGTTTTTAATGTCAAAGAATTCCCTTCAGTTCAGAATCCAAGTGCAGCTCTGGGCAACCATATCCAATGGGCACACCTGTGCAGGTAGGCACTTCACACCAATAGGGTGAAAGGTACCCCAAAAGGACCTTACAAAGGGTCACGATGACTCCGATGTGACTGAAAACGAGTGAACAAAACACAGGGGCAGTCAGGTGGTTCAGTGGATAGAGTTCAGATCTGGCCTCAGAAATGTACTAGCTGTGTAACCCTGGGAAATTCACTTCACCCTGTTTGCCTTAGTTTCCTCATCTGTAAAATGAGCTGGAGAAGGAAATAGCAAACCACTCTAGCATTTTCCCCAAGAAAACCCCAAATGGGGTCACAGAGTCAGACATGACTGCAAACAAGTGAACAAAATGAAAAACAAACAAAGATCCACTCCTGGAGGGCAGCATGAAACTTGGCCATACAGCCAGAACATGGGTTAAGAAGGCCTTGCCACAACCGGGAGGACCCTTCCCATTCAAGCTTTGTTTCTCAGGGAGGGGCTCTAAGGCTACATTACCTTTTCCCTTAATTGCTTGCAGAGGTCCTGGGAGGGATGGAAATGGTGTTTTTAATGGATAGCCAATTCAGCTGCCTTTAGGAGGGCTGGTTGTTCGGCAGCCCTCCCACCCTCCTTTCATCTCTTTTATGTGGTATCTTCCAGAATCATTGGAGATGGGACCATGATAGGGGTCTCTGATACACTCCTACAAACAGCCTCCTGGAGGAGAGCCCTGAGCAGCAACATTCTTGGCCATTATTATTGTTATTGTCTCTAATTTTGACTTTTAGCTCCAAGATCCAGAGACTGGTAAGGCAGCCAGTTAGTTCACATCAATTTCTTCTCCAGTGATCTGAGTACTCAGGCTCCTTAACCCCCAATGCTCTCCCAACTTTGGATAGTAACACTGTGTGTTTGGAAAAGCCTTGTCAAGGACCCAGGAGAATGCCTTGGCCTAGTTCCCTAAAAGTCTGGACACACACTCTCTATCACCTCTTTCTAGCCTTGGGTTCACCATAAGAAATAATGTGTAAAATCGACTGAATTAGTACTTACTGAGGAGTCCTGGTCAGATGGAGTGGCTCAGCCTGGACACATTCCCTTATGTATAGCAGGTTATACCATTACAAAGTAACCTCTAAGTGCTGGAGAGCATCTTAGGGTAGCTAGAGAACCAGAGAGCATAAAAAATGAGAGGAACCTTAGAGACTATAGTTCAACAAAGAACATAGAATGTCAGAGTTGGAAAGGACTTTAAAATAGTAACAACTGTAAAGGTATTTTAGAACAGAGAATATTAGAGCTGGGAAGGACTTTAAAATATACCATGTCAGAACTGGAAGGGAACTTAGAACAGACCATTGGTTTCAAATATACAATGTTAGAAATAGAAGGGAATCCAGAATGTAGGAAGTTAATCTTAGAACAGAGAATGTCAGATATGGGAAGGACCTTAAAACAAAAGGGTATTAGAATTTTGGGGGGAACTTTAGAATACACTATATTAGAACTGGATCTTGTAACACAGAACATTGGAGATCAAGTCCAAGCCTTTAGTTTCCCAGCCAAATCAGCTTAATTCCTGACAAATGTCAGTTCTTTTGATGGTGTTGTTCCCTTTGGATATATTGAAGGACACAGGTATTTGGGTCTCTTGTTGCCTGTCCTCCCAATTCTGGATGTGTGCTGTCCATTTAGGACTGTAGTTGGAGTTTAGCCAGCAATGCAGTGGCTGGAGGGTTTTCCTACTCGAAAGTGGAAATAGTGACTGCATTTTCATACTTCAAAGAGGGAGATTTAAGAATTCTTAGACACTCAGTTTTCAGATGCCCCTTATGGCCATGGAAAGTTCTTAGAGATTACCCAAGTTCTTCCTGCAGTCAAGAGAGGAAGAATGGCTAATCACTGCCCCATGTATGTACTGCCACGTTTAAATAATGGGGTTCCAGGCTAAGCTTCAAAATTCTCTATTGTTCCCCAGATCAACTTCTCCCAGAAACACTTTGCTGTAGTGCTAGGATCTTTTCTGGAAGGAGTACAGGATTAGAATTTTGGAGAACTGGATTCTGCCGATTGGGCCATTAACTTCCTGGGCAAGTCATTTCCCCTTTGCAGGCTGAGATTTCCTTCTCTGTTAGATGAGTGGGGTGGCACAGATTTATAAGACTCTTTCCAGCTCTAACATTCTATTTTGATTAAAAGCTAGCATTTACATAGCACTTTTTAAGATTTGCAGAACACTTTACAAATATCTCATTTTATCCTCACAACATCCCTGGGAGGTAGGTGCTATTACTATCCCCATTTTAAAGATGAGGAAAGTGAGGGGCGGCTAGGTGTCCCAGTGAGTAAGAGCGCCGGCCCTGGAGTCGGGAGGACTGGGATCAGTTCTGGCCTCAGAAAATGAGCACCCACACATAAATCATTACTGGCCATGTAACCTTGAGCAAGTTACTTAACCCCAGTTGTTTTAAAAAAAAAAAAGATGAGGAGAGTGAGGCAAAAAGGAAATGACTTGCCCAGGGTCACACAATTAGTAAGTGACTGAGGCTAGATTGAATCTCCGGTCTTCCTGACTTCAGGCCAAGCATTTCATCCACTTCACCGACTTGCTGCCTCATTCTGATTCTCTTCTAGTTTTAACATTCTATGCTCTAAAAAAAATTTTTCTTGATGTTTTTTATGTCACCTTCCTTTTCAAACCTATCCCCTCTTCCCTATTCAGAAGCCTTCCCTTATAGCAGTTATGAAAAGAAACTTTTAAAAAGCAAAGCTAAGTCATATCTAAAATGAGTTAGACGGTATATGGGATATTCCCCCCATAATCTCTCATCTTTGTAGCCAAAAAGGTGATTTTCTCCTCTTTTGGCTATTATAAGTGCCTGTGAGTCAGTTTAAATTTGGTTTGGGTTTTTTTTTCCCCACGTACATTGTTGTAGTTATTGTGCATATTGTTCTGGTTCTGCTTACTCACTTTGCATCAGGTCATATGTTTTTCCATTCTTCTCAGTAGTCTTTATATTCATTGTTTCTTAGGTGTATTGGTTCTTTATCTACAATCTATTTTTCAAAGTCCTGTTTAGCTATCATATCTCATTCTAAATTTCCTCCCAGTTGCAACATCCTATGTACCGTTTTCCAAGGTTCTTTTGACATTCTATGTTCTAAGGTTCTTTCTAGTTATAAAAATTTTTTATTTCTAGGGTCCCAGTTCTAACATAAGGTTCACATCCTAGACCTGCGTCTTGCAGGCCATTCCCCTATTTGGGCCTCAGTTGCCTCCTCTCTAAAAATAAAGGGATAGGACTAGATCTCTAAGTTATTTCTAGCCGTAACATTATATGAATCTGTGAACCTGTGAACAATGGGTAGGGATCACCAAAAGGCTGATTTGGGCTTGATATAAGGAAAACCTTTCTGACAATTAGGGCCATCCAAAAATAGCACAAGTACTACCTTTAGGAGGGCACTGAGGCTGTTCTCAGGACTAGTGAGTTTTGAATCCAGTGTGGAGAGGTTGCAGGATCCTTTGTCAGAGCCATCTCAGAGGGGTTCCATGCTTTGGATAACATGAACTTGACTAGGTCCAAGGGCTGTGTGGCTATTAGTTATACTGGTGCTCTTGTTGGGATCTGGCATTACCATCCCTTCCCCACCCTCTTCCCTCTCTCCAGACACACAACCCAACCACACATCACAGACTTGGCAGAGGCCCACACAAAGCCAATCTTTATTGGTCTTTTTATTACCACATGCATAAAGTGTCAGCAGTTTGGGAGATTATGGTGGATATTATGTTGCTCACAAATGTAGTTCACACACAGGTCTTGAAAAGCTGCTCTCTTCCCTCTTACTGAGGGGAGCTTCAACTGGTACCTTCTAGGGTCCACATCAAGGCAAGCAGAACCCACAACACTGGGTAAGACACACTTGCTCACACTTAGCAAACCGTGTACAGTAGGAAGATACAGGCAGCAATATCTATTGACTAAATGCAAAGGGCTTCGATCCCACCTGATGCAGGATGGCTTTTTAAACATTAGCTTGAGAATAATGCGGATCAATCATCAAATAGCTTGAAGCGTGTGCAAATTGACAAGTTTGAAGCCCACAGGGTTCTCTCTGGACAGGCAGCCACTCTGACTGAAACCGAGGCCAGCCTGGGCTCACCACTTTCAGAAAGTGGAAACTTCTAGGCAGAAGGCACCAATGTGCTGGTGCCCAGGTCTGGCTGGTAGGGACAAGGGGTGCGTGTGTCCTCTCAGTCTCCGTGCATAGAGAGAGCAGGGGGAATTAGGGAGGAGTGACGGCTTCCAGAGAACTGCAGGGGGACAATATCACCACGATTTCCTACCTGTAGGCCAAGCCAGCTTGGAAAGTCTCCACGGAAGGAAAGGACATATTTTTGGGGGGTAAAGGAGAGATTGGTTTTCATTGGCAGTGGTGGAGGGCCTGGCAGAGTGGGAAACGGGGGGGGGGCGGTGAAAGATCTCTTCCCCCCAACCGCTGCTAACCTTACTTCCCTCTCTAAAGTTCTGATAGCTTTTTGAGCTACCTCCCATAGGACAAAAAGGGATCTTGCTAGCTTCAGGCCATGGTCGTGGCCAAATCCATCCAGCGATGTCAGAGATGTGAGAAATGTGAGAAATGTGTGTGTGTGTGTGTGTGTGTGTGTGAGAGAGAGAGAGAGTGGTGGAGGGCCTGGCAGAGTGGGAAACGGGGGGGGGGCGGTGAAAGATCTCTTCCCCCCAACCGCTGCTAACCTTACTTCCCTCTCTAAAGTTCTGATAGCTTTTTGAGCTACCTCCCATAGGACAAAAAGGGATCTTGCTAGCTTCAGGCCATGGTCGTGGCCAAATCCATCCAGCGATGTCAGAGATGTGAGAAATGTGAGAAATGTGTGTGTGTGTGTGTGTGTGTGTGTGTGAGAGAGAGAGAGAGAGAGAGACAGAGAGAGAGAGAGAGAGAGAGAGAGACAGAGACAGAGAGAGACAGAGAGAGACAGAGAGAGACAGAGAGAGAGAGAGACAAAGAGACAGAGAGACAGAGGAGAGAGTGTGTGATCAGACAGGTTCATCGGAGCCCAGAAAGAACACCTGAACAAGGGGCCGGGGCCCTACATTCTTGCCACTGGCTTTGCTGCCAACTTAGGTTACTGTGGCACTTTCCATTCTGGACCCAAATCCTCCTCTGTAAAAATGGAGCTCTGAGGGTTTCCCAGTGTGCACCCGACAAGGATCAGATTAGCAGGAGGCTGTGAAAGTGCCAGGCAAATGGGAAAGTAGATCCCTCACTCCCATAGTGCCCTTGGGCTCTCTTTTGTTTTCTTTCTTTTTTTTTTTTTTTAAAGCAATTGGGGTTAAGTAACTTGCTCAAGGTTACACGGCTAGTTATTTATGTGTGGGTGCTAAGTACTGAGGCTGGAACCGTTCCGGGTCTTCCTGACTCCAGGGCCGGCGCTCTTACTCACTGCGCTCTTACTCACTGCGCCCTTACTCACTGTGCCACCTAGCCGCTCCTCCATTCTGTTTTCTTAAACTGTAACATGAAAAGGTAAAAGGACTAGGGACTTTTAAAGTTCTTTAGACTGCTCTGAGGCCAACGCTCAACTCTCCCCTCTCACCACTCCACACCAAACTACTGCTCAGAAACTAACCTTGACCCTTTCATGTTCTCACATTCTATAGCTCCTAGGCAGACTCATCTCCTTTCTCTCACTCAGCTTTATAGCACCTCCTAAGTGAAAAGCTTTGTTCTGGGTGCTGTGGGTGCCCTGCCTTCAAGGAGCTCCCATTCTAGTTGAAAGGGGTAAGACAGATAACTAATACAAGTTACAATATACTGTGTACATAGATGAGAATCAAGTGCTATGAGCTAGCTTCTAGCTGTTTGGTTGTGAGGGTGAAGGGGACAACTTTTTGGACAACATGGCTTGAAGGATAAGATTCTAGCAGATGGAGATGACCCAGAGGTGGCCCAGTGAAGAAACAGCTGGATTTTTTTCCTGCCTTTTAGACAATAGATCCCAAGTAATCTGAATGAGTCAGGGAGCTTTGCAAAGGATCATGGGATTTATAGACATCATCTAGTCCCACACCCTCATTTTACAGATGAATAAAATGTGTCACCGAAAGGTGAAGGAACTTGACCAAAGTCCCCAGGCGAGAGATGTGGACAGCCCAATTCCCTAGGCTAGGGAGAGAGATGGACATCATGGAATCAGGATCCACCCCCAAGGGCCCTGGGCCCTAAGCAATGCACAGGCAAATCTACCAATTGCACAAGGCCAAGTCTGGCCAGAGACGCTGTCCTCATGTATTGCTTGGGAAATTTGGGGGACTGGTCCTCAAGGCCCAGCTCTGACATCCAGGAAGCCTTCATGGAACCACTGCTCCAGTCTGAAGCCAGTCATGCCCACCCTCCATGTACTTCCTACCCCTTTCATGCATACCAGGGATGGGAGAGGAACATTGGAGAGACTGAGCAGCTGCTCATTTACATAGGGGTCCCAGAAGACTGTTCTTGAATATGGGTGGGATTGACCTGAACGATACACATGTAATTGTCTACTTTTCCAAAAACAATTTAGCAGCTGACAACATGCTCAGTGCCCCAAGAACTGTACCATTCTGGGCATGGAAATGCCATCTCCTTCCTTCCTGGGATGGAGAGGCTGGCTCTAACCTGAATTCCATCTTTTCCACATGCGTCAGAGCCAAGAGAGGCCCAACTCATATAACAAGAGGTGCAACAGTGACCAATAGTAAAGTCTGGATTTTTTTTGATGTACTACTCCTGCCCCCTCCCTCTCTCCCATCAGCAGGCCTGAGGAGGCCACATGAAGATAAAGAAGCACAAATATGAGGCCAAACTCATGCAAAGTAGCAAAAGGGACTGGGGCAGGAGGAAGAGGCAGGATTTAGAGCTACAAGGGTCATTAGAGAACAAACCCAATTCATTCATGGAACAGAAGAACTGAAAGCCCTAGAGGAAGTGACTGGCCCAAAGTCACAGAGCTCGCAAACGAGGGAACTGGGAATCCAAGCTTTCCCATAGTTTGCTTTCCATGGTGCTGCCTATTTCACCTATGCCCACAGCCTTTCTCTGCGGGCCAAGACATTGCCACAATTCTGTTTCACCCCGTCTTGGCAGCATCACTTTCCTGGCTTGGACAGTGCAGGCAGGCCCAGCTCCTGGGGGTATGGGAGGCTGGCATACAAGGAAATCATCTGTTAGTGTCTGGCTAGAGAGCTGGTCTGGCCTCAGAGGATGAATGACCCCTAGCTTCTGCTAGACTGCTAGATAAGGGAGGGAGGTTGGGACTCTGACTTGCTCAAAGGGAAGTTTGGGTCCAAGCCCTGGTACTCCCAAGATCTGGAGGCTAGCTAGACACAGATGGAGCAGACCTGGCAGAGGGCTCCTTCTTGGATAGAGACCTCTGAGGTGCCATGATTCTGTGAGAACCCAGCTTCTCCGTTGAGACCCTTCTTCTTCCTCCTGGTGCTCACACCCCTGCTTTAGGCCCAGACCTTCAATCTCATTTCTGGGGGTCTTGTTCTCAGAGTTCTGACATTCAAGGCTCTAAGGCCCCTCCTGGCTTTGACATTATTTGTTCTAAGGTTCCTTCCCTCTCAGAAATTCCATGTTCTAAGGTCCTTCCCAGCTTTGACACTCCATGTCCTATGGTACCTTTAACAGTCTGTGTTCTAAGGTCACTTCCAGTGTTGACATTCTATATCCTAAGTTCCACTGTACCCTTGACATTCTATGTTCTAACGTTCCTCCCAGATCTTGCAATCTTATGTTCTATGTTCTAAGGTCGCTGACAGACAGATCCACCATCTTCTGTTCTAAGGTCTCTTCTAGCTCTGACATCCCATGATTCTGCTGGGCCCAGAGGCAGACAAGAAAATAGGGAAGAGCTGTGATGGGGAGGGGAGAAAGGAACAGGGACATTGCAAACCATCACTGCCTCTGATTTGGAGTCTGCTGGGTACCCATTTCAGTCAGACCATCCATGGGGGAGGGAGGAGGAATTGGAAACCTAGTTAATTCTCTTTACCCACCCTTTGTACAACGAACTTTTCTTGTCAACATTTATTTCTAAAAATGATGAGAAAGTAGCTTACAAAAAATAGATTGTTTGGGGGTGTCTGGGAAAAAAAACATGGAGGAGTGGGGCAGGCTGGGATCCTGGCTCTTTTAGCTGCCCAGAGGCAAATGGCTAAATCCATTTCCTCTAGCCAAGGTGTTCATTTGAAGTTCCCAAGTGATCCTGGGCCAAGGGCCCCCAGGCTGTGAGAGGGTCAACTGTAGCTCCTCTACTGCCCTTCTGAGCCATCAGGCATTGGGGGCCTCAGGGGCTGGGCAGCCACCTCCATTGAAACCCAAGATAGTTTGGCCTCCCATGTCCTCGGGGGCTGGCCAGGCCACTGTTGTAGGCCTAGAGTCATTCCTGCTCTGAAGTACATCTAAGTCTCTGTTGTTCTTGAGCACCCAGGAGCCAGAACACCCTAGCTTGGGGAACAGCTACATGGCCTGCTTATTAACTCCAAGCAGTAGCAGGACCAGTCACCAGCCAGATTTGTCTACACAAAGCAGAGTAGGTTTGAGACATGTTCTGAGAGAATTGTGTCTGGAGGCTTAGGAGCCACAGCACCTGCTTGTGGGATGATAGGAGGAGATAAAGATGGGGGAAGGTTTGAGGAGGGGGAGAAGGGCACTCTCCCAGCATCTCAGAGTTAGCAGGGCCTAGCAGGGATAGCAGTGGCCTAGAGGGTCCTGCCAGTCAGAACATCAAATGATAAGTGAGGAAACAGGAGGAGAGAAGTTACTCTGCTTGTTAAGGTCCCAAACTCCAAACCAGGCTAGGAGACAATGAGGGGAGATTACAGGAGCGGAGATTTCCTGCTGGAAGGGCCTTTGAGACCATCAAGTCTAACACCCTCATTTCACAGTGGAGGTGACTGAGGCTCCAGAGGGTCCCATAGCTAGGAAGTATTAGAAGTGGAATCTGAGCCAGGTCTTCTGGATACTGTCATTTCCCTGCTCCCCACCCCCACCACTCCACAGAAGGAAAAGTTTCCTAACAATTAGAGTTGTCCCAAAGTGGAACCTGTCTTATAGAGTTCCCTGTCACTGGAGGGCAGAGATTGGCAACCCCTGTGGGGGTGTTGGCAAGGGGATTGTGGCTTAGTGGGTGGGTGGGCCTTGTGTCCCCTTCCACTCTGAAGACTCCACAACTTTTATGAGCAGAAGCAAGAGCACTCCCAAAACATAGCCTGGTCTGGTTCAAATGATCTTTGTCTAGTAGTTACGGAAAAGCCCAATCCACCAGTCTGACCCTCTTGGGATCACAGAAGGCTGGGGAAGAGGAAACATCTCATGCTCCCACCTGGGCACAGGACCACTCAGCTGCCATGATATGACTAGGCCCACGTGCTGCCCAAAGGTGGGGAGTGATAGAGAATTTCCTACACAGGAAGGAGCTGGCTGACTCCCTCTCTTAAGGCAGATATGTACAGAAAACAGTGCTTACTTTGGAGCAAGGAGACCTCTCTTCACCCTGGTTCAGCTTCCATGTGGCACCTTGGGCAAGTTACTGCCTGTCTCTGAGGTTGGTATAAGTGATCTCTAAGGATCTTCCAGCCCCACATGCCATGAGCCTACACCTAAAGGGTCACTGGGAGTGCCCTAGCCCCATCCTAGTCCTGTATGGCCAGAGGGAGAAGCTGACAAACACTGGGCTCCCCTGAGCACTTTCCAGGTAGCTCTGGGAAAGCATGTGTGTGTGAGGTGGGGACAAGGGACAACTAGATACAGCACCCTTCCCATCTAGCCCATGACACAACTTCCTCCAACCCACACCCCATCAGAAAGCCTCTCAGCCTCACCTCTGGTAACAAAGAAGGTATATCTTCTTAAGGCCAGTATGCCCATTCTACTTCCAGATGGCACCAGCAGCTAGCCAATTTCCCTCTATCTCTGTCACTTCCCTCCACTGTTCCTCATTTGGGCCTTCAAATACTTGAAGACAGGACTCAAATTCTCCAAGCCTTCTCTTCTCCAGGCTCACCAGCCTTGGTTCCTCTGCCCTCCTGGTGCTCTCCTCAGAACAGCTCCAACTGACCAATGAATAACCAATGGCCTTCCAAAAATGGTGATCCCAGAAGACAATCTGACTGGCCAGACCGACCTTGTTCCTCTTTCTGTTCCTTTTCATAGACTGCTCCTTCCATACCTGGAACACCTTCCCTCCTCACCTCCAACTCTTTAGGATCCTTAGCTTCCTTGGAACTAAGCTCAGTTCAGGTGCTGCCTCCTACAGGAAGTCTTTCCTGTGCCCCCAATTTGCTAGTGTTCCCTCTTTGCTCCCTAATTCCTTTGTATTCACCTATCTGTGTGTGTTGTATCCTTCCCCTAATGGAATTGAAACTCCTTGTGGGCAAGGACTGTCTCACTTTTCTACCTGTCTCCTCATTGCGTAGGGCAGCATGTAGTACATAGCTGGTGCTTAATAGATGCCTGCTGACTGGAACCAAAGTGGCCAGGCCTGAGAAGGGTGGGGCTCTCAGTTGCCTTCCTTCCTGGGGCCTCTGTTCTCTGGCTGTACTGGGCCACAGAGATGGGTAGGAGCCAGCCCTAAGGTGGCCATCAACAGACACTCCCCAGACCCACTGAAGGCCACCATCTTTCCCAGGGTTTCACCTGCCTGAGCATTGGCTGCTTGGTTGGTAAATTAGTTGGCAGAACTATTATTAGCACTATTGGTTATTTCCTGGGTGGGTCTTTAAAAAACATCTTAGTGTTACTACATAGAGAGGCAAGGATTGTTAAAGCCAGCCCATAGCCACTGCCACAGCCTGGGATGGCCAGACCATTTCTTGTCTGCCACTCACAACCAAGCTTCGATAAGATTCAGATACTAACTCTCTCGTCAGCTCCCACTGAGGAGAAAGGGTAGAAGGGACTCCAGGAAAGGTCAGTTTGGACCAGTGGAACTGGGGGACCAACTTCATTTCAATTCTGCCATTTAGAAACTATGGGAACTCTGGCAAGTCATTTGACTTTCCCATGCCTCAGTTTCCTCATCTGTAAAAAAGGGGAAACTTCTATTACCTACTTCACTGGGCTGCTGTAGAGGGCTCAAATGAAGCTATGAGTATGTGACCATAATGCCCTAGAGAAATGTGAGCTGCTTTTATCGCTAACAAGGATCACAAGATCCAACAAATTATTATTTTATCTCTCATCTGAGCCCTACAATAACATCATGTGGGAAGCAGGCCCCATAGCTGCTATTATTCCCCCTTTCTGCAGTGGAACCAAGGCTCACCAAGGCATCAAAGCTATGATTTATGGTGGGGCTCTCCTGAGCAAATGGCCCTTTTCCAGAGGAGGAAGGCTCAGGGATTTTTGTCTCCCAAGAGCCTGGGCCTCAGAGAAGCCCAGGTAGCAGGTACCCTTGGTGATGTAAGCTTCTGTGGTAACTGTTTTCCCAATTATACTTTGCATTCTTACCTCTGGCCTTTGCTGCCCCTGGAGCATGCTGGGGGATGGGGGGATGCCAATTTGGGATCAAACCTTTGTCATGGACAAGACAGCATGGTTTCATGGCTAGAGAACTGACTGGTCCACTCTCTCAAAATGAAAGTTACAGATGAGGTGCCACTCTGTATCAGGGGACAGAATTTACACACTGGGAGTTCCCTACACAGATGAAATTACAGATCTAATTACTCAGTTCTCCCTCCCCCCACCCCCCTAAAGGATGACCCACTAAGAATCCATCCACAGAAGCCTAAGCTTCTGGACCAGATTGTCTGGTCCAAATCCCTCATTTTGCAGATGCTAAAACTGAGGCCCAAAGAAAGTAAGGAACTTTGACTAGGCTGCCCAACTGGGAAGTGTCAGAACAGGAATTTGAACACAGGTCCTGTACTTCTCTCATCTAGTGCTCTTCCCATCCCGGCAGGTTGATGACCTGTGTACATACATAAGCAGTATCAAGAATGCCCTCAGCCTCCACTCTGCCGTCCTTCCCCCTCCCTCCCACCCCCCACGCTGGCCTCCTTGGGCAGAATCAAGGCGCACACCCTCTGATGGCTGCTTATCGCCTGCCTGGGGACAGGAAGGCCCTTGGCAACCTCTGAGGGCTCCCCCTCTGTTCAGCAGGGCTCAGAACATGAGAACCATGTCCCACATGCTGCCTCTCTGCATGGCAACCAGTCTGGGTACTCTTTGGAGAAGTGCCCTGTAGTCCCAGGCAGAAGCTGTTTCCATAAACAGCCAGGCCCAACAGGCCTCAGTGGACAAGAAGTTTTTCCACAGAACTGTGGGGAGAGCTGAAAATGGGGTGCCAGGGTGAGAAAATGCCTTTTCCCATTAGCCCAAACACACCAAGCTGGGCTGCCCCCTTCTCTGAAAAGCCATGTGCTGAAGGGAACCTTAAGCAGCCATCTAATTAATTTCTGGGCCTATACATAGGACCATATCTAAATTGGCCCAAAGGGATGAAATTCTGCTTTTCAAAAGCTCTCCTCCCCCACTGCTGCCTACCCTCATATTGGAGTATACAGGCCAGCCACCCTGGCCAGAGCAGAAGCCTGGGGAAGGGGCAGAGGGGCAGGAAGGGAACCTTTGTTGGGAGGGAGACTGTCACACGGGAGCTCAGAGTGGGGGCAGGGCAGGCGAGGGGGGAGGGGGGAGGGGGAGGGGAGAGGGAGGGCGCTGCACTAGAACACTCAGCCGCCCAGCCTGGCCCGGCCCGGCCTGGCGTCCCTTTAGTCTGACCACTCGTTCTCATCTAGCTCAGAGTCATCATCTGACTCGCTGTACTCCACTGCGATGCGCCGGGAGAGAATGGTGGCCACGTCATTGCCCACAGGCTCCTTCTTGGCCTCCTGTTCCCACTGCTCCTGTACCTTCCGCAGCTGGATGCCTGCAGGGAAACAGCAAAGGCAGGCGCTCTCTGGGCATCTTCTGCAAGTTACATCTGGCCCATCCCCATCTCTCCTGAGTACTGTCATTCCCAAAGGATGATGGCCACTAGATCTTCAGAGACTCCAGGAAGGAGTAAAGGGCTCAGGGTCTGCCCGTGAGCTTTTGAAGGTGCTGGAGTCACCCCCAAAGGAACTTCCTAGCTCAGAATAGCCACCCAGTCTAACCCCCCCATCTGAAAGATGAAGAAACTGAGGATCCCCAAAATCCAGTGACTCGCCTGAGGACACTGGCTTAGGGCTCAATAGCAAGATCTCCCACCTAGATGATTGTTCTTGTATATCCACTGAGGTTCTCCTGTGATGCCTCAGCATGGTGTTGAGGTACCGTGGGTTCTGGAAGGCTCTGCCTGGGCAGATCCTACCAAGCTCCAATCTGGGTTGGAGTACAGCCCTGGCTAGCAGCCAGATAGCAAAAACAAAGGCCCCGGGATCTATGGGGGGATTGTCACCTGCATCGATGGAAGTGGCCTGCCACACTGATGAAATGACAAGTCTATTGGTATTACTGTTAAACAACTTACATTTACATCCAAGCAGGCAACTACAATAACAAAAACGGGCACTTATATAGTACCTTAGGTTAAGCCTGGCAGAGCACTTTTTATATATATGTATATTATATAGAATATATTATATATTATATGTTATATGTTATATCTATATTATAATATATATTTTATAATGTGATCCTCACAAGAATCCTGGGAGGTAAATGCCATCCTGCTTATATCCTGTTATCCCCATTTTACAGATGAGAAAACTGAGTCTCAGAGAAGTTAAGTGGTTATATAACTAATAAGTATCGGAGACAGGCTTGAACCCAACTCTCTCATGACTCCTCTTTCCACTGTACCACTGACCTCTGAGTGCTTGTAAGTCAAATGCTATGCAACCCTTCAAATGCTATTTCCATTACCCACACTCCACTAGGGTCTTCTCTGATGTCCCCTCCCCACCATGGATCCTTGAAAATTATTTCCAGGTTATAAAGGGTTAGTGAGAGCACCATGAGAACCTGGCAGGGTTAGAGGCACAGCACCAAGTCAGCCACAGGGAGATGAAGTTTTTGGCCATATCCCCTCTTGAAGACCATCAAGGGTGCCCACAAAGGTGGTGCCCACACTGATGAAATTGTGGTTAATGGAGATGACACAAAGTGGTCAGATTGTCAAACCTCTCGTTAGCTGCTAAGGTCCCTGGGAAATCTCCCTTTCTGTACTATACTCGATTACCAGAACCCTTGGTAGCTATGGTGTTTTGTTGCTAGATTTCCCAGGCTCCTTCGCTCTGCCATACTCACCCCTCCGAATGGCAGCAAGAAGATCACTTCTGGCATCACTCATTGGTATCAGCGGGATCTGAGGTTTCCGTGGTTCAGAGAGTGCAGCACCCGGGGAGGCCGAGTGGGCCGGGGAGGCTGTGGCCATTGGGGGGCCCGGAGGGGGTGGAGGAGGAGCTGCAGGAGGGCCCATGGGGCCAGTCTGGGGGGGAGATATAGAATATGGACAGGGTGGGGCTGGGGGTGGGGAGGGTGTGTAGGCAGGGTGGGCCAGAGTGGCAGTGGTAGCAGGTGCAACGGCAGGTGGGGCAGAGATGGGGCTGTCGAAAGCCGTCTGGGCTGAAGGGATCACTGGAGGTGGGGGTGGCGGGGCAGGTGGTACAAAGAAATCCGCCATGGGCACTGGCTGGGACCTGGAGGCAGAAGAAGAGAGAGGATATTAGGAGATCTGGGTTTGAATCTGAGTACTTGAGTGCCCATGTGTACTGAGACAAGTCATGGCTCCTTTCTGGTGGTTCAATGAGTCGGCCATTGTACAGTTCCTTCCCACTGGGAGAAAGAGGGCAGAGGCCCTGAACCTTGAGGAATAGCACAAGCCCTAAGGATTCAGATTCAAATTCTGAAGGCTGTAAGGGATCTTTGAGCTCACCTAATCCAACCTCTTTGACTTAGAGAACAGACAAGTGAGGCCCAGAGAGGGGAGGGGTCACAAACACAGCGACTAGGCTCCCTGGAGGAGCCTTTGTTCCTGAAACACTGCTCTTTGGCCCAGCACCCCCGGCCTGTTCTGTTGGTGGGGGCCCATCCTTCCCTCTTAGGAGCCCCTGTGCCTATCCCCCTCTGCACCATCACAGAATCACTGAATGCCTGAGTTCATTGGACCCCCTTGTTTTACACAAGAGCAAACTTCTGCCCAGAGGAGTCAGTAGGAGGGAATTTCAGATCCTTTCCCAAGATACAAATGACCCATAGCTACAAGTATGAATCCTCTCAGAGAGATGGGCATTTTACTAAGGAACAGAGCCTTAAGCTTCATGATGGTTGAATAATTCAATCTCAGATACCTTCCAACAGGCAAAGTAAGATTTCTGCAGGTGATCAAGGATCATCTTTTGAGAGGAAGCACCGTAAGCCTAGAGCACTGGCTTTAGAATCAGAGATAGCTGGGGTTCAATCCCCTGCCAGACATACTTAGCTGAGTGACCTCCAGGGAGCCACTCAAACCCTCTAAACCTCAGTATGTCCATCTGTCAAAAGTTCATTCATGTAGATAAAAGAGTTTGGTGCACTTACAGCACTGTATGATATTACCCCTGACCTCTGGGAAAGGCCACCAAGGATCTGGGAAAGATTCTGCCCCTCTGCTCAGGAAAGCTTTGAGCAGTATGAGACAGGGGCAAAGATGAAGGGACCAAGGAGTGGAGCGACAGAAGACATCTGCCACTAATGACATGCTGATATGTGCTCTTGTGAGGGAGAATCTGAGGCTCAGAGGAAGTGAGATGTGCTCAAGGCCTCACAGTCAGGATTTGAATACAGGCCCAGCACCCAGGAATGTTCTGGGTGCAATCCTAAATCCCCTCAGTTGCTCTTTGTAAAGCAGGATCACAAAGTGCTAGGACAGAATCCAGGCTTTGAAAGAGAAACATCAAGAGAAGCTGCTGGAGTGTCCTAGGAATTACTCAGTGTGGTGAGGACCCCTGGCCTTTGGGGCCTGGGGCCTGGGCTCATGTCCTCTCAGAAGTGGGAAGTCGCAGACAAGGGCGTTAACTGGGGGTGATGCTGTAATGGCGGAGGGAGTTTCCACACTGAGATTTTCCTACACCAATAAAATTTGTTGGTCTAAACCCAAAATATGACCGTAATTGTCCAAATACAGGCCATGCCCTAAAACAAAATGCTTTTGAAAGGTGGAAGTGTATTGTGCTGTTACATAAAATATGATATGTACACACATACATGTACATACCCTGAAAACAACAGGTTTCATATAAGCAATATTTGGAGGAAAGTACAGCTTATATTGGGAGCAACATTACAGTTCTTAAGAGACCGTGGGCTACACGGGGCCTCTCCCCAGACCATAAGCAGACCCTTCCCAGACTGAGCCCAGCAAGGGCCCCTTCTAGTGGCAGCTCGGTTACTACCAACATGCTGGCCTGCCTCTCTCCCTTTGAACTTGACCTGGAAGACATGGGCCAGTGAGGTTCCCTGAAGCTAGACACCAGCATGATGTCCACGGTCCTGAATAATTTGAATATTCTTTTGACACTGACAG
Organism: Gymnobelideus leadbeateri; assembly: GCA_011680675.1. Classification (NCBI taxonomy): domain Eukaryota; kingdom Metazoa; phylum Chordata; class Mammalia; order Diprotodontia; family Petauridae; genus Gymnobelideus; species Gymnobelideus leadbeateri. The sequence goes on from WOXC01000391.1 coordinate 23,749, forward strand.
GAGTGTCAACAACTGGAGCCTTTGATCTTTCTTGGGGATCATGGCAACAGAGGAGGCCCCAGAGAAAGTTTTCCAGCTTTCCTCTGCCATATAACTGAGCGTCACCCTTGAAGGCAGGAGACCTAACAGGAATGGGGCTAAACTGAAAGGAATTTTGGTTTGGGCAAAGTAAACATGGCAATGCTTGCAATTTCTATGGCATCTGCATATGGCATATAACAACCTTGTAAAGCAGGCATGGGGCTGCAAAGATTGCTAATACTAATCTACAAGTGAGGAAACTGAGGCTCAGATAGGTTAAATGACTTGTTGAGTGTCATAAAGTGAATATCAGAGCAAAGATGGAAAGAACCATCATTCATTTCTAAATAGAAATGCTGACATGCATGGCAATGTAGTGACTTGTCCAAGATGTCTCAGGAGTCAGCAGTGTATATAGTCCAGGCAGAACACAGGACTGGGAAGCAGAACTCTTTTCCATTGGTTGCTTTGATTCTTACTAGTTGTATGATCTTTTTTTTTTTTTTGCTTTTTGGAGGGCAATTGGGGTTAAATGATTTGCCCAAGGTCACACAGCTAATTGTGTGTTAAGTGTCTGAGGCCACATTTGAACTCAGGTCCTCCTGACTCCAGGGCCAGTGCTCTATTCACTGTGCCATCCAGCCACCCCTAGCTGTATGATCTTGGACAAGCACCTTACCTTTCAGGGCCTCATAGGTTCATAGACTTAAGCTTGAAGGGACCTTAGAGATCATCTAGTCCTCAGTTTCCTCTTCTGTCAAATGGGTATAACAATAATTGGCCAGCCTACTTCACAGGCTCTCAGGATGGGAGGTGGGGTGGAAGAAGGAGAGAGAAACAGGTGCTACTTGTATGTAAGCTTCTCTTGCCACCTCCTGTTAGCATGAGGGCATTGAGGAAGACAGTGGGGGCATTTAAGGGCACCAAGAAGTAGGTCAGAGGAGAGGCAGTAATACTAGCGCAGAGTTCTGTTTTAGCAGCTGCAAGAGGAGACGGTGAAGTGAAGCAGGCGCTCTGGACTAGCCGTGGCCATGCTCCCTCTGCATGCTGCTGGGGCATATGTGGGCAGATAGCGCAGGTCAGACCTAGCGCAGAATGGGCACTCCTTTGAGTCTCAGAGGAGCCAAGCTCACCTCTAGGCTCTCTCTCTTCAGGAATGAACCTGCCATAGGATTAGTGTGATGAGCCTCTGGTGCCAGGTCCCTATACCCAAAGCAGAGAAAGGAGGGGCGGGAGGTATAGAGCAGGACAGCCTACCCATAGTCCTTGATCAGTTGAGGCCTGGGTCCATTCAATATTGGATCTGGAGGCTGTGGCACATGAGGCTGTTGGACTCGGCCAAGGCTGTTCTGCCGACTGGCTGCGGACCGGTAAGTGAGCTCCGGGAGCTGGCTGGGAGCTAGGATGATCTCCTTGTGTTCCATGGGCAGATGAGGAGTGGGTGCCAACACCTGCTGGGCTGGATGGTTGGGGCTGGCTGGGTAGGAGTGATCACCAATGTCTGATGCGTAAGACCTAGAGCAAACATGGATAGCAATGGTCGCGTTCCAGTCTGAACCATGGGAGCCAGAGGCAAAAGGGAAAGAGAGCTGAGGATGGGCTGGCTAGCATGGGCAAGGACGGTGCCAGAAAGGGAGCAATGGGGACACGTCACAGGACTGTAGCTGAACAGACCCTCCAAATCACCTCTTCTAATCTTCTCATTTTGCAAAGGAGACTGCCACTAAAGGTAGAGCTCTTGCCATCGGGCCACACTGCCTCTCAAGGTATTATAATTACTGTCATAGGGTTCTTAGAGATCATTTAGGAAGTTCTAATTTGGCTTCACTGGTATTTACCTTGGCCATAAAAAGATGGGGCTGGAGAACACAGGGGTATATGTCAGGGTAGGGGTATAGACAAAATGAGGGACTTGCCAACAACTACCTTTTGCTTTGCCAGGGCCTCCAAAGATCAAGGGCCCCTCCCTGCCATAAATCCCTTCCCCTGCAATAGGACTGGATATATGCCTGGAGACAGCCATTTTCAACCCCTGGAAATTTACAAAGGTAGCTAATATCCTCACATTTTGCTGCTGGAATTACAATGAGTAGGAGCACATTGGGAGGCCATCTGGTTGTGTGCCATGAGAGTCCCAAAGATAACTATGCCCTTTAGCCTAATCGTCTCGTCATTGAGAATCTTCTCTGAATGTGATCCTTTTTAGAGGGAAGGGGGGCTGCAGCTGGAATTTCATCAGGGTGAGTGAGGCGCACCATCCCCTGGCACATATCACTTAGAGTCTTAGACACTTGGCTTGGGGCAGTGAGAGGTTATGTGACTTTCCCACATCTATCGAGCTTGGGACTCTGAACCCTGGTTCTTCCTCCTCTAAGGCCAGCTTTCCGGCCACTGTACAAAACTGCCTCTTGAGTGTTATAAAGGGAAAAAAGATGTTAAAATAAACAGCAGCATTTATAGTCAATGCAGAGAACAGGAAACAACCTGAAAGTCCAAATTTTAGGTGAATGATTGAATGGGATAGCAATGTAATAGAATATTCCAGTGCAGATTATATTCTGAAATGCAGAAAGAATCTCATGAAGCAACACATTTGGACTTTTACCCAAATGAACAGATGACTGACCAGAGAACAACAAAGGATATGGACGCTGATATGTACATATTGTACTAGAAGTTTGGTTTTCATCATAAGGAGTTCTTTGTTTCATTGATTTTGAAGTACATTATGAATTCTTTTTTACAACATTTTAAAAAAGATAATTAATTCCTTATGCCTGAAGAAAGGTAGATGAGGTCTTGGGGGCTTTTGCTGGCAGGGGGAGAAGGGACTGCTTTGAGAAATGAGTCCACCTCCTGTGCAGCAGCATCACACATAGTATACTTTTTGCCAACAGAAAGGGGGAAACCAAGGGCTACGTAGGTAATAATAGGTAACACCTGCCTATTATCTGGGGAGAGCGATCCTTCTGAGGAGGCCATGTGATATGGAGATGGCGAGAACCTGTTATCGGGCCGGAACTCTTTATCATATGCCATCATGCTCCACTCCATCCGCCGATTCCGTGCCTTGCGCACTTTCTTCACCTCCCTGGTGGAGTCTTCCACCAGTCGCTGTTCCTGGGGATCAACACAAACACGCCTCAATCTTCCCATGTTGGTCAGCAAAACCCCAACCCAGTCTTGGTGCTTTACAGTAACCACTATAGGGCTGCTGAGGCCCTCCATATATATATATGAATGACAGTCACCTAGGTATGATATACCAAAGCTTTCCTCTCACAGCAAGCAGGATGTCAAAGTAAACACTGGGCCGGGAAGGAACCTGAAGAAAGAGTGGACTAGACAATTCCACAGCCCCAGGCAGCACATGTTATAAGAGCCTTCCACTTGATGTTCTTGCCTCCAGGCTCCTCTCTCTAGTGGATCTGAGCAACTATTCCTATGGATTAGATCCTGTTACTCCCCTGCTCAAAAACCTTCAGTGGCTACCTGTTGCCTACATGCTTATGCAATGTACAATCTCCTGATTCTGGCATTCAAGGTCCTTGACAATGAGGCTCCAAACTGTTAGTCCATACTATTGTCATACTATTCCCCTTCACATTCACTATGTTCTGGTCTTGTTTTGCCCTCTCCCATCTCTGTGCCTTTGCTCATGCCCTCTTCCATCTTGGAACAGAACCCCTCCATTAAAGTCTTTCCCTTCCTCTGGGAATTTACTCAGATGCTATCCTCCCTCTACAAGGCCTTTTCTGACATCCCATGTGAACGTGATCCTTTCTCCTCAGATTTCTTGGAGCACTTTGCCTGACTCTCCTTTGGATCATGGTAACTTCTGTGCTTGGCCCTTTCCCATTGGAATATTGGCTCTTTAGAAGAAGTCCTAAGTGGTGTTTAGCACTATATGCCTGGCACCTGGCACAAGCACAGGGTTTTATTCATTGAACCAAATCAGGTTGAGAATTCTATTCCCTTTTCCTGTCCACCAGTGGTGCCACCATCCTCCCAGTGACTCGGGCTCCCAGCCCAAGTGTTCCCCTTGCTGCTTCCCTCTCTCTTGTCATCCCCCCCATATCCCCATAGCCAAGCTGTTGCCAAGGCCTGTTGAGTCTATATTCTCACTAACTCTCCTATCTACCCCCTTCTCTTCTCTGACAATGCCACCACCCTAGTAGCAGCCCTCCTCACCTAGACTATCCCAATATCCCAATAGCCTGCTGCTTGGTCTCCCTGCCTCAGCTCTTCCCACTCCATTCCATCTTCCACTCAGAATTCAGAATTCTCTTCCTAAAGCAATGCCTAACCACCTCACCCCCTTCCCCTCAATAAACTACAGTGGCTCCCTATCACTTCCAGGATCACATATAAAATCCTCTGTTTGGCTTTTTAAAGTCTTATACCTTCATCATCCTACCTGACACCTGACCCCATATACCCTGTGATCCGGTGACACTGACCTCCTGGCTCTTCTTTTCACAGGACATTCTGACATTTTCTGAACATTTTCTCTGGCTATTCCTCTATGCTTGGAACTCTCTCCCTCCTCTCCCTTCCCTGGCTTCCTTCAAGTCTCAGTTAAAATCCCACCTTCCGCAGGAAGCCTTTCCTGACCCTCTTAAGGCACTTAGCCTTCCTTCTGAGACTACCTCTAATTTATCTTGACTGTATCTTCTTTGTCCACAGTTATCTGCATGTGGTGTCCCCCTTGAGGGTAGGGATTGCTTTTGCCTTTCTACAAAGAAAGAAAACAATCTCTAGAACTTAGCACACAGTTAGTGCCTAATAAATGCTTGTTGACTTGATAAAAGCTAGCTAATTTAAAAGGTGCTACATAGTCCATTTCAGTGTCTATGAATCCTGCTAGGTCATTCTTCTGATTAAAACAAAAGTTCTCCTTTTAGTGGCGAGGCCTAGATTGGGCCTCAGACCTTCCCAAGTCAGGATTTGAGCTGTGTTAAACATGTGACAATGGTAATTAGTAATTAGATCATCTGCATAGACATGATCACTGAACCCATGGTTGCTGAGATCACCAAGTAAGAATGTAGAAAAGGAAAAGAGAAGGGGACAGGGACAGAGCCTGTAGGATCTCCACTGTTAGTGGGTGTGACTGGAAGAACCAGCAAAGACTGAGAAGGAAGGGCAGTTGGATGGATGGGAGAACCAGGAGACATCAGTGTCATGCAAACCCAGAGAGAAGACAACATCCATAGGAGGTCGTCTTTGCCAAGGGTCAAAGGCTGCAGAAAGGGCAGAAGGCCTGTGAGGCTGGGTGATCTGGCAGTCACTGGAAAATCTGGAGAGAGCAGTTTTCAGTTAAATGAGATTGCCCAGGATTTAGAAGCAAGCGAGAGGAGAGAAAATAGAAGCACCTATGTGAGCCCATCCCAAAGCCCATTGCTATGGGACTCTCCCCTTATTGGTGGAAATGAAGGCCCTGACCTGTGTAAGGGGTGGGGCGAGTTGGGGAGAGTCGAGAGAGCTGGAGCCTTTGCTAAGTTCCCCTTTGACGACTTATCATTCAGGAGCTCCTGGCTTCTAGCCTGGAGAGAGAAGATGGAAGAAGCCAATCCCACTTCAACCCCTACTGAAAGGAAAGACTTTAGGAAGACATGAGAAAGGTGGGCAGTTTCCATCATGGCCCTAATCCCAGCTTACTACTCCAGAACTGTGGGGAGTATCTATCCCCTTGGATGAGCTCCAAGACCCTCTCTCTTGCTTAAGGTGAGTTATGTCACCGCCAATGGGAGATCTCCTTCACTCTGCATTGTCTGGCATATGTTCTCCTGTGTATATACCTTCTCCATATAGCTACTCCTAGCTCTGTTTTGCTATGGTTTGGATAAAGGGGTTTCTTTGTTATTTGCTATGTGTTCATTGTGGAACTGGTATTAAGAAGGAAAGGGAGCAAGCCTTGGATGTAGAGCTTGGAATCCCCTCCTCCCAAAATGATAAAGTGATCAAAAATCAGCTGGAACCTGATCACAGACCCAAGAATATCAATACTATTAAGGGGAGGAAATGGATAGACTTCTAGTCAGTACCTCCTCTCTCTGAGGAGAGTAGAATGATAGCCTCTGGCCCCGACTTTCTGTTTTCCCTCCTGGCAGGAATGAAAGTCTCCTCTGGAGAAAGAGGTAAGGAAAAGAGGCTATGGATGTGTGCTCTGCCACCCTTTGACTTCACTATCCATGGGGGCCTCACTATATATGTGGGGCTTTCTCCAACCCTCTATCCCTCCACCTATTACAAATAGTGTCCTCAGGGAATTTAGCTACAAAGAGGAAGAGAGGAGTTGAAAAACAGATAGTGGGGATGGTCAGAGCAAATGAAGGTTTTTCGAAGGGTGGGGGGATACAGTCAGTGTAATATAAATTCACCAAGCATTCATTCCATTCTTCCTATGTACTGAGCACAACACTAGGCACTGGGAATATGCAGACAAAACCAAGAAGCTCCAAGAAGTTTAAACAGATAAGTTTAAACAATATACCTCAAGGAGGGAGAGAGTGTTAACAAGTGGGGAGTGGGTGGTCAGGAAAGGCTTCTTGTAGGAGGGTCATCTAAACTTAACCTTTAATAATATTAACAACAAGAATTATCATTTATATAGTGCCTATTATGTGCCAGGCACTGTGGTAAACCCTTTTTACGAATATTATTTAATTTATTCCTCACAACAACCCTGTGAGGTAGGTGCTATTATTATCCCCATTTTATAGTTGAAAAAACCAAGGCAAACAGAGGCTAAGTGACTTGCCCAGGGTCACATAGCTAAGGCTGTGCCTGTGGCCAGATTTGAACTCAGGTCTTTTTGACTCCAGGTCCAGCACTCCGTCCCTAAAGAAAACTAAGGATTCTAAGAGGCAGGGCTGAACAATGTTTACATTTCAAGCAGGAAAGTCTGTACAAAGGCATGGTGAAGACAGATGAAAGGCTAGGGTACAGGCCAGGCTGGCTAGAGCTTACAATGAATACAGGACAGTAACAGAAAATAAGCCTTGAAAGTTTGGTTGGAGCTAGTGTGTGAAGGGCTTTAAATGAATGAACAAAAAAAGCACTTATTAATTACTTATTCTGTGCCAGGGAATGTGCTCAGTTCTAGGAATACAGACACAAGGATGAGACGGCCCTTGCCCACAAGGAGCTGACATTCTAATGGGGAACACAAAACATGTTGGAAGTGGTAGCCAAGGAAGGGAATTTTGGTCTAAGTCAACATAGATGGTGAAGTCATCCACTGGGCAGCTAATTAAGAAGATATTCTTTCCAGAAGCAATAATGGTATTGGTTTGATGAATTTAAGGAGAGAGCAACAGTTCTCCTTAGACAGAGTTGATGTATGAATTGTCTTGTTTTGTTTGGTGTTCTTATTACATAGAGACAGATATTGATTTGACTACTCTACTTGAGGGGGCTGAGGCTGGGAGACTGTGAAGGTGGGTGGTGTTAGGATTAGGAGCAGATTGCAAGATGGCCAGGATGGGTGACTGGATGGGATGTGAATGAAGAATGGGTCAGTCTGGTGCCAGCTAGATATAGTGAGCTAGGATGAGAAGGACATACCAGGTGTAGGAGTTTTTATTTTATCCTAGAGGTAACAGAGAGCTGCTGAAAATTCTTGAGCATGGAATTTGTGCTTTAGGAAGATTATTTTGACAGGTGTAGGGAAGAAGGCTGGGAGAAGGTAGAGACTAGAGGCAAGGGTACCAATACAACCTCCAGGAAGGAGGTGATGAGGAATCCATGTGGGTGGAAAGAAGGGGGCAGACAGGAAGGATGGTGTGGAGGTAGAATAGGAATCAGTGCTGATATCTTTATGGAAATGGGGAAGTGTGGGGGAGGAGCAGGTTTCAAGTGGAAGACAATGAGCTTTGTTTTTGTCATCTTGATTTTAAGGTGCCAATGGGACATCCAGATAGAGGTATCTTGTTGGCGTTTGGTAATGAGGGGACTGGAATTCAGAGGAGAGATCAGGGTTAATAATCAATAACATTACGTGAAAGGCTTATAAAATGCTTTGGATTCTGGAGTTATCCATGGAGACATGACATGTGATCCTAAGGAAGCTGCTGAAATCACATGGCTAGATAGTATATATAGAGAAAAGAACACCCACAGTTAGGGGGTGGAAGATAGAGCCAGCAACAGAGACTGACTAAACTGATTCACAAAGGGAATTCATTGAAATGGAATTAACATGTCAGCTCCTTATAATGGGTCACGTTGTAGTCTTAGTCATTTACCCTTCAAATACTTGAAAACAGTCATCATGTCTTCTCTTCTGCAATTTCTTTAAGTGATCTTCACATGGGGGGCTCTCAAAGCCCTTCCCCATCCTACTTGTCCTCCAGCTTATTGAAGCCCTTCAACTGTGGCCTCCAGAACAGAACACAATATTTTTATATGCAGGCTGATCAGGGCAGAGGCCAACAGGGCCTTTCCCTTCTTTAGTCCAGCCTAGGATTTACAGAAAAGCCAGGAGGGTCCTGGGAGTCCAAGGAAGGTCAAGAAGGGTTGGAGGAGGGGGGAGGTGGACAGAAGGGACAAAGGCTGATATCATTGAAGCCAAAGTCTGTGTGTAGCCTTCCAAATTGGGTAGCTGAGCTTTGCATCTATGGATTCTTTGGAAAAGGTGCTTCCTGAGCACAGAAGTCCACTCTGGGGAGCAGTGTTGCAACAGCCTGACCAATGGGCAGCTCTGATTGGGGAATCTGACCCCCACCTATAAAGGATACCCCCGACAAGGGGCCCAGAGTTTAGATTTGAACCAGAATCTCTCGGCAATTTCCCCACATGGTTCCTGGTTCTCTAGGACCAAACAAAGAAAAGGAGAATTCCTCTTCCACAGGATGGCTCTTAAAATACTTGAAGACCACCACCATGGCCCACAACAAAGCCTTCCCTTTTCCAAACTAAATACTGACTCTCACACAACATGGCTTCCAGTCCCCTCGTCATCCTGGTCCTGCCCTTCTGGCAAAGCCACATCTTGTCAAGATTCTTCCTAAAGCATGGCAAACTGAACACACACACACACACACACACACACACACACACTCACACTCACACTCACACACATGCGCGAGCAGACACAATCACAGAACCATAGACAATAAGGGACCTAAGAGGTCATCTGGCATACCTCCCTCATTTTACAGATGAGGACACTATGGCTCAGAAAGAAGCAACTTATCCAAGGTCACACAACAAGGGTCCAAGCCAGAAGGCCTTCTGACTCCATGGCACCATGAGAGATGGGGTGCTCCTCTCATGTCTAATTCTCTTTCCAGCCCCACCCATGTACCTTCTGCCTTCGTTTCTCCTTCCTCTTATCCTCAGTGGCCTGAAGCATTTTCTCTTTCCACAAGTTGAAGAAATATGATGGGTCAGTATAGAATTTAAGGCCATCTTTCTTGTCATCTCTGAAATGGACCCAAAAGGGCATGTTAGTGAGCTCATCAACAGTCGGCATCTAGTCTGCCCCTGTATTTCACAGAAGAGCAAAATGAGGCCTGGAAAGGGGAAGAGACTTGCTTAAGGTCACACAGCTGTGATTCGAAGCTAGATCAGAAAGCGCCGCAGTCTAGGGACATTCCCCAAGCACAGGAAATGCCCTCTCTTGTTGGAATGATGAGATGTGAGGTTTAGAAGGTCCAAGAAATATTTAACACTTGGTCTCCCGACTGCCAGGCAATGGATGAAGCCATCATTTCAACCAAACAGACACTTCCCAACAAACCCCCAAACAACCTACAAATGGACTTACAGAGCCCATTCCTGAAATGGGTACTGCTTGGCACCATCAGGGGAGGCTATTGGAGCTGTGTGCTTCCAGGGGAAGCCTCTGGAGGTATAGCAGAAGGAAACCTGAGCTCGGAGTCGGGAGATCTGAGTGGAAGCCTTACTTTCCCACCTACTAGCTGTGTGACCTAAGGCAAGTCCTTCACTTGTCTGGGTCTCAGTTTTTTCATCTGTAAAATGGAGATCATAATCCAGAGTTGTTGTGAAGATGTATTTGGTGCCTACTGTGTGCAGAGGCACTGAGGGAGATAATGCGGCTCAGGAAGATTTGGGCCATAACATAAGCCCTATAATCATATAAACCCTAAATCCTTGCCGGCTCTTCTTTATTATCACCAACCACGACTGTTAACTGCTGAGTGTTCTCTGGTGTGGAGGGGGTCTTAGTGCTCATCCTTACATGCCCTCAGCTCTGAGCCAAGAAGTGAGGAGGACAGGCCTAGAGCATGAAGGAATACTTCCAGAAGGAAGGCGATGAGGCCCAGGTAGGCAGGTGAGATGGCAGCTCCACATGGAGCCAAGGACACCCTCTTTCATGAGAGGTGAGGGATAAAGGTTGGTGAGAACCTTGCTCCCCACAGTCCTGTACAGCAGGAAGGCTATTATTTTGTCCACTGTCAGATGAGAAAACTGAAGCTATGAAAGATGCAGTGAGTTGCCCCAGGTTACACAGCTAAGAAAGGACTCAGTCAGGGCTCAATCAGGTGCCCCAACTCTAAGGCCAGTAGTCCTGACCAAACCCAAAGCCCCAACAGACAGAAGAGGATCCTGACTTGGGCTCCATTTGCTCTTGCTCTCCAGACCTATCCTGGTCGCCAGGGGCCCTACCCTCCCTCCTACCTGTAGGCCGTGAGGATGTTGAGTGGCGGGGGCTTGTCACACCGCTGGTACATCTCCATCACAGGGTTGGGGATGGAGTTACGTGATACCACCTGCTGATTCTGGATTGTGGAGCTCCGGAAAGCCTTCCTCATGTTGATATCCTGCAGGGACACTGCGGAGCCGAGGAGCACAGGATTTAGAGTGGCAAGGGACCTTTGAGATCATCTAGTCAAGGGGTTCATGACCTGGGGTCCCCAGAGCCCTTGGGGGGTCTGTGGATAGATTTTGAGGGGTTCAGACCTTGGGGTCCACAGAGCCCTTGGAGGGTCTGTGGATTTCAAGGGGTTCATGACCTGGGGTCCACAGAGCCCTGAAGGGGGTCTGTGAATGGATTTTGAGTTCACAACCTGGGGTCCACAGAGCTTTGGGGGGGGGTCTGTGGATAGATTTCAAGGGGCTCGTGAAATTGGATGAGGAAAAATTTACAACTTTATTTTCACCAACCTTCAGCTGAAATTGAGCATTTGCTTGAGTTACTTAAAAATATGACTCTGAGAAGGAGGGTCCAGACACAATAAAGGTAAAGAAGCCCTCATCTGACAGAAGAGGAAACTCCACCCCAGAGTGGTGATGTGGGCCCTGCTACCTGATGGCCTCTTGCCCAGTTCTGCCCAGTCTTCACACCAGATGCCTCCCATGAGTCACATACATAGCTCCGGATTTCCAAATTGCATTGTGGTCATGATCCTCCTGGGCCTGCCTGCGTAGATCCTGGCTGGATATCCCCAGATGCCTCAAGAAGTATGACTTTATGGATTAGATGGAAGAGCACCCAGAAGGTTCCATGGCCTCTGACCTTACTGTTCCCAATGCTTGTCATTCTTACCTTCTTCAAGCAGCAGGAGTCACTTTAGGCAGGCAGTGAGGCACTGACTCCGGTACCAGAGAGTGAGGAGACCTAGGTTCAAATCCCTGCTGTGTTACCTTGGGAAAGTCACCTGCCCTCTCTGGGCTTTATTTCTTCTTCTATAAAATTCTATGTGGGGGCTACACTAGGTGACCCCTAAGGTCTCTTATAGTTCACAAACTATCATCTATGATCCAACTGCAGCTCCTCCTTGCAGCTAGATGCCCGTTGTTGTTGTTTTTTCACAGAGCACCAAATTCCTTTCCTGGGACCCATTTGACAATCAACCAGGTCCACTGAGAATCTCTAAAATTACAGCAACGGGAACCACCTCACTCTAGCATCTGGAATCCTACTGAGCCTGAAGGAGGGAGGGAAATTTCTTTGCCCAAGGTCACATACCAAGCCAGCGTCAGACCAGTACTAGAAGCCACTCAGCACTTGAGGAACACTGGGCGGCTCTGGCATGGGCTGCAGGTCTCCATGAACATCTCTTCCAAACGAGGCTGATTTATCTGGCACTAAAGAGAGGAAATCCCGTGACGGCTCTAGCCCTGGCTCTGCCACAGACTCTGACTGAGGGCAAGTTTCCTGATCTGTAAAATAAGGGGGCTGGACAACATGGTCTATCAACAATGGGTGTGCAAGTCATCTTGTTCTTAGGCCCTTTGTGGCTCTGACAGTCTACAACTTGCAAAGTGGAGACCAGGCTTTAGGTCCATCTAAAGACTCAGGGTACTCCCTGCTCTTGGTGACAAGATCCCCTATTTCTCTGGCCCTTTCTTTCCAAAGAACTTCCAAGGGGTTCTTGGGAACAAAGACTCAATAAATCTCTGTTATAAAGCACCTGCCCACCCCACAGACAGAGTACAAATCTCATTCCCTACCTATATGATTATGTTCACATGCCCCAAATGGAATTGTTCTGACCCTCAAGGAATTTACATTCTATTATGGGGATAACAACATGTATACAGATAAGTAAATACAAAATATATTCAAAATAAAGTAATTTTGGAGTGTAGAGGGAGAGTTGGTGCTGTTCACCAATGCTGTTCATTTTCTAAGAGGACCAGTAACATCCTGACATTGGGATCAGGACACACAGTGTGTCTGGCTGGGGCTGATCAGTCCAGTATGGGCTCAGAAGGTTCTACCATAGGTCAGGCACTTTGCAATGGAGATGTCTTTGGACTTGTGCAACTCACATTTCCTCTGTGCTACTGAGATTCTGCTTTGCGCACAGAGCACAGCCTTCTTTGATGTGGGCACGCCATGCTGGGTGGTCCTTTGCAATGTCTCCCATTTCTTACAACCGATTCCAAAGTTCTTCAGAGAGACCTTGAGGGTGTCCTTGTATCGCTTCATCTGACCACCATGTGAGCAACTCGCCTTGTGTGAGTTCTCTATAAAATAGTCTTTTAGACAAGTGTATGTTTGGCATTCGAACAATGTGACCAGCTGATAGGAATTGTGCTCTCCACCACTGAGTCTGAATGCTTGGCAGTTCAGCTGGAGAAAGGACCTCAGTGTGCACTACCTTATGCTGCTAGGTGCAGTTGACGCATGCATTGCCAGAGCTAGCCTCCAATGGAAAGTGTGGGAGAGAAGAGATGTTATACTGACTACCAAACTGAACATCTATAGACCCATTGTGCCAACCTCGTTGTATGCTTGTGAAACCTGGACAGTTTACCAGCACCATGCCAGGATATTGAACTGCTTTCACTTAAATTGTCAGGAAGATTCTGAAGATCACCTGGCATGATAAGGAAGGAGAGTGACTTGTAGGGAGCAAGGGATTCCAAAAGGTGAAGTGAGGAAGGGGAACATTTCAGGAACCGGGGACAACCTGGGCAAAGTCACAGAGGTGGGAGATGGGGAACAGCAAGCAAGCCAGCTTTAGGGTGACTGGAAAGACAGGTTAGTGCCATATTGTAACTGGCTTGAAATGCCCGGGAGAGGAGTTTGTATTTTCCCCTCAGGACACTTCTTGAGCAGGGGAATGATTAATCTTGTGCTGCTAGAATCTCAAGTTGGCAGCCACATGGAAGAGGAACTGGTAAGGAGAGATGCCTATGGAACATACAGAGGAAAACCAAGCAGACAGCCAGAGATGCAGGGATAAAGATCAGGAGGGAGAGGGAGGCTGGCTATGTACACCTGGCAGTCACCTGCATGGAGAGCATCAAGGAAGAAGCAGCGCTCCATGGTACCAAAGCTGCAGAGGGAGCAAGAAGGAGGAGGCCCAAGAAAAGGTTGATGATAAGAGGTGAGAGCAGCTTCAGCTGAGTGGGGAGTCTGGGAGCTGGATTTCAAGGGTGTGAGGAATGGGAGGTGAGGAAGGTAATGAGTAAAAACAATTTTTTCTAGGAGTTTGGTTATGAAAGGGAAGACATCTAGAACAATGTCTTGAGGGAAAGCTTGGTAAGTTAGGCAGAGAGCCAAGCAGATTTATAGGCAGCAGGGAAGCAACCAGGAGACATGGATAAATTGAAGGTCTGGGAGAGGGGTGGACGAGTGAAGGAGGCAGTTTCTGGAGGACACAGGAAAGGATGCTAATGACTTCCAAATACATAAAGGTAGCTCACATTTCTATAGGATTTTAAGGCCTTCACAGTTATTTATTCACAACAGGAAGGCAGACAATGCACATTGTCTCATATCCCCATTTCACAGATGAGGAAACTGAGAAAAAGAGATTTGAAATGCCCTTGTCCCAGGTCATACAGTTGGTAAATGGCAGAGGGAGGAGAGCTAATTATGGTGCACGGTGCTGCAGTACAAAGAGTTAGTAGATGAAGGCCAGAATCCTGCTTGGGACACGTACTGTCTGGGTGATCTTGGAGAAGTAACACTCCCTGCTCTGGGCCCCACTTTCCTCTTGTGTAAATTGAGGGGGGAGGTGCACAAGATGATCTTGGAGGCCCCTTCCTGTTCTCGTTCCAGGATGCCAGCATCCTTTCACAGTACAGACAGAAAGTCTCTGACAGACCTCTTGGCCTCAGCCTAAATCCTCAGCAATAATACAGGGGTTCTCTTGCAACACCAATATTTGCAGAACTATAAGCTGTACTTTTAAAGCTATACTCATTTTCTAGAAAGTTTTTATTTGATTTTTGTCACCCCTTCCCCAAGTCATTTGCTCCAGCAATGGCCACTAGATGGCAAACTTGAAATAACTGAGCAGCTACTACTCACCACTGACCTCAACCGTGGAAAACCAAGCTCCAAGTCATCGTCAAAACTCCCTCGGCTGCCAGAAACCCATTCTCACCACATGATATACACTGTGCCCCATGCACATTCCTGCCCATCACCAACTCAGAGAAGCTTGTCTCGGGCACATCCACTTGGAGCTCTAGTCCTAACCCAGCTATCCCATAGGAACCAGACTGCAACTAGAAAGAAAAGCCTAAGGCCCAAAGCCGGATTCCCTTTAGGCCCTAGACAAGTAGTTGAAGTAGAGTATGTGCTTGCTTTCAGCACCACAGTAGGAGGACAACAGAAGAGCATATCACAGGATTTCAGAGCTGGAAGGCCTCTTGGACCACAAAGCATTGGAATGGGAAGGGCCCTTTGAGAGAGCCTAATTCTAGTCTCAAAGTTAGAAGGGACCTCAGAAGTCATCTAGACCAAGGGTGGGGGAAACCGCAGCCTCCAAGTCACATGTGGCCCTCTAGGTCCTCAAGTGCAGCCCTTTGATTGAATCCAAATTTCACAGAACAAATCCCCTTCATAAAAGAATGTGTTCTGCAAAACTTGGACTCCATCAAAGGGCTGCACTTGAGGATCTAGAGGGCCATGTGTGACCTGGAAGCTGCAGGTCCCCCACCCCTGGTCTAGTTCATCCAACTTCCTTATTTTACAGGGGAAGAAACTGAGGCTCAGAGAGTTGAAATGGCTGGCCCAAAAGCATATAGTTACATATTAGTTTCATGCAAACCCACACTGATACTAGGGGGTAGAAATCCCCATCAAACAATGCAAGGAGCAATTTCTGGATCTGGATCCAGGTAGTTTAGCTGGTAGGCTAGGACAACCTGTAACAGACAAGGTGGTCCAGGGGCAAAGCCTGGGAACATTCCTTCCCCCTGAGGAAAGGATACCTGTGGCAAGTTCCCTTCTCTAGCCTATATCACAGCAGGGCATAGGCCCTAGTCATTATGGGTGAGGGTTAGGATACAAAGAAATGTAACCTTAAATTATCATCCTCTGGCATGTCGAATCCTATAACCAGATTCTGTTCTCAAGTCTTCCAAAGTCTAGCCCAACTCTCAGCTTACCCAACATTGCCTAGAGTAGAGGAGCTACTCCTCTGGGATGTCTACTCCTGGGTTCTGCTTCCCAGCATCTTCTAGGTAATTAAGCCAAGTGGATTCCATTGTTAAAGCAACTAACTTCTTGTCATGGGGAATAATCAATAGGCTGATGAGGAAGCCACAAGCTGTGTAAACATATACCAAAGGGACCATTACTAGGTACTGAGAATCTATATATAAGTCTGTGTTTGTGTAATAATAAAGCAGCCATTTATTTAGCACTTTGAGGTTTGCAGAAGTGTCAAACACATTGCCTATGGGCCCTCCAAAGATGCCAAAAGAAAATTCAGATGTAACTGGGAAATATTTAGCAAAAAATAAATAAAAATACAACAAAACACGGATAATGTTAATATATGGTTTTCTAAGTCAATATATATCTGCAGGATTCCTTATGTACAGTGAGTTTGACACCACTGCTTTACAAATATCTCATTTTATTCTTGTAACAACCTAGGAGGTAGGTACTATTACTATTCCCATTTTCCAGATGAGGAAAAACCAGAGGTTAAGTGACTTGATCAGGATCACAAGCTAGGAAGTGTCTGAGGCTGGGTTTGAACTCAGATCTTCCTGATTCCAAGCCTGGTACTAGATCTACTGTGTCTCTTGGAATTGTGATAGGACATACATGTGAGTAAGAGTGTCCTGCAATTCCACTTGCATGTCTGTGAATCTGTATACACAGGTGGAAGTGTGTGCAGGAGTGAGCACATGCACTAAAGTGTATTGGGAGTGAATGTACATGAGATAATATATGTGGATATGAGAGTACATGTGTGTTTCTGAGGGTGGGGGAGGGGAATATGTGCATACAGAGTACAGGGCCTTCCCCAAGGGTTTGTGGTTGGGTTTTGGGGGGATGGGGTGAACAATCAGAGGTAAGCTCTGCCCCACACGATTATCCAGTTGAATTTAGGATGTGCCCTATGCAGAAATGACAGAACACCAATGTATCCAATGAGAACTACTCTGCAAAGAAAAGACTCCAGAATTCAGAGCATCACGGTAGAGACATCACCTTCTGCCTCTTGGCAAGGGGACAGAATGAGGCAGACATTTTCAGACATGGTCAACATGCTGGTCTATTCTCACCATTCCATAGACTTGGAGTTGGGGGGAGGGGAGAGGATCTCCAAAGTCACCTGCTCCGGCCCCCTCATTGAACAGATGTGAAGTCTAGGTGAAGGCCATGCTGCACTTACCTGGACAGACTTGCTATAAGGGAGGTTTCTAAGGGGAAAAGGGAGTCATTATAATAATATGGCATATTGTTATATATGACAAAGGGTATTGTTATAAATAATATATTGTGCTATATATGATATATATCATAAAGGAGGTCATTAAGAAGAAAGGAATAGAAAAGAAAAACAAAGGAAAACCCAAATTTAAATTCTCTTCCCCTTTACTATTCAAGTAACCTAAGGCAGGCCATTTTATCTTGAAGGGCCTCAGTTTCCACATGTGTGAAGGGAAGGGGAAGCCAAGGTTGGACTGTAATCTCTGAGGTCTCTTTCCAACTCTGAAATCCTGTGCTTATATTTTAATACTTCCATCCCTCCAGGGTCTTACCAAACCTAGCACATAGTAGGTGCTTAATAAATGCTGATCAATTATGATAACTGGCTTTTGCCAATGATGCCAATGACTGCAAGGCATCCCACCTTCCTTCTGTTTCCTCCTGATTCATAGCCATGACTGCCCCGAAACCCTCCATGGAGGACCTTGCCAAAACGCTGTGTGCCCGCCTCTTCTTTTAATATTTAGTGCCTGCCAGCCGAGTATGTGAGCTAAACCATCTGTCAGCCCCCGTTCTCATTTTCTGACTGCTCCTACTCCTTTCCTGGCCATCCATTCCTTCTCATGCCTTCTCCACCACAGCAGACCATAGTTTTATAGTCACATGATTTAATTAATAAGGGGCTATGAACCCCTAGGTTCTGTGTGTGGAAGTGTAGGTAGTTAGCTATTTCAAGGGGTCAATATGCATACAAAGGTTTTACATATCTGTATTTACATTTTTTAAATGTACAGATACTGTTCAGGTGAATGAAAACACAAATTTGTTTTTTTTAAAAGGAGAGAGGATGGAGCACTTCTCTTGGGACCAGGATGGCAGAGTGTTGTCAAAGCACTGTTATTAGCTGTCGTTGCTTAACTGTTTTTCACTGTATCATAGAAGAGTTCAAACTTGGGACGGAAGTGGGATATAGCCAAAAACTGACCGTGAGATACAAACAAAAAGCATCAGGAAAACTTACTTGAAAAAATACACAACTAGGGCCAGCTTTGAAGGAGTAAACAAATCACAGAGAGACAAACACACATATCACAGTGCCTCCCTTGGAACCCTGGTGCCAGCGGTCTGGCATAAGGCCCTAACAAACACCAGGGCTAGGGTATCCCCTAAGAAAGCAGGACATAATCTAGGCAAGAAGGAGCAAAAGCAGCCTTGCCTTGTGCCAGGAAAGAGCGATGCTCCTTTGGCTCATCTTGCCCTACCCACCTTCCTCCACGGTGGAGTCCAACTGTGTGACCTTAATCACCAAGAGGTCCACTCTTTCCTGCAAAGAGTTCATTCGCATGTAGAAACTGTTGGCTTCATTGAACAGCTCCCCAAAGATGTCCTCTGCATGTCTGCCTGGAATTGGAGGAAGAGGGACAAAGAATGTCTTGAGGGAGTTCCCCATAACACTCGCCCAAACCCAACCACTGTCTTTAGCCAACCCGTGTCCAGCTTCCTTCAGTCTGTTGGCTGATGGAATCTCTGAGTTGATGGGATCTCTGGGGTCATCTGATCCAACTCACACCTGAACAAGAATCCTCACCCAGCCTCTGCTTGAAGGCCTCCCAATTTCTTGGGTTACTCCATTCAGCTTTTCAAAGAGCTTTGCTGACACCAAGCCTAAACCTGCCTCTCTGCCAGCTCCCTCACCCCAGCTTCATGCTCCCACTTCTACCCACTGGAATCAAGCCAAACTAAGTCTAGTCCAGGGGTGGGGAATCTGTGGTCTTGAGGTCACATGGCCTTTTAGGTCCTCAGTTGCAGTGTTTTGACTGAGTCCAAATTTTACAGAACAAATCCTTTTATTAAAGGGATTTGTTCTGTGAAGTTTGGATTCAGTCAAAGGGCCGCACTTGAGGATCTAGAGGGCCACATGTGGCTTTGAGGTCATGGGATCCCCACCCCTGGACTAGCCCCTCTTCCCCAAGACAGTCAAAGACGGCCATCTTGTCCACTCACAAAATACTGTCTTGAGGATTCTAGCCTAAACATCCAGACATCCCCCAAATACTTCTGTGACATAATTATGGGTCACTTCTCCATGCTGGCATTGGTCAGAGCCAGGTGAACAACTGTAGGCCTGAGAAGGCCCTGGGACCTGGCCTACTAGGTGCATTTCTTATTTTCAATAATGAGGCAGGACCCTCATTTTACAGATGAGGTGACTGAAGCGCAGACTGGGGACTGCTTGTGGGGTCCAAGACCGATGAGCAGACTAAGTGTTCAGCTCCTCCCACCCTACCATGATGCTGCTCCATTAGAAGGGTGGGGCCAGGGACAGGGGAGCAGCTGCCATCTCCCTCTGTCTCAATCTCATTGAGACCAATGTTGTCACATCCCTTCCACAGACAATCTGGGTGGCTGGCGAGACCAGTGGCTCCTGAGGCTTTATCATAGGAGCGCCCCCTATCCTGGAGGCCAGAGCAGACAGGGTAGCCCCAACTTTGCTAATCAGGTATGTATGGTGCTGCCTGCCATAGAGAGGCAGATTTCGGTTCCTAATAATGAGCAATGTCCCCCCCAAAATTGGGCTACCTCAGGAGGTAATGAGTGTCTCATCACTAGAGGTGTGCTGAAAGTTGGAGAGGAGATTCCTGCTCAGCTGGGGATGGATTCTACTTCCTGGGAGATCCTTTGTAACCTTCAGATTCTGTGGTTATGGGCAGGCTTCTGGGAGCTGGTGAGATTCTGAGCGGCTGCACTGCCCTGCTACCACTCTTGGGCCTCCTCCACCCGCCCAGTGGCCCCCCTACTGTTTTCAAATCATTCAGAGCTCATCTGCTCTTCCTCAAAGTCCCAACAAGAGCAGCCTTATGGGCCTAAGGGACACAAAACTGCTACTCCTGCTGATGCCTCAAATTTTCTCCTTAGACAATCATTCCTTTGAGTTAAAAATGGCCCTCTACCTGCTCTGTCCTCTTTTTATAATATCAACAGAGGAGAAAAGTGGGACATGCCTAGTCTCTGACAGCTCAGTATTGCTTTTGTTCCTTACGGCAGAGGCTGGGGCAAAGTAAGGGCCCTGTGTGCCTGGAGTCAGAGGGTCCTGAAAGGTGATAGGAAGAACACGTGCTATGTTACTACACCACAAGGTGAAGACTCTGGGGCTCCCCCAATCTAGGTGCGTCATTATACTTTGCCATGGCTATTTCTCAGGCCTCAGCCACAGCTACTTAGGCTGGGGTCCTCCTGGGGACAGGAGGCAGTCTCTGCATGAGGATGGTCTTCCCACTGGGAACAACTGTTTTCTGTAGCCTCATCCCTCTTGCCTGCTAAGGCTGGGCCTTTGAAGTGATGGTGAACAGAGATGGCTCTGACATAAAGGAAAGAGAATCAGGAGACCTTGTTCTATCCTCAGCTTCACTACTAAGCAGCTTGTCTACTGACCTTGGGCAAATCAATGACTATTTCTGAGCCGAAATTTCCTCATCTGTAAAATGAAGAATTAAGCTGAACCCCCAACCCCTCCCAATACTGGTATGCTATGTCCCGAGATCCCTCTTAGCACTGAAATTCTGTGTACTAAGGTCCTTCTAGGTGGTACCATGCCATGTCCTGTGGTCCCTTCCCCCCCACCCAGGTAATGGCATGCTATGACCAAAGGTCCCTTTTCACCCTGTTGTCCCTCCCAGCATGCCATGCCATATTCCTTCCCACTCTGCATCCTGTCCCCTGGCTTCCCAGGCATTCTAAGCTGACCTGATGAGCATATGCACAATACTTTGGCTCACTGGTCAAATGGGAAGCACATTTGCCACTGGTTTCCCTCGGAGAGCCACTAAGCACTGGGGACTTGGCATGGAGGACCCTCCATTTCAGAAAATCTGGCTGAGAGGTGAGAGGCTAGGGCTAGGACCCAGGGAAAGGCAGGGGCCTACAGCCAGGCCCCAGGCCATCTGGAGCAGTTCAAATCACAGACCTTCCCCAATGCTTCACATAGCTTCCTGTCCCAATGGTAACAGTGCACATTAAAGGTTTAAAAAGCACTTTCTGCAAAACAATATACAAAACAAGTCTGTGGGTGAGGAAGGGCAATTATTATCCCCATTTCATAATCCAAAGTCCCAGAAGTCCAGGGAGGTGACCCAGCTTAGATGTGCTAGAGCCAGGGCTTAAAGCCACAGCTTCCCTCCAAAGAGGGAAAATGAGAGATTTGCGTAGATCAAGTCTAAAAGTTTCAACCATAGACATTATGATCCTTTACTGCCCACTTCCAATAGTCAGAGGCCAAATCAGGAAAAAAAGGTGAATGGGTCTGATCCAGAAACCTATGCCCCAGGCCCTCAAAGCCCAGCCCACTTACTGAGGCTGCCCAGCTGCTTGATGATGGCAGCTAGGGTGCTGTTGGTGACACATTCCAGCTCGCTGGTGACCCCATCGGGCAGGGCACCTCGGCACAAGTGCCTGGGCTCAATGTTCCTCTTGACCAGTGGCATTGTCCTGGGTTGTCTTCAGTATCTTCTGTGGAAAGGGGTGGGGTAGGAGAGGAAAAGAAGATGGAGAGTTGAGCATAGGACCCAAAACAAGACAAGTAGATCAGGTACCTCAGCAGAAGGCCAGACACTACAGGCTGAAAGGCCTAAGTCGGATTCAGCTCCCTAAGCAAGAGAAGTTCTTCAGCCCACCTTATGTACCCCTTGCTAGGTCATCCCTTTTGGTCTTCCTTAGTATTTAATGTCATTATAGTATTTAATTAGTATTTAATGGCTCTTTGCATTGGCAAAGGGTTTTGTCATTCTTATGGTCATGGGATATAAGGATCTGGATCTCATTTTACAGATGGGAAAACTGAGGCACTGAGCAGCCAAGGGATTTAGCCAGAATGTGAGAGGTGAGAACCTTCACTGTTGACTTCTCCAGTTGGCTGTAGTCACCTGCATGTGTCAACAGCCTGTTCTCAGCAGATCAAATGGAAAATGCTAGAAAAGGGCTTGACTCCTTCCCAGCCCTGGCTATGTGGCACAGCTATGGCAGAGCTCACTTTCTTGTTGGGGAAGGGGAGCAGCCTTCTTATTGCCTTGCCAGACAATCAAAGCAAAGGCATACTGGGTCTCTCTCGAACTCTATCCCCAAGAACTATGACCATCCCGACTGCTGGCCCAACATAAGAAGTTCACCATATATCTGCCTCCTTTCCTTCCCCTCCTGCTTCCACTCCCTAGTTCTCTAGGCTGCAAAGCAGTATTAACTGTGGTGCCCCACTTGCCCCTCCCAGGAACTTTGCTTTAGGGTTTTGTAATGTACTTCTAATTTCAGGTTGTATACTATATGAGTCTGTGTGGGCACTGTGTGAGTCTCCAAACTCTGCCAGGCATCTCCCTGACGGAGTCACAAAAATGCCTGGCTAGACAAGTCATATCAGGGAAGACAGACCAAAATGGCAAACATCACTGTGCCCCATGATGAAGCACCCTCTGGTTGGTCGGCTAACCCCCTCAGTCTTCCAGCTAGTCGCCATTTTGGATTGAGTTTGATCTCACTTGGTAGGGAAAAGGGCCTGAACCCTGGGCTCCTGCTCCAGGTCTGTCACTGACTTAGCACCAAGAGGAGCCTTCCCTTTCTTTCCTCTGGGCCTCAGTGTGGCCATCTGTGAAAGGGAACATTAAGGGTCTCTGCTCTTGTGTGCCTCCCTGGGTTGCTGTGAGGAGGAGGGAGATGGGAAAACATTGGTTTCATGCCCAAGGAAGGGGCAGCCTGGTCAATGTACCAGTATGTTGTTTTTCTATTGGAAACAGTTTGGGGGTGAGGGGCAGAGGAGAGGAAAAAGCAAGCAGAGTGAGAGCTATATAACCACGTCATATGAGCTTTTCTCTCTGATGAACTAGCTTATTGTCCAACCAGTTCCCAGAGCCCAGATGCTTAGCTTGAAAAGCAGCAGAGATATGTGGCAGTTCACTGGTAGCCCTGAGCACCAAACGCACTCCATTAACTGTTATCATTGGGTGCTGGCAGGCAACGGTGGGCACTGTAGAAGAATCCAGGCCTGCTGGGTTTCTAGTATGCTCAAAGGGATGGCAGTGGTAGAAAAACCTTCAGAGAGGTCCCAGGGGGCCAATTCCCAGGCCCCATTCCTCCCCTCTCAAAATACTCCATAAAACAGTGCCAGCCTTTGAATTTGCCAGGGACAGTGGGCCTGAGGGACCTCCCAGCAGAGGTGGGGCAAGTTGGCAGCTGCCCCACTGAGGAGGGGTGAAGCTTTTGGTGGGCATGAGTCCCTTCTCTTTGGGGATGGAAGAAAAGCAGCCCATTACCATGGCAAAACCTAGAAGCAGAAGCTGCTGAGGTCAGTAATTAGTTCCAAAGGGGGCCCAGGGGGCATGGAATGTGTACAGGACCTAATTGGGAAGGGGCTGGTTAGGGCTTCAGCCCAACCACCTGGAATGCCCCCATTTGGCAGATTCCAGTGGAGCTGCTTTCTCCAAGGAGGTCAAGACACTTTCCTTCCTCAAACATCCAAACCACAAGCCCAAGAAGCCACAAATTACTCTTCTGGTTTTATAGAGAAGGAGACCAAGACCCCCCCAAAGAAGGGAATTGGAATCTGTAGACCAGCTCTAGATCTCACTCTGCTCATTCTCTGTGTGACCTTGGGCAAATCACTCCCTCCCTAGGCCTTAGTTTCTGTGAAATGAGGGCATTGAGCCTGATGGTCTAAGTTCCCTTCAATTTCTAAAATCCAAGGCTCACCATGGAACCCATCAGCGATGAGGGCCAAGATCCAGAACTGGTACTCACCTTCTCATATACCAAACACTACCTAGGACCACAGAGCTATCATCCTCCTGCTTTGGTGCTGGGGAACAAGGGTGAGGGGATGGATACCCATAGTGGAATGAGACTTTCAGAACTGGCAAGGTTCTAGTCTTAAGAGGGCTTACTTTCTTTTCCTCGTAATGCTCCTGAACAACTTTCAAGCTGCCCTTTATCACCCAGCTATCCTGTGCTTAGGGAATACAAAGAAACCATGAGGAATGGGGTTAATCTTCTCTTAGATAATATATAGACTCTATCCTTAAGGAGTTTACATTCTAGTAGGGAGAAAAGAAACCAAAAAAGAACTAGAATACACCCTACTAAATTATAGGGGCAGCTAGGTGGCACTGCAGTGGATAGAGCACCAGGCCTGGAGTCAGGAAGACTCATCTTCCTGAGTTCAAATCTGGCCTCAGACACTTCCCAGCTGTGTGTCCCTGGGTAAGTCACTTCACCCAGTTTGCCTCAGTTTCTTCATCTATAAAATGAGCCAGAGAAGGAAATGGTAAACCACTCCGGCATCTTTGCCAAGAAAACCCCAAATAGGGTCACAAGGAGTCAGACACGACTGAAACGACTGAACAACAATAACACCACCACCACTAAATTATATATATATATAAATAGATAGATAGATAGATAGATATATCTATATATCTATATCTATCTATATCTATATATCTATATATATCTATATCTATATCTATATATATCAAAACCACAAAGCAAAGTGTCCGGTGGAGGCCAGGAGGAAAGTCATTATCAATCAGGGTACTAAGAGGTTTCTTGTAGAATGCAACATTTGAGATGGGCAACAGGCAAAAAAGACAAAGGAGATGACGACAAGCCTGGAGAAAAATGTGAGCAAAAGCACATGGGTGGGGAAGACAGGAGGTGGTAGAGGGGCAGAGTTGTCTAGTTTAGCCAAAGCCTTAAATGAGATCTGGAAAATCAAGATGGAGTGGTGCTATGGTGGAGGTCCTGGAAGGCTAGGTAGAAGTGCTGGAATTTTTCTTCAGAGGTAATAGGAAGCCACTGAAGATTCTAAGCAGAGGAGTGATGGAACCAGATCTGTCCATGATAAAAAGATCATTGTGCCAACAATATACTACATGGATTAAAAGGAGAAGAGAGCAGAGCCCTCATAGGAGCTACTGTACCATGCCAAGTCAGTGGTAATAAGGACCAGGCTTAGACTGGTGGCAGTGGGAATGGAGAGGAAGAGGGGAGGGATGGAAGGAGAGAGGGATGGAGAGAAGGAGAGAGGGATGGATGGATTCAAGACAGGCTCCAGAAGCACCACTGAGAGCAGTTGGATGGAAGGAGGGAGGGTGCAGAGAATTCTAAGGTTTGAAAGCTACAATGTTGTAAGGATGAGAGTAGCCTAAGCAGAAATGATGAAGACAAAAGGCAAAGCAGGTTCAACAGTAAAAAGCCCTAAGCTGAGTTTGGGACACAGTGTCTGGTGAGCTATGACACTGCTCCTGCATCACCATCATTGGAATTATTACATGTGAACTGGGATATATTGATTTATGTTAGATGATTTATGGTCACAATGCCTTTTCATAACCATCATTTCGTTTGATACTCACAACCCTATGAGACAGTTATTATTATGCCTTTTTAAAAATCAGGAAACTGAGTCTCAGAGGGATCCCAGAATAAGAGAAAGAAAAGCTCACATTTATTATTTACAAGTGACTTTCCCCATGACTATACTGTGAGGCACACAATGCAAAGCATTAGCATCCCCATTTTATAGCTGAGGAAAAAGGCTTCTGGGTGAAATGAATGGCTTGTGTAAGGTCACATGGTTAGGGAATGGTGGGTCTAGAACTAGAACCGAGAGAAGTCTAACAACCTTTCCAACCTACTGCGCATCTCCCTTCACCCACAATCGCTCCTATCACCTGAGCTGAACTGCCTTAAATGGAAACTTGGTGGCATTCAGCATCAGTGCTGGCTTCTGTTCCTTGAAGAATCCCCTGTGTACCTCTGGATATGTTTGTATTCTGTCTCAATGTTCTCCCTCCTTCAGTGCTTAGCATACAATGCTTGGCACACAGTGTGTGCTCAATACATGCTGACTCAGTTGCATCATAAGGCCGGGACTCCTGGCACTCACAGGAAGTGGTAGGGAAACCACGAGTTTGGCAAGGCCTGATGCTTCAGACCTAACAAGCCCCGGGCACTATATATCAAAAAGCAAAAGAACTGGGGTTGTGGCCGAAAATATACCCAGAACAGTTAAGTATAATCCTGAATGAAAAGAAATGGCCATTTAATGAATTGACAGACTTTCAGCATTTTGTTAAAAACCAAAAAATAGGGGCGGCTAGGTGGCGCAGTGAGTAAGAGCGCCGGCCTCGGAGTTGGGATGACCCGAGATCAGATCCGGCCTCAGAAAATGAGCATCCACGCATAAATAATGACTAGCCCTGTAACCCTGAGCAAGTTACTTAACCCCAATTGCTTAAAAAAAAAAAAAAAAAAAAACAAAAGCCGTGAACTTAACAGAAGATTTGACATATTAGATCTAAGAGAAATATAAGGTAAACATCACAGACTAGTTACCAGGGGTTAAATAAGGACAGACTGTTTACTTTGCATATGAAGAAATGTAAAATATAAGATTGTTTTAGTAATTGGGTAGTTTAAAAGAAAGATTGGGGTAGACCTGCCAGTGAGAGGATTTTAAAAAGTAAAACCATTTAAGAAAAGGTAAAAAGAGTAACTATCCTATACAAAAGAGGTGTGAGAGGAAGAACTGACACAGAGGAATTAGATGGGGAGGAAGGCTGGTAGTTCTGGAAACATACTCTTATTGGAAATTGGGTTAAAGAGGGAACAATACATATACATCTAGAAAGGTATAAAAGTCTTTTAAATCCATAAAGAAATAAAAGGCTAAGGAAATAGGGAGGGATTTTAAGAGGGGAGGATGAGGGAGTAGGATAAGTGGGGCCTATAGAAGGGTATTTAGATTAATAGGAATGGAAGGATAAGGGAGGGATCCTTGGCGGGGGATGATAGGTTAAGTAACAGGAACGGCAAGGTAGCAAGCAGGTAGAAGTAAAATAGAGAAGTCAGGATAGATAGGAAATGTGATACCCTCAAACATAAAGATCAGGAGGAGAATTTTTAGGGGAAAAAAGCAGGGGTAGTAATAATAATCTCTGAAAAAATAAAGTTAAAATAGATTTAACCAAAAGAGAAAAATAGAGAACTACACTATATGTCAATCATATTAATCAATATTGTTTTAGACCATTTAAAATAACTAGACAGCATAAGGTTGGAATATTGCTGTGGTATAGGAAATGGCTGAGTTGGTGGACTTAGAGAAATATGGAAAGACTTTGACTTATGAAGAAAGACATTATCCATCCTCAGAGAAACAGAGGACAAACAGGTATAGTATGGTCCTACATAGATGCATATGAATGTATATGTCTATATATGAGTAAGATTACAGATATCTGGGGCGGCTAGGTGGCGCAGTGAATAGACCGTCGGCCCTGGAATCAGAAGGACCTGAGTTCGGAGCTGGCCTCCGACACTTAATCCGCACAAACAAAAACCTAGCCGTGTAACCTTGGGCAAGTTACTTAACCCCAATTGCCCTAAAGGGGAGGCTAGGTGGCGCAGTGAGTAAGAGTGCCGGCCTCGGAGTTTGGATGACCCGAGATCAGATCCGGCCTCAGAAAATGAGCACCCATGTATAAATCAAATGACTAGCCGTGTAACCTTGAGCAAGTTACTTAACCCCAATTGCTTTAAAAAAAAAAAGATTACAGATATCTGAGTATATGGATGTGTAAGTGTATGTATATATGCTTGTGTATACGTGTGTATGTGTGTGCACATGCTTAATTGTAGCCTTGGGTGGGGGGAAGGTGGAAAAAAGAATAAAGCAAAAAGTACACAACAGAGAACAAAAGAAAACTCACAAGGTAGCAAAGATGGACAGCTCTGAACACAATGAGTAGTATTTATTATGTAGCCTTTCTTGAAACGGAAATTTATTGCCGTGTATTTTGAATCCTTTCATGTCCTGCTGAGCACACGGCAATATTTTTTTCTTTTGTATTTAAGTTTATAACATGCTTCTTTTTTCTTATTGTGTATTTAAGTTCTAGTATTTAAGTTTAAAATAAATTAATTAAAAAGAAAAGAAAGGAAATTAGGCAGAAATAGAGATAGCTATACAATATTGCATGAGAAGTACATTGGCGAGATGTAAAAAGAAGCCCTGGTTTTATTTGTATATTCTGTGATGGATACACAAATGTCCTTTTCAGTGCTAACATTCTAAGTTCTATTAGGACAACAGCTAATGGAGAGCTGGTTTCTCTTTTCCTCCCAGCATCAGCTCTTGAGCAAACTTTTATTAAGTGTTCTGGGATCTTGGGTCAAAGGTTTAATTGGATTCTCTGGGGGTAAGCAAGCTGGGGAAAACCCCTTTAATTGACAACAAGAAGGAAAATTGCTATTCTTTGTTACTTTTCATAGTCACCCCCCCACACACACACACACACACGTGACATGATGATGGTCTGGTCATAACTGGGTTCAAAGTAGGTTGGTCAGCCCATCCCAGAGTTCCTGGGATGGGACAGAAGAAGGGAAAGCCCAGAGAGTGGCCTTGGCATTGTTCTGTTTTCTGAAAATTCTTTCTCAGCCTCCTCTAGCACTGATAACTTTCTTTAGGTCCTACTCTCCTGGTCAACTCCTCCTCCAGGCTGGGAAAGCTGATGTTTGAAACTTCCTATTGGAGAGTAAGGGACAGTGACATCTTAGGAGAGAAGAAGTGGGGCGATGGCTAGGAAGAGGCAAATATCCTGCCATGCCTCAAACCAAGTCTGAGATCCTAACTCTGCTCTTGGGGATTCCACAATTTAACTAAGTTACTTGAAAAGTTTGGGGAAACAGTTCAATTCAACAAGCATTTATTAATCAAAGAGGGAAATGAAACAGTTTCTGTCCTCAAGAAGCTTATATACTTACTGAAAGGAAATAGCATGTGAACAAGATCCAGTGAGGTCCCAATGAATGTGAATAATGAATCCATTAAGTGGCTGCAATTCACATTATTTGAAGTTATAGTTATTTATAAATATGGTAACTGATTCCAACCAATAGAAACATGAAATAATTTTCTTAAAAATAAATGTTTATCTGGTTATTAATGTAATATAACAGCAATATATAAGAAAAATATATTTCTGATTTGAATCAGAATTTTTTATTGTTTATTTTATAATAAACAATAATTGTTTATTATATAATAAACAGTAATTGTTTATTATATAATAAACAGTAATTGTTTATTACAAAATATTAGAATAGTTCTAGAAAGTAACATTTTAAAATGATTGAATATCATATAAACTTACATCGTTATGAAGAAAACATGATTATTATCTTATTTTAATATTTAGAAGCTCAGACTGATCTGTCTTCTCTTTTTAAAAATCTTCATATACTGATAAGTGCAGAGAGCTTTATCCATATCTGAAATTTGTGCACTTGCATTCTCACATAATGAACCAAGTGCCATTGAATGACCTGGGCCACTATCTAAAATCAGTAATGCTTTAAAAATGAGATTATTGTCTTTGCAATCTTTTTCAACAGTTGAACTAGAATAACTTGAATACCAGGCTTTGAAAACAGCTTTCATCACCTCTGCGAAACTTGTCTGATCACCAAAGAACTGGAAGTGATTGATGGTTATAGCCTTACAGAACATGATGATTTTGAGACTGATAAATAAGCATTGGTTTGGTTTTAAAATCTCCTTCTTTAGTACCTTCCAATAAAGAAGTGTTAGGGGATCAAAAGACCCTTTCAGTGCAGTTGAGTTTTTTTCTTTCTTAGACTTGGAAGGTCCTGAACGTCTCCTTTTCCAGAATCTTCCTTTTATTTCATCTGTGTGTTTTTTACTGTAGATTTGGTCATTCTGACAATTTGTCTTATTGTCAAGTCACTATGAGCTTGTTTTTACTGTTAGTTACATTAAATTGTTAATCTAAGATAACAAGCTTTTTCCTCTATGGCCCTGACCATGTTTCCATCTGAAGTAGTCTTTCTTTTGTCCATTTTGTTAAGGGCTCTTTTAAAAAAAATTAAAACTATTAGTAATAAAGTAGCTATCAGCAACACATCCCATCCACACAGAATCACAGGCAAATGCAGACTGACAGCCTAGTGGCATGTCAAGAAGCCATCGACCAGTTCACATGCATCACACGAACTGAATTTTAGTTTACATTAAATGTGACCTGGTATCATTTTATAAATTGCACTAAATTGAATTTTGCATTATTAGAACTAGCATTAATCACGATCTGGCTTTGCATATACAAATCAACAAATATAATGTCATTTCAGGGGTGACAGGTGGGGGTGGAGGAAATCCTCCTATGGAGGAAGTAACACTAAGGCTGGGCCTTGGAGAAAGTTCAGGATTTCAAGAAGTGGTAGTGAGGAGTCAAGTATTCTAGGTTCATGTCAAGGCACAGAAGTGGAAGAAGCAGCAAGAAAAGCAAACAGGACTTGATCTGACTAAGAAGAAGCAGAAAATTGTGAAGGTCCACGTTCTACTTCTCACCTTGGTGAGAAAACTTTGGAGAAGTAACTAGATTGAGGAATAAGACCCTGAAGAGAACTCCAAGAAAAGATCAAGAAGAGGTCACTGAAGCAAAATAAGAAAGTATAAATGAAAACAAATCATATGCAGCTGTCAAGTTGTTAAGATTGGGTAAAAGTCTAGAAAGGCACCAACGAGGGCTTTGGCTACAAGGTATAAACACCCACAAGCAGGAAAACAACCAAATAAGGCTGAGAATCTCCATCGGTAGGAGAACAGGGAGGATTCCCCAGTGACTTGCATTGAGTGAGTGACATTTCTCTTTTTGCCACAGCCAACTAAATGCTCTGTATGTTCAAAGTCTAGGACTTGAGGAATGTTTCTCCATACTCCAAGTTATCAGGGACAATGAAATAGTAAAAAACAAAAAAGGAAGTGGGGCCTCAAAGGGAGAACAAAAGAATTTGATGTGGTAGAGGGGTAACTTGCGCCTCGTTGGGAGACTGGAAAGTAGAAGAATGTCACATGGTGGAAGAGGAGGATGGAGCTGTATCCAACTTCTTCTATTGCAAGGAATGATATAGCAGCAAAGCCACAGGTGGTGGAAGGTGAGTGCTCTTCCAGTGAGGACCAGAAGAAGAAAAGACAAATAGTGCCCCTTGGTAATACCCTTACTACAGTCTATCTGTCTACGTGGTGGCAACAGAGAGAAAGTCTATTGTCTTCCTGGGGTATGTATCCAAGACACAAAAGAGAATTTTGCAAGAACTGTAAAAATGAATGACTATTACCTACTTGTTGTGATTGACATGGGAACAAATGATATTGCCAGATGGCTTCAAGAAAGCACTACACCAAAGATTATGACGTCTTGGGCAATAAACTAAAGATTGACTATGAAAGTGGTGGTTGAGAATGTAATTTGGATTTCTGAGCCACAGATAAAAACACAGGGATGATAGACTCCTGGCTAAAGCTTTGGCTGGTGTTATGCAAATGTAATGAAAAGGGCTTTAAAATGAAAATGATGAGGGAGGGAGAAATCTGCCTTTGTAAATCCCCCAGGGTAGAGAGGAGTAACTACTATGATCAAAGACTTAGAGCATTTGAGACACCTAGAAATTCTCAAGAGAGAAAATCCAAGAAAGGAGCCAGCAGTAAAAGCTCATAGCCTCACATGTCCACTCACTGGAAGAGGAATATGGATAATGAAGCTATGAAGGAAACCAAAAAAGGATCAGTCTGAAGGTAGGATCACTATGCCAGAATAGTGCCAGGAAAACCTGAAGAGAGGAGAGTAAGAAGAAGGAGGAGGAGGTGGGGAATCAGTGGCTAACACTGCAGAGGGGTCAGGAAGGATGAGAATTGAGGAAAAGTCAGTGGTTTTAGCAGATGAGACAGCACGGATAATCTTGTGGGAAGTCGTTTCCAAAAAGTGCTAGGGACAGAAGCCAGATTGCAAGGAGTGGATAAGTGAGTTGGAGGTGAGAAAAGTGGAGGCAGCAAGTGCAGAAAGCCTTTTCTAGGAGTTTGGCTATGAAAGGGAAGAAAATTCTATAATGTTAGCTGAAGGAGGTGGAGGGGCAACTAAAAGTTTTTTAAAGGTGGAAGAGACTTGGGAAATTTTGAAGGCAGAAGAAAAGGAATAATCAGATAAGGAGAGGTGAATAATTTGGGAGAGGATGGTTGGAGAAAGGGCAGGCTGCCACAGACCATGGGAAGGGATGAGATAAAGGGCCTGCCCAGTTAACATTCACAAGAAGGGCACTCAGGGTCTCTCTCTCTTTCTTTCACTCCCTCCCTCCCTTCTCCCCCACTCCCTCTCTGACTAGAGCAAATGAGGAGAAGATGGGTGATCTAAAGTGTGGAACTAGGGGAAAAAGAGGAAGCTTGAAGTGTATGGCTTCAATTTTTTCAGTTCCATATGAGGCAAGGTCCTCCTGGGGGAGATGTGGGTGTCTTGAGAAAAGAAGGGAAGGTCTGGAGTAGCTACTATGAAGGGTATAACCAAGAAATGACCAGGGAAGAGTAAAAGGATGGGGGAAGCAGCAGTGAGGAGACAATTGAGATGGAATAAAACAAATTTATAGTGTACCCAGCCATGTGGTCATTAGATAATTTGGTCTTCAAAAGGTAGAGGAACAAACAAGAGGAAATCCTATTCTGGATCTGATATTTACCAATAGGAAGGAACTGATCATGGGGATGAAAATGATGGGAAGCTTATGACAAAGTGACTACTCCTTCCTAGAGTTTGTGATCAAGGAGAGAGGAAAGGTATGTGCATACTGTGACGTGCACCCTAGACTTTAGGAAAACAGATTTCAAAGGGCTCAGGGGGAAAATAGGTAGGACCCCCATGGACTAAAATCTATAGAGGAAGTAAATACAGGAGTATTGGAAAATTCTCAAGTATGAAATTCTGAATAAACAAAAGGAAACCATTTTAATGAGGAGAAAAATTAGAAGCTGTGTAAAGAGAAACAGGCAACTCCCCAACCAACCTGGATTTTTAAAAGAAGGCAGACATAACATGGAAGCAAGGGCAAATAAAGGAGAATGAATCTAAGTGCGGCATGCCAAGTGGGGCAGAAAATAGTGTTGGGAAGAAAGGAAGGAAGGGAGAAAGAAAGAAAGAAGGAAGAAAAGGATGGAAAAAAGGAAGGAAAAGAGAAAAATAAAAAGAAAGAGGAGAGAGAAGCGAGGGGAAGAGGGGGAGAAAGGAAAAGAGAGGAAAGAGAAAAAAGTGGGAGAGGGAGAAAGAGAAGGAAAAGAGAAAGAGAAAGAACAAAAAAGAAGGAAAAGTTCAGAATGATTAGAGGCTGGAAAGGAAAACCTCAGGGATTCCCTAATGTTTGGGAGGAAAGCAGAGACAAGAAGGGAAAAGACCCCAAGCTTGGGGCCTCTGACCATTTATGACAAACAGAATGCACAACCATCTGGGACTTTTTTTGGTTCTGTCTTCTCAGCCAAGGAGAATGAGTCTACCAATGGGAAGTGACGAACAAAACTGGCTAGTGTGAAGTAAGGCTATGGAAAGAAAGCCCCCAACCAACCATGATGAGTTCTAACCACTTGGCCTGCAGCCTTAGGGACTGAAAGAACTGGCAGATATGATTCTTAAGCTCCTGATGGTGCCGTTCAGAAGCTCCTGGAGAATGAGAGAGGTACCATAAATTGGAAAAGGTTCAATGTTATCCTGATTTTCAAAAATGGGAAGAGAATGATAGGAAGAATGGCAAACGACTGGCCAATGAGGTTTAACTTTGATTCCTGAGAAAATTCTAGAACAGACCATTAAAAAGTCAGTTAGTGAACACACAGAAAAGGAAGCAGTGATCACAAAAATCATCATGGGCAGTACAGACTTGGGGAGAATGGCAGCCAGGGGTGGCAGCCTGGGGAGGTCTGTGCCCCAGGTGTATGGCAGGGCTAATGCTGCTCACGTCAGTAACCTGACTCCTACTGCTACATCCAGTTCCTCCTGCCATCACATCCATAGCAGCCTGCTGCTGGCGTAGCTGCTTTCTGGCCTAGCCCTGTGACCCACTGCCTTGCAGCAAGCCGAGGAAGTTTAGAAGCTGAAAACCTCCATTTTGGTCTACAAGCATCCCTTGCTCCCTTTCCCTTCCCTTCCCCCCAGAATCATCTGATGCTTTACTGGCAGCTTTGAGAAGAATGGGCCACTGTGTGTGACTGCTTCTTTACCTTGGTCTTCTATGTCTTTCTCTTCCTCCTGCTTGAGGTCTTCCAGCTTTGGGACAGTAGAGGATACCATGGATTTCACTCCAATGGCTTTTGTCATGTTGGATGTCAGCCCCATTAGCATGTGAAGAAGAGTTTCTTTCCTTAAGGTCCCTGTACCCTCAGCAGTGATAGCTTGGCTCTTGTTGGCTTATTCCCCAAACCTTTTTCCTCAGCAACATTTGTGGACACTGACTGGCTTTATCTACGGTCCTGGTCACTGTTCATGCACAAAGCTGGGAGAACTAACACACCAGACAGAGTGCAGATGCGAAAAGATCTTGACAAGCTCGAACACTGGGCTGAATATAATAAGATGAAATTCACTAATGATAAATGTCAAGGTTTACCCTTGGATTACCAAAAACAAATCACCTCACAGGAAGAGGAAAGCTTGGCTACACAATTTCTCCGAAAAGGATCTAGGGGCTTTAGTGGACTGCAAGTACAGTGAGAATGCAGAGTGATGTGTCAGTTCAGAAAGCACATTGTGCCTTGGTCTGCACTCTGGAGGGAAGAACTTCCAGGAATCTACTGTGCCCTGGCTAGGCCATGTCCCAGTTAGGCTCCATTCTGGATGCCACAGCTCAGGAAGGAAACTGATAAGCTGGAGAGAAACCAGGAAGGTGAAGGGCCTAGAGTCCATTCAGTAGGAGGCCAGGATGGGAATTGTGGCTGCCCAGCCAAGTACAGTGTCTGCTGTGTGGCCAGAGCTCAGTAGATACCTGATTGATGGAGAGAAGACTAGACGAAGAGCATGAGAGCCATGTAGAAGAAAAGTTGGATTTGGGCAATGCAAAGAGGCAAATCAGGCTTGTGGGTAGGAACAACTTCAGCCAATGAGAGCTATGCCCAAATGGTGCAGGGTTGCCTCAAAGGAAGTGGGGGGGGGGGCGGCTAGGTGGCACAGTGAGTAGAGCGTCGGCCCTGGAGTCGGATCCGACCTCAGACACTTAACGCACACACAAACAAAAACCTAGCCGTGTGACCTTGGGCAAGTTACTTAACCCCAATAGCCTTCCAAAAAACAAAAAAAAAGGAAGTGGGAAGGCCTCTTTTTGGAGGCCTTCAAGCAGAGACTGGATGACCACTTGTCATATAGATTATAATGGAGATTCTTTCTATCAAATGAAAGGGGCACTGAGGATTCCAAGAGGCAGAAATGAGGAAGGAGTGAAATGCGGACATGGAGATGGGAGATGGAAGACAGGAGAATGGGGATGAGAAAAATGCCATGGAGGAGGAACAGTAGACATTCAGCTTGCTTGGATTAGCGTGCATGAATATAATAAGGCTGGAAAGATAGGTTGGGGGCAGGTGGTGAAATGAGCCAAATAGGAGTTTCTATTTGATCATACGGCAACAAGGAAACAACGAAGCTTCCTGAGTAGGGGAAGCACCTTGGAAAATCACCTCCGTGGCTGTGTGGAGGAAAAGCCTTGAGGCAGGCACACCGATGAGAAGATTACTCCTAGGAGCTGAGAGAGGCCATGAGGCCTGCTTAGACTAGGGTGGTGGCTGTGGGGCTGGAGAGGAGGGAGCAGGTGCCAAGTCTTGAAACATGAGTGAGAGCTCAGCAATGGAAGCAACAAATAAAGAAAGCTTTTTCTAGGAATTTGATTGTGAAGTGAGGAGATATATAGGCTGATAGCTCAAGGGGGCAATAATGGCAAGATAAGGTATTGTCAAGGATCAGGGAGACCTGGACATGTCTGTAGGTGACCTGTAAATTAGGACAGTGGTTAAAGAATGAAGAGTAGAGAGAGGGAGAAGATGAAAGGGGAAAGTTTACAGAGGAGACTGGAGTGAACAGGTTCAAGGACATAATTAGAGGGCTTGACCTTGGAGAAGAGGACCATTTTTTTCCTCTGAGACTGTAGCAAAGGAGAGAAAGGGGGATGATTCTGAGAGCTAGAGGACATGAAATCCCGACTACGTGTATGCCTTTGTGCAAGTCCCTTCCCTTATGGGCCCCACTTTACTCCTTTTTAAAATGAGGGCAGAAATCATTCTACATTTGAGGGTCCTTTTTGGTTCTTGATTCCTATGAGGTTTCTGGGCAGTCCTTCCTTCCCTACCTTGTGCCCTCATACAGCTTCTTCTCTTGCCATTGCATTTGCAACCTCTATGAGGTTGTTTTCACTAGCCATGAGAGGCTGGCTTTGGCTTGAATCCTCAGTTTCCAAAGTGATCCATGGAAGCCCTACTTGTACAGACAAAGGGAAAAAGTGAATCAAACTGAATGGAGACATAGGAACCTTGTGCCCCATTTCTGATTCTGGTCCTAAAGGTATGGCCTTGGGCAAGTCACTTAACCTTGACAGGCCTCAGGTTCCTCATCTATAAAAGGGGGATTAGAATATTCAATAGTATCAGTGTCAAGAAAACTCCTGGTAAACCTCAAAGTGCTGCAGCAATGGGAAGAGTGATTATTACTATCATTAGTTGACCTCTAAGGTCACTGTTGGTTGTCATTCTACAGTTCTATTTTTGGAGGTGAGTTTCCCCTCTTTTCCCTGAGCATCCTGGGGGGAGGGGGAGATGCTAGAAAGAACATTGGAGGTAGAGGCAGCATTCTTTGGCTCACATCCCAGTTTTGCTACTAAGCTGTATAAACTTGGGTGATATTCTTCCTCTCTCTGAGCCTCAGTTTCCTCGTCTGTAAAAATAAGAGGAAATAGTATTTATATTAGGCTGGGAGATGGGAACAATTTAGTAATTGCAAAATGACACAGAATATAAGGAGAGAAAAGAGAAAGGAAGGAGGAAGGGCCTGAGGACCTAGATAAACACTGAGAGAGAAGAATGGCCAGGAGACTTCCCAGGGCACACAGCTTCAGCCCACTTGAATGACATGGCCATTGTATCCAGCCTCATTTCCTTTCCTGCCAGGCTCATCTGTACAAATGATGCCCAGAATTTGGGTCTAGAGTCATCTGAATACTTCAGCTGCTCACTGGTAGGATTTTCATACCAGCACATATTCAAAGACTCTTTAAGGTTCCAAACTGATATATACACATTACCTCTTTTGGGTCCCACAGCAGCAAGATAGCTAGGGCAACATCACCCCCATTTTACAGGTGGCCAAACAGAATCAGGAAAGTGACTTGGCCAAAGTCACAAAGTGTGGCTGAGCTGGGGTGAGTTCTCCTGACTTCCATGAAGCATGGTAGTCTTGCCTTTCCTCCTCCGGAGCAACTCTGGTCAGAGGCTTGTGGAAACCATTGATAGTAGTGTGGTTTAAGAGTTCTGAGTGGGGTTCATTCATCAGCCTTCCTCTTTCCCCTGGAAACTAGCCATGGTCTAGCCAATTCTTTGGAGAGATCAACAGCTTTTTGCCAAGGGTTCCCAATCCCAAATCCATGCAGGCTCATGTCACATTACCAACTCAAGAAGTACATGTGAAGAGACAGTTGAGCCTCCCCCCGCCCCACCCCAGCCAGGGAGGTGCAGTTAAGCATCTAAATGGACTTTCGTCAGTTGCCGGCACCATTCATCCTCTGGGCTGTCAATGCTGAGAAAGTGTTAATATGGATGTAGATGCAGGTACAGTAAAGCCTGCCCAGCAAAGGTCACAAAAGGAATAAAGAGCCCTGATTCTCCAAAAGTGGATTCAGACTGTGGTACTAGAGAGCTGGAAGGGAGCTGAGAATACAATCCTTTAAAGGAAGCTTGCCACTGAAGCTCAGAACTCCCTCCCTGCCCCGCCTTCGCCAGGGCCTGTGTGGGGTCCCCTTGAACACATCTGATGCCCAGGCCATTCCTGTCTCTCTATTAAGAGAGAGCCACATGTCAAATGATCCTCTGTGCTAGTTCACCCCACCCAGTTTCTCTTCCCAGGCCCCTCAGTGTCAGGGCCAGTTCCTCCCCTCCCACACTATACAGTGACTCCAATGGCTGGGAAAGGAAGGCAAGAAGGTAGAGCTGACATACTATGAGAAAGATGAGCCAGGTATAAACCCAACCCTGGAGGGGCTCAGAGTCAGTCTGCTGTCTGGAATTGTAGCTCTAGTCTTACCCACTTTTTCCTGGCCCTTGGTTTGACAAAGGTTGGGAAAGCAAGGTTTGGGAGAGCTAGTTAGGATGTCGGGAAGTCACTGAAGACTGGGTAAGGCCCATATGTGTGGAGCTACAAAGGAAAGAAATTGAGGTTTTATCATCAACTCCAGAGTCCAGGGCTCTAGGAATTAGTTCCTCATGGATAGGGAGCCAGAAGAAAAGAAGAATCAGGCAGGGTTGCAAACTTTTTTTTTTTTGGAGAGTAATTAGGGTTAAGTCACTTGCCCAAAGTTACACAGCTAGTAATTGTGTCAAGTGTCTGAAGCCAAATTTGAACTCAGGTCCTCCTGACTCCAGGGCCAGTGTTCTATTCACTGCGCCACCTAGCTGTCCCTGGTTGCAAAGTTTCTATGGGCTAATAATGAGGAACAACATGCCCACTCTTCCTCAGCAAAGTTCCCATGTGGGAATTCAGCACAGCGACAAAAGCTTGTAGGGGATCCATTTTTCTAAGCCCAGAGAATGGGTGCTCAGAAGGATTAGGGTTCTGGTATCCTAGAATGCTAAAACCATAGAGGAAGAGTTTCTGGCTTGTGGAGGTTAGAAGCACCACATAGGCTTCAAGACAAGTGGACTCACCCCGTGTCCAAAATGGCATCACTACATCTTCCATTAGAACCTTTTATTTATCTCCATCACTGATATTAGGTGAACAAGATCAGTCCTGTTTTGCATATTGAGAAACGGAGGCCAAAGAGATTTAGGATGTTGACCACTGCCAGGCCCAAGAAGGCCTGGCCCTTAATAAATCTGTATTGATTGACTGATAATAGGTTTGATACCTTAAAGAAATCCCTCTTTATTTTGGGAACATAAATTATCCTGGGGAAGTCAATAGGCTCCCACTGTTTAAAGACAGACTCAACTACTATTTAAAAAAAAGAGCAGTGAGTAGAGCCCTGGAGTCAGAAGGACCTGAGTTCAGATCTGGCCTCAGACACTTAACACAAAAAACCTAGCCGTGTGACCTTGGGCAAGTTACTTAACCCCAAGTGCCCTCCAAAAAAAGCAAAAAGAAAAAGATACATCAAACCAGGGACCTGACTTCTAGTTCTAGCCAATCCAATGACCCCAAAGCAGGTCCTGTGGCTCTTAAAGCCACATCCTGCTGGAGAATGGGAGGCTCATAAACAGGGCAGCTGGACCACTGGCCAGCAGGAAGGGGGATGGGGGTTGGGAAGGGAAGAAGATTTAATGAACTACTAGTAGACAAGGGAAGGCAGGAAACAAAAGGGTCATTCTTCCTTTATGGCCGCCCAAGGCTGGAAGGCTGCCTTCCTCATGGCCTGGATGAGAGAGAGGGAAATCAGGGCCAGCAGCATGACAGAGATAGCTGAAAAGTGCATTGTGCAGGGGGCCCAGATAGGGCTAAAAATGCTTCCGTCCTGCCTGGGGGAGATTCAAGGCCAAAGGCAATTAGGGACCTGGGCTGGGTTGGGAGGAAAAGGGGGGGCGCTATCCAGTCAGAAGGCTAAGAGCTGCAGGCTCTAGGAAAGGGACAGAGTTCACCTCCTACCTTGCTGATCTATGATACATACAATGAGGCCACCCAAGTACCTCATGGGTTATCTAAGAGAAGCTGAAAGGGAAAGGCCCAGTATGTAGAAGCAAAGGGGAAAAGATGGCTTCAGGCAGGCCCCAGCAATACTGAGATAGAGAAGGAATGGTGTTTAGGAATCTCAGAGGTCCTGGTTAAAGTCACAATAAGAAGAAACAGCATTAGGTTATCCCATGAAGAAAACCAAATGGGACCCATTGCTGACTCCCCTGCTCCCGATATTTGGCTGCAGGTGAAAAGACACATGAAGGCACAGGCCTAGTCACTGTTGATCAATGATGATATGAGGGGACAGCACACAGGTGGTGATGAGCAGTGTTCTCCATTTCCACTGAGGGAAGGACAAGAGGGAACAGTTTGAAACGTAAGCAGTAGAGAATGATGAGAGATCCTGACAAGACTATCTTCTCACCTTAACTGTGGTCCCCTATCTCCAAAGGCCTTCTCCACCTGGGAGTCTTCCTCTGTGCCA
This sequence comes from Gymnobelideus leadbeateri, assembly GCA_011680675.1. Taxonomy (NCBI): domain Eukaryota; kingdom Metazoa; phylum Chordata; class Mammalia; order Diprotodontia; family Petauridae; genus Gymnobelideus; species Gymnobelideus leadbeateri. The sequence goes on from WOXC01000391.1 coordinate 64,100, forward strand.
ACTTCCTTCAAGGCCCAACTCAGAAATAACCTTTTTTCCTGGTCACCACAGCCTACAGGATGGACCTCTCCCTTCTACGGCACTATCTACTGTCTGTTCTACTTAGTGGACACCTATAATACAAAATTGCCTCGGGACTGAGGCTATTTTTATGTGTGTGTGTGTCCAGTCTTTCCCCCAGATTGTGAACTCCCCATCTCCATGACAGCTATTCCAAGCACCCCCCAAGTCTTCTCAGTCTAAACATATCAAGTTCCTTCACCTGACCCTTGATGGCACAGGTTTGAATCCTCTCCTGGGAGCCCTCTTTGGGGTGGGTTCTAGCTCTTCAGGGTCTGACCTCAATGTCCCAGACATGATCTGACCAGAAGAGGGCAGAGGGCCTGCCCCCTTCCTCATCCTGGACTCTCGACTTCTGTCAGTGTACCCCAAGACTGCCCTCATTTGGGGGGCAGCCACTGCACAGACGCTGCAGACCTACAGAATTTCCCATGACCTACCTTGGAGCTGCACCTCTCCCCTTCAGACTTCGATGCTGATTTTTAATGCAGTTTAGACATTGCCATTTATTCCTCTCAGGTGTGCCCCCCCACCTGTTGAGATCTCTTTGGGTTCCAACCCTGTCACTGTGTTAAGCAACCCATCCAGCCTTGCAGCATTTCCAAATATAATAAGTATTCCATCTATGCCTTTACCTGACTAAGTCACTGATAAAAATAGCAAACAGAGCCTGGCTGTCCCCTCCTCGTAGGTCTCTCTGCAAAGATCCTGGAAGCCCTTGAGAGGAAAGTATTTTTACCCCAAAATGACATCATAGCAGACTAAGGTATCATTCCCCCCAAGAGGTATTTTCATTTTATGGTTTTAATTAATATTATTAATAACAAGTCATATATCTATAGCACTTTAGTGTTAATATCAGTAAACTTGTAAAGGATCATTATTCTCGTTTTCCAGAGAAGGAACTAGTGTTCAGAAGGGTTAGTGACTTACCTATGGTCACATCCTCACTGGTGCAAGAGACGAGTCTTGGGTCCCACGCAGTAATCGGGGATCCCTCTAGAGAATCTCCCAAACCTAGGAAAAGACTTTCTTTCAGAAGACCTTCCCAACCTCCCCCATTCTGTACCTTCCTATAAGCTGTATTAATTTAATGGCCTTATTTACCTGGGAATCTCATTAGCACATTTGGATAGCACAGTGCAGAGTGAAGATGTGGCAATTAGTCAAAACCAAGTCACTGAGCCACATACTGAAGAAGAGGGGTCTGCTGCTTCTGCTCTAGCAAGATATAGATTCTCTCCTCTCTGAAGAGATGGGCTGGGTGGGATAACCCCAAACTCTCTTCGACCCCCCCCTCCAATTTGCCTCTCCCCACATTCTTGGTCTTTCCTTACCTTTTAGCAACCAGATGGAGATAGGTAGAAGGCCAGCTGGATCCACTTAACCTTTGATTCACTGGTCAGTCTGTAGGGAAGATAGGTTGTTAAGGTATTGTTGTAGGACTAGGCCAAGAAGGCTGCCCCAACCCCCCTCCCCACTCGACTAAGGATTTCCAATGGAACGGGACCTTAGAGAATGTGAGGTCAGGCCTCTCATATTACAGGTGAAGAGATTGCCTAAGTTTACTCGATTAGTAAGAAGCAGGACTGAGATTCCAAACCAAACAACCAGGAGGATGCCCTGGGACCTGCCTGTGGGGTGAGAGGCAAGAGGAACCAAACAGTCAGGAAAAGCCAGTGTGGAAAAGTTTGGGCAGGGTAGAGCGATTCAGCTAATTATCTCCCCTACCTAAATGACCTGTCTAGGGGCTAGCCAAAGACTAAAAAGTAGGCAGTGGCCTCACAGCTTCGGGCCTTGGCCATGATCTCCATTCTGCAGCCCATTTCCTTCCCTTTCTGGCCTTGCAGAGGGTACAGGCAAGGGAAAGATAAAAGAAAAGAAACTCGGACACTTCCCTGTGGTCCAAAACCTCCATGGGGGAGTAGGCCGGAAGTATTGGTTAAAATGATGCATTTTATTCTAAAAGATGGAAAAAGTCATTATGAGAATACTGAAACACTAATTCAGTGCTGGTGGAGCTGCGAAGTGGTTCGACTGCTCTGGAAAACAATTTAAAATTATACAGCCAAAGTTACAAAATTATTTCTACCCTTTGACCATGGCAGTATTCTACTGGGACAATCACCTACAACAAAAAGAGATTTACATCTACAAACATGTTCAGAACTGCAATATCAGCAGTAACAAAACCGGGAAACAAAGTGTCTAATAGTGGAACAAATTATGATCTAGGAATATAATGGAGTATTATCAAATTAATAACATGTAAAAAGTCACCTTGAGGAGACAACAAAACAGAGTATTACATAATGTTCCATGGAAACATTGTTGGTAAAGAACACATTCTGCCCTTGATCAAATTTTGTTTTTCTGAAAATGTACTTTGTGAGTTTGTGGGAGAGGATTTGTCTGGGTGCTTGTGGGTAAGTGTCTTTTATGTCAAAATAAAACTAATCAATAACTTCTCTAAAATAATTGTTAAAATAAGAGAAAGAATTTGTATTATCCTAGCACTCACTGGGGCCCCCAAATACCCATTAAGTAAGAATTCACCCTAAGCTCTCAGCTTCAAACTGGGCTCCTAGGCTCCAAGCCAATGAAGCAATACAACTGTCAAGTCCAAAATAATAGGTCTTCTCCCCAGAAATCCAAGTCAATGGTTAGTCCATATCTGCCACACACTAGAGGCGTGAAAGCCTCTTACCCTTTCAGAGATGCAGCTTCCTCACTGGGAAAATGAAGGAATCAGATCCCACTCTAGTAGGAATGGTCTAGAGAGGATGTGGGCATGGAGGAAGGGGTCACCTCTTTGATGGAAGATCTAAGCAGGACCTGAGAGCATTCTGCACCCACAAGACTAAGAGGCTGCCATGGCAACAGATGACGGTGGGCATCAGGCCAGGGCCTTTACCACTCTCAACTCCCTCACTCTCTACCTCCCCCCCACCTCCAACACACACAGAGCACAGAATGTCTGTACAAGGGGAAGAGAAGCCAAACTCTTTTCTAAACCCTTCCATCTTTCCCACAGTGAACTTAGTGAACAACAGCATTCATTCAGCCACTTGCCCCCTCTCCTAGCATAAGGCCTCCCCCAAAAGGCCCCTGTTTAGCCTTCCAGCCTCACAATGGGGACAGGGGTCTCTTCAACCCTTTTATCTGAGGACACCACAGAAATATAGGGATCTATCAAGATTTTAGGTAGAACTATAAAATGTTAGAGCTAGAAAGGGCTTTAAAGCATACAATCTAGAGTGTTTGAGCTAAAAGAGACAATCCAAACTCCTCATTGTACAGAGGAAGAAATCAAACCATGGAAAGGGGGAAAGATTTGCTAAGGTCACAGAGCAAGTGAGGAACAGAGCCCAGACTAGAATGGAGTCTTCCAATTGACTCTCACTATCCTGACTTAGCCTTCCTTAGTTTGCACTTGGCCTTGGATCAGCTCAGCTTCTCCTGAAACACCCAAACCTCAATGGAAAACTGAAATGGGAGGGAGAGGTTGAGAGGGTTGTCACTGACACAGTCAACTACAGAATCTCAGGTTGAGAAAGGACCTTAGGGGCCATCTAGTCTGTGACTGAACATACATGAATCTTCTTGTATTGTAAAGGAGTAATCACCAAGCTTCTACTCCAAGGCTGGCGGTGACAGGAACCAGGAACCCATTACATCCCAAATAGTAAGCAGAGGGTCTATGGAAAGGGGTTTGAAAGAATTCTTAGTCTGTTTCTGGAAGTGTCTTGAGCACGTTAATACTTCTTAATAATATGAGGCACTTGTCACCAAATTAAACTCAGCAAGCATTTATTAAGTGCAATACAAAATAGTGGCATGGTTCCCGTCCTCAAAGAGCTTACATTGTCCTGGAGGGAAACCATGTATACATAGATGAATAAATACAAAATAAGATCACAGATTTAAAGCTGGAAAAGATCTCAGAGGGTATTTAACCACACAACCCCTTATCTTTCAGATGAGGAAACTGAGGTTCAAAGAGGCTAAGTGGCTTCTCCAAGGTTAAAAGGTAACAGGGTGGTGGAGGAGAGAACTGCTAACCAGTCAGGGAAATCAGAAGAGGACTCTTGTGCAAAGCAGCAAGTGAATCTGTGAGCTTTGAAGGAAGCAAGGGATTCCAGGAAGCAAAGAAGATGAGGGGGCACATTTTAACCTGTACAAAGCCATGGAGGTGGGAGCTGGAGTGTATGAAGGAGAGTGATATGTAATCAATCTGGACCCTCCATCTTGGAACTGGCTTCAGCCTAAGGCTGCATCACCAAAGGGAACCAAGAATTGACACAATTGTCAGAGTGTTTAAAGCCAAAGTAGGGAGGGGGAAGGACTTTGTGGGACTTGGGAAATTCTGAAACAGTGTTTTCTTCACAACACAACTCGGAGGTAAGAAGTGTAAGGCTTATTATCCCTCTGACTGTAACCTCCATGAGGGCAGAGGCCATCTTTTATCTATACTCTGTATCCCCTCCGCATGCTACATGCTTCATATTGAATTATCCCCATTTTGCAGATAAGGAAGTAGGAGCCCAGAGAAGCAGACTGACTTAATGAAGGATACACCCTGAGAGCAAGCCACAGAGTCCAGATTCAAATCCCAGTTCTCTGGCTCCAAATCCTTGTGTCCTTGTATTCTCCCCTTTGCAACTGGCACACGAAGTGTACTTAATAAATGTCTGAATGAAATTTATTGGGCTAAAGCCCACTGGACAAATTCCCATCTGTCCAGTGGTGAAATCAGCAAAGATTCCCCTGAGAGAGGAGAGTTTGGGGCTCTGAATGGGGTCCTGAGGTGCAACTAACTGACCAGCCATTACTTTCAGCTGCCGCCTCCACCACTGACTGGCTGACGGTGACCTTAGGACAAGCCACTTAACCGCTATGAGCCACTCTCCTCATCTGTCATGTGACCACATTCATACTTAAAATCTCTATAACCTACAGGGCTGTTAGGAGGGAAATGTTCTGTAAGCCTTACGGTGCCATGGAAGTGGGAGTTATTACTTTTTTATCTGTTTCATAGATTTCCAGATAAAAAACAGGAAATTGTTTTTCTTTCAAGAAAGATTGCATCTATCCACAAATGATCCAGGCCTGGCAGGGTTCATTTAAGTCATATTGAAAGCTCTTGGCCAGAGTAGGTGCCTCACAAGTGTTCCATGAATTGGCTGAGTTTAACACGCTTGATTTTATTTGCTCCTCACTGCCCTCGGGGGTTAGTGCAATCCTTCCGCCCCTCATTTTGCAGGGGAAACTTACTTGTCTACATATTGTTAGTGAGCGACAGAGCTTTGCTCAAACCCTGACTTCCAATCCACTATGTTCACCACTATATTGTACTGATTCAAAGCTCCTCCTGAACCTGGTTCTTGCCTTTTTCCCACCCTTCTTTGAGTGAGTTGGCTCTGTCAAAGGAGGAAAAAAACTATTTTTCTATTAATTTTATAGTTACACCAAGAAACTTCATAGTGCTTCCAGACCTCTTCATTCATCTGTAGAAAAATTTCATCAGGATAAATGTAGAGTCCTCCACTTAAGCTGAAAAAAAATAAACTTCTCCTAGATCATAGATGTATGCTAGAAGGGAATTAGACGCTGTCAAGTTCAACCCTTTCAGCTAAGAGATAAGGAAACTGAAGCCCAGAGAAGTGATATGATGGCCAAAAGAACACAGGGAGGAAGTGCCAGTGTGGGAGTTGAACTCAGGTCCTTTGATGCCAATTAGTGCCCTTTCTACTGTGCCCTGATTCTCCTCTATTTCTTAAGCACAGCATAGGGAGGCATGGCTAGAAAGCAGTCTGTATGAAAAAGAGCTGAGAGTTTTCGTGGTTGTAGTCCACTAAACATAAGTCCACAACGGTATTGCAGCCCCCCCCAAAAAAGTGAATGCATTCCTAGGCTGCGTTAAGAGATTCCAAGCGTAATGAGGTGATGGCCCCACTCTTCTCTGCCCTGATCAGACCACATCTGAAGTACTAGCTTCAGTTCTGGGCACCAAAGTTTCAGAAGGACATAAATAGTAGGAATAATAATAATAAACATATAGAATGTATTATGTGCCAAGCCACTATGCGAAGCACTTTATAAATATTCTCATGTGGTCTTTACAACAATCCTGTGAGGTAGACATTATTATTTTCATTGTACAGTTGAGTAAACTGAGGCAAACAGGGGTTATGTGACTTGCCCAGGGTCACACAGCTAGGAAGTGCCTGAGGCCACCTTTGAACTCAGATCTTCCTGATGCCAAGCCCAGCACACTGTGCACTATGGCACCACCTAGCTGCCTAGACTAGAGAGCATCCAAAAGACATCAGCCAGAATGGTACAGGGCCTTTGGATCCATACCATATGGGGATGGGTCAAAGGAATTAATGATGCTGAACCCAACAAAGATCAGATTTAGGGGGTGCTTGAAGGGTTGTCATATAGAAGAGGGACTGGGTTTCATTTGGTCTTAGAGGACAGAATTAGGCACGAGGAAGCTGCAGGAGGAAAGAGGCAAATTTTGGCTCAATATCAGGGAAACTTTTCTAACAACTGGAGTTATTGCAAAGTGGCCTGAGGTGCCTTGGGATATAATGGATTCTCACTCATTGGATATGCTGTACTGGGCATTCTTAGATTATAGACTGAAGAAGGTCACTGAGGCCCACTCCAAAGCAAATCCTATGATTCTGTGCTCCTCACAGTGCTGAACGAAGGAATGAAAGAATTAACATTCTTTTGGGGGTAACGCTCCAAGAGCTAAAGTGACCCACCCAAGGTCATACAGCCAGTTAACTGGCAGAGCTGGGCTGGGCCCCGGGTCTTCTGACTTCAAGTACAGTGGTTTTCTACCCCAACATACTGTGTTGTTGTTCAGTCATTTCAGGTGTGTCCGACTCTCCGTGACCCCATTTGGGGTTTTCTTGGCAGAGATACTGGAGTGGTTTGCCATTTCCTTCTCCAGCTCTTTTTACAGATGAGGAAACTGAGGCTAACAGGGTAAAGTGACTTGCCCAGGGTCAAAGAGCTGGTAAGTGTCTGAGGCCAGATTTGAAGTCAGAAAAATGAGTCTCCCTGATTCAAGGTCAGCACTCTAACCACTGTGACAACACTTATCTGCCTCCAACATGCTGTACTAGAATCTTTGAGTTGGAAGGAACCTCAGAGGGGCTCTACCCCAACCCATACCTTGAATCCCCTCTACAATATACCCACCAAGTAGTCATTCAATCTCTTCTTGAAGACCTCAATTGAAGGGGAAACCAGTATTGTCCAAGGCAACCCTCTCCACTTTGTGACATCTCTAATAATTGTCAGTAGCTTAAATCTGACACTCTTAAATGATCATACCTTGGTCCTGGTTCTGTCCTCTGGGATCAAACAGAAACAGTCAATTTCCTCTGCGACAAGACAGCCCTTAATAAAGGGCACAGGAAGATAGTGATCATGAACTCTTTATCCCCCCCCCCAAGAGTTTTCAGTTATTAGAGACACAAAAACGTTAACATAATGAAACCACACAGTAAGAACCTAATAAATGTTTACTGAATTGAAATGAACATTTTTTTAGACAATATATAGTGATTAAAGTATTCCTCTTGGAGCGGCTAGGTGGCGCAGTGAATAGTGGCGCAATGAATAGAGCACCAGCCCTAGAGTCAGGAGGACCTGAGTTCAAATCAGGCCTCAGACACTTAACACAAAAAACTAGCCTGTGACCTTGGGTAAGTCACTTAATCCCAATTGCCCTCCAAAAAGCAAAGAAAAAAAATAATAAAGTATTCCTCTCATGTTTCAAAGGAAGAAGGATCCCTACACTCCCTAAGGGTACAAAGGATTCTAGTTAATGCTATACCCTTTGTGACTAGTAAATTAAATTGTTGAAAATTTACACTCAAACCCTTCCCATGACTTACCTCCCAAAATTAGCAGTGAGGAGTCAGTGAGGATCATAATGCCATCACCACCAAATGCTTACTGAGCACCTTTACATGAAAGTTCCATCAGAGGTGCTGGACCATGCAGCGGGAGAGCAGAGAAATCACTATCTTTTCCTGATTCTCCTCAACTTCATCTCTGCTGACTTGGAGCAGTATTTGGACTTCTACATCAATCAACCAGTCAATAAGCTGTTATTAAATGCTTGCCAAGTGTCAGGCACTCTAATTAGGAGACAGACTACAAAGATGAAAACCAATGAGTTCCTGTCTTCAGTGAGGTTACATTCTATTGGAGGAAACAATAGGTACCCACATAAATAAGTACACAATGTAGATATAAGAGAATTTGGGGGAACATCAGCAGCCAGGGGGAGGTTCAGTAAAGGTTTCATGTAGGAGGTGGCACAGAGCTCAGGATTCCAGGAGATGAAGAGGAGATAGAAGATGGCATGTCTTGTGGGAGGGACAGCAAGGAGGCCAGTTGGGCTGGAATGCAGAGTGTATGAAGGGGAGGAATGTGTAAGAAGCCCGGAAAGGTAGGCTGGAGCCAGTGTGGGAAGGGCTTTAAATACCAAATGGAGGAGTCTGCATTTTATCCTAGAGATAACAGGGAACAACTATAGCTTTTGAGGAGCAGGGAGTGATGTGATTACTGAGGCAGCTGCATGAAGGATGGGCTGGAGCAGGGAGAACAAAGAGGCTGTCCAGGGAGAGAGAAGGGAATGGAGTGAGATGTGCTGTAGAGACAGAAGCTACAAAAACTGTCCACTGGCTGGATAATGTGGGTGTGAAAGGAGGAAGAGTCTCAGATGATGCCAAGCCTGTGAAGCTGGGTGAATGGAAAGGTTATGGTGCCCTTGACAGAAATAGGAACATTAGGAAGAAAAGTAGGTTTGGGGAAGAATCTAGTGGGACATGGCAAGTTTAAGAAGCCTTCACACTATCCAGTTCAAGAGGTCCAACTGGCAGTAGGTGATGAAGAGAGCTCAGGAGAAACCCTAGGGCTAGATATGTTGGTTTGGGAATCTCATGGACAGAGATTCAAACTTAACCCTCAGAAGCAGATAAGATCAAGAGAGAGGGTATTGAGAGAAAAAAGGAGGGTAGACGTTTCAGGCCAGAGCCTTGGGGTACATATTGGGGTATATAATCACAGCTAGAGGGCAGGACATGGATTATGGGTCCTGCAAAGAAGGCTAAGAAGGAATGGCCAGATGGGCACAAGGGGGGCAGTATCAGAGACCCAGACATTATCCAGAGGAGAGGGTGGTCAACAGAGTCAAATGCTGCAAAGAAATAAAAAAGAATGAGGACTGAGAAAAAATGACTGGATCTTGAAATTAAGAGCTTAGTAACTTTGGAGAGAGTAATTTTAATTAACTCGGTGATGAAGTCAGAAGCTAGATTGCAAGGAGTTGAAAAGTGAGTGACAAAGAAAGTAGAGGCAATGAATGTAGACTTTTTTTCAAGAAGTCTGGTTCTAAAAGGGAGACTAGACACAGGACAATAGCTTGGGGGTGGCAGGGTCAAATGGAGGCTTTTTAAGGATGGGGAGACCTAGGCAGCAGTTCTTTTGGGCCACCTGGATAGTTGTAGGCAAGAAGAGGGGACTGAACTAAAATGAGGGGAACTGAACTAAAATGGACTCTTTGCAGCTACAAATCTACATATTTAGTTGCATTACAAAAAAAGGAGAAAGAGGGCTGATGGGAAGAGAGGAGACTCCTACAGGCTATACTGTAATTCCATGTAACAGATAGCAATGAGGAGAATGGGAAGGAACCATGGACTCTAGCTATCAGAGAAAATTCACTGGGGGACTAAGGCACAGGGAAGGCTAAAAGATGACCAAAGCAAAGGTCTGAAAACTCTCAGCTATAGAAATTCTGTCTCAACAGTGCTACACGATAGAAACACAATAAGGAAAGGAGGTGGTGAAGAAATCTTGACCTAGAATACAAAGTCCATTGCAAAGAGAGAAGATATGTGACTAATGAAAGGAAAAGAACACAAAACATGGAACTGACTCTGTCACTCTCCTACTTGACACTCTACAGTGCCCCCCCCCACTTTATTCTGGCATTCAAGGATCTCCACAACCTGGCACCACTCTATTTTCTCACACTTAGCTTCCTCATCTCCCTTACATGTGTACTATATCCCAGTCTACTGAATCACTATCCAGTCCTGGACATATCCTATGTTGTCCTTCCTCCAAGTATTTGTTTCTTTCCCTCCCCTCCAACCTCTGACTTACACCCATTCTTGGAGGCTAAGCAGGTGCTATCTCCTCCTCTATAAAGCCTTCTGACAAATGGCTCTAGCTCTAGCTTGAATGCACTCTCTCCAAAGCCTGAACTCCCACAGTATCTTGTCCCCCATTATAAACTTACACTCAGTTTTGTATTTCAGCTAGCACACAGACATCTCCCTTACTAGGACAACTCACACTTTAAACCACTTTATAGTATACAAAAAGTACTTACTTTACTACACTTCCCTTTGTAAGTACTATTGCCCATTTTATAGATGAGGAAACTGAGGTTCAGAGGTTAAGATACTTGCTCAAGGTCATACAGTTGGTAAACAGCAGTACTGGCACTAGAACTGAGGTCTTCTGATACAGTCCTCCATGGTCCCTCCTGGCTTTGACATTCTATGATCTAAGCACTATTTCCATTACACCATGTTGCTTTTAAAGCTAGTTAAGGGAAGGATCTTATTGATTTCTGAGTCTCTTCTCCTGCCCCCACTACCTAGCAAAGGATCTAGCCATAGTTGGCACTCAGTAAACATTTGAATGAATAAAAGCAAGGAAAAGACCATGATGGTACACAGGAGGACAGAGCTGAATAAGCATGGAAGCAACAACTCTTTGCAGGGTCGCTGGCTTTGGGACAGCAACATATAACAGCACTGAGGTTCGAATGAGGCTTCTAAACACAGTATATATAAAGTGATTTGGAGGCCTGCATTTGCTCTCTATCTGCAGTATCTTCTGATAAGCTGAAGGTTATATGCAGGAATCTAGGATGCGGTGTCCCTGAGGTAAATAAAATGTTAAAAGGTTTTCATATCACTGAGAAACACCTGGGAAATTACTTTCCTTTTGGCTGGGGGGGGGGTGGTAATCCACGAGGCCCAATCTTCTACAAAGTCATATTCTGCTGCTTCATTATGCTATGGAGGTGACCCAGTGTGCTCGAAGGCCATGTCGGAAGAGCAGAAGCTCTGGTAGGTTATGCCAGGCTAGAAAGGCTTCCGATGCTGTCCCAGAAAGAGATTGCATCTGTTTTACAAGGACCAGCCGAGCTAAGTATAATGAGGTTCGTCACCACTAGACTGTACATTTGGTGATGAATTTCTGACCATGGAAAACCCTAAAGCAAATAAAAATAAAAATGGTCTTCAGTTCTGTGTGTCCCTTCTACATCTTCAGTGATGGCGGCAGGGTGGTGAACAAGGGGGCAGAGGGTGCTAAGAATCAGTTGTTCAGCCACCTATAAAAATCATTAACTAAAGCTAAATGTGAGATACTTGTCTAACGGGTGAGATACTACTGGATGTCCTGGATTAGATCAAGTTTAACATTCTCGATATAAATGAAATAAGAAGAAAGAAAAAAGTTGCCATTACACGTAAGGACGACTTTGCTTGGAGAGGCAAATCAAAGAGTTGGCAGAGTTGGTTTTATTGTCATGTGCCTAAAGCAACAAGAAATGCCATTTCATGGGGGGACTGACCATCTTATATTGCAGTCCTCATGAGAAGTATTTGCCAAAAGACCCTCATGAAAATAACTGAAGCTTACAGAACATCTCTCTTTTTTCTGGAGGGGAAGAAGGCAGGGCAATTGGGGTTAAGTGACTTGCCTAAGGTCACATGGCTAGTGTTAAGTGTCTGAGTCCGGATTTGAACTCAGGTCCTCCTGACTCCAAGGCCAGTACTCTATTCACTGCCCCACCTAGCCACCCCTAGAACATCTCTTATAGGGGATGAAGGAGTAGAGCCATTCTACAGAGAGCTCACTAAGATTCTCCAATTAAATCAACCTATACTCCCATACTTGTTGACTTCAATGCAAAGGTGGAAACAGATAAGGATGGTAAAAAATAATACAGTAGAAAACAGATCAGGAGTAAGGAATGAAGGAGACCAGTGATTCTCGGGACCGTACAGCAGTGTAGACCATACAAAAAGCCTATATCTGCAGACCATGAATATTTTTTTCAAGAAAATAACCGTCAGATGCTGAGCATGGCAAGCAGAAATATCACCAAAAAGAAAGTGCTATCTTAATAGACTGTTAACAACTCATTATTGGTGTAGAAGTCATTAAAAAAACAAAGACAAATACAAAGCTAGAAGAATATAAATCAGAAAAAGGTATGGTATATGATGAAAATATTTCAGATTTCGTTATTTTTCATTGAGTTATTCGGTCATGTCTGACTCTTCCTGACCCCATGGACCATAGCACACCAGGCCCATGCCCATCTATCCATCTCATCCTCTGCAGTCCCCTTTTCCTTTTGCCTTCAATCTTTCCCAAGATCAGGGTCTTTTCCAATGACTCCTGTCTTCTCATTATGTGGCCAAAGTATTTAAGCTTCAGTATTTGACCTTCTAGTGAACAGCCTGAATTAATTTCTTTAAATATTGACTGATTTGATCTCCTTTTTGTCCAAAGGACTAAAAAATCTTTTCCAGCACTACAATTTGAGAGCATCTATTCTCCTGTGCCTAACTTTCCTTATAGGCCAATGCTCACAGCCATACATTGTTACTGGAAAAACCATAGCTTTGACCATACTACAGACCTTTGTCAGCAAGGTGATGTCTTTGCTTTTTAGTCTACTGTCCTGATTTGCCATAGCTTTCTTTTCAGGGAGCAAATGTCTTTTAGTTTCATGGCTGTAGTCACTGTCTGCAGTGATCTTTGAGCCCAAGAATATAAAATCTGACACTGCTTCCATTTCTTTTCCCTCTATTTGCCAGGAAGTGATGGAACCAGTTGCCAAGATCTTAGTTTTTGATATTAAGCTTCAAGACCTATTAAAACAAGGTACTGAAGGTGGTGAGGGGGAGTGCCCAAGTTAGCAAACACTTGACTTCATTGCTAATCAATCAATTGACTAGCATTTATCAAATATCTATTCCATTTGCCAGGCACTAAGGATCCAAAGCCAAAAAAATGAGTGTCTGCCCTTGGGAAATTTACAATGTGTACCCATATAAGGATCTACAAAGTAAACCTAAGTTAATTTGGCAGGGGAGACTAACAGCTGAGGAGATCAGGAAAGACCTCAAATAGATGCTGGCGCTTGAGCTGAACTTTAAAGGAAGTCAGGGATTCTAATAGGCAGAAGTGAAAAACAGCACATTTTAGGCATGGAGGGCAGCTCATGCAAAGGCATGGAGGTAAGAGATGGAACAGCAAGAAGGCCCATTTGGCTGGACCACAGAGGAATGTATAATGAGCAGCTTTACTTTGTAGATCCTCATGTTGCATACATGTTGCAAATTCCCCAAGGGAAGAGATTCATCTCTCTTTTTTTTGGATCCCTATTGCCTGGCACATGGTATAGATATCTGATAAATGCTTGACAACTGATTGATTAGCATTAAAGTCAAGTGTTTCCTAACTTGGGCACTCCTCTCCCTCCCCTTAAGTACCTTGAAAGTACCTGGAAAGATTAGGTTGGAGCCAGGCTGTGAGGGGCTTTAAATGCCAAACAGACAAGTCTGTATTTGACCTTAGAGGCATTTGTGTGGAAAGATGGGGAAATGCTTGACAAAAACAGGAAGTTCAAAAGAGGAATAGATTTTGGGTAAAAGATAGCGAGTTCTGTTTTAGACAGGTTGAAATTGAGATGACTATGGGATATGTGGTTCAAAATAGGCAATTGGTGATGTGGGACTAGAACTCAGGAGACAGACCAAGACTAGATGAGTAAATGTGCAAGTTATCTGTATAGAGATAATTGAACCCATATGAGTTGATGCCAAAGTAAAGGTATAGGAAAAAAAGAAAGGGTCCAGGGCAGGATTTGGCCTTGGGGTAGGTACCCCCACAGTTAGTGTGGGGGATATGGATGATGCCCAACTGAAAGAGAAGCTGCACAGACTTAATCAGAACCAGCACAGTACCCCCCAAACGCAGGGCAGAGAAAGTGGTCAACATTATTTAAACAACTCAACTGCCATTGAGTGGTGGCCTCTGAAGCTAAAGCAGAAGGGATAGAGGAGTAGAAGAAATGAGTGTATAGAGTTTTTCCCAGGAATTTGATAATGAAAGGGAAAATCATAGATTTCAAAGCTAGAGGAGACCTCAAAGGTCATCAATATTTTATAGATGAGGAAAATGAGGCCCAGGAAAGGTTAAGAGACTTTCCCAAGGTCATATAGATAGTAACTGACAAAGGTGGGATATGAACCCAAGTCTTCTGACTGATATGTTATGTGCTCACCATGTCCAGTGTGGAGAGAAAGCATGTGTGTTATAGCAGAAGTGGGCTTTTGTATAATCTTATAAGCCTCTGATAGCTTTCATTTCTTATTCATTGAGCCATATTTTTCCATATGTTTTTTGCCTTTCTTCCCTATTTAATTTTGGAGGGTCTCATTTAGAGATATGTAGGATACCTATAACTCACCACCCTTTGAGATAGATGTTGGCATATAACCCACAATTCTTTTCACGATTGTCTTCTTACAAATGGTCATCATGAACACTGTAATACCAGATAATCAAGTGGCCCCATGAAATGTTTCTTTTGTTGCCCTTGGACCCATGCTAAAGTCAAACAATCCTCTGTTTGTCCTTCCCAGAAGGTCCTGGGAGCCCAGTTAGTGGCAACTTCCCTTTGTCTTAGTTTCATTCAGAGCAAGAACATCAAGATGGATATGATTCATTTCCCTCAGCGGTACGTCCATTGCTGGTCACTGAACAAAAATCTCTCCTTTAGTATGCCAACAGTTGCTATTGATGTAGTCAAGAAACCATGTGATCTGTCACATCCTTTGCTCCCTTCACTGTCACCCTGACACTGGCCCTGCGGAAGTGGAAGGAGGCCACACAGGACTGGGTGCCATTTTGTATTTTTCTTTGTTTCACAGCCAAATGAAAGGACACCCCCATTTGGTCAGGGCAGGGCTGCCGACTGCTGTGTTACAGATTCCCAGAACTTAAAAAATGATTTCCTGGAGGCAAAACCTGGTCAGGGAAGGAGGGGCCATTTTAAAATCTCCTCCTCTTACCCTCACCTCTTCCTACATGCCAACCCCCTGTCCCCCCAAGTGTTGTAATGCTGTTTCTTGAAAGTTGAGGAACATCACTTCTTTCTTTTGCTACATGAGAGGACTTTTGCAGTCAGCTCAGCAACTGTTAGAACTATAAAAACCCTTAAGATTTTCCAGCGTTGTTCCAGGGCCAATTTTCATGGTCCCTTTCCTATCATGGTCTTCTTCCTTTACAGAAAGTGTTGCTTTGGGGCTTTATTGTTTTTCCCATGCACCTGTGGAAAGTGGGGAGTAGCTTTTTTAAACTTTGGAATTTTTAGTATTCCATTGCCTTGGTGACTGCTGCTATGTGGGCTATCAGAGTTTAAAGTACTTAACTGAGGGGAGAAAATGTTTATTGCTGACTTTCCAATCATTCTGCCTTAAAATGTCATTTGGAATTTTTAAAAAACTGCTTTGATCAATAGTACTAGAAATTATGTTACATGTAGAGTTGGAGGCCCTGCCTTCAAATCCCAGCTTTGCCACTTACAAATGTGACCTTGGGCAAGCCCTCTTGGGGCCTCACAGTTTTCCCATTTTTAAAATGAGGGAGTTGGATTGGATGACCTTCAAGTTTCCCTCCAGCTCCAAATCCATGATTCTAAGAACTCACTAAGTGTCCTGGTCTGTTCTCTCGCCCTTTGTAATTCCTTAAGTCCAAATTATCTGTTGGGTTTCATTTCCCTCCATCTCCTATGACACACTGAATTTAACTCCAAATTACTTCCTAATTGCCCTTCTGTATCACTCAGCATCTGAAACACCTGCCTAGTTAGCAACAACCTACCTTGTTCCTCAAATCTTCTGGAGTTTCCCTTCATTAACCACCCCCCCACACATTTGTACGGATGCTGCTTTCATATCAGTCATATCCAAATATCCCACTCCCCACCCCCCTTAGCGAAGCTTTCCTTGAAACAAAGTGACAACAGTTAAGCAAAGCCAAGTGTCACATGGACCACATCTAACAGCATATTCAGCATTCTATACCCATAGTTCCTCACCTCTCCAACTAAAGGAGAGAGACACATTTCCTCATTTCTCTTCAGGAACAAAATTCATCATTAGAGTTAAATAGCCTTTCTGTTTGTCATTCTCGTTAATACTGTGGTACCTGTGTGTTGGTTTCCTGCTTCTGCCTCCTTCACTCTGTGCTGGTTTCTACAAGTCTTCTCATATTTTGGTGAACTGCTTGGATTCATCATTTCTTACAGTATAACGATGTTATGTTATAATCATGGACCATAATTCGTTGAACCACTCCCCAAGCAACGTTCTGCCTTCCTATCACTAGAGTAAAGTCCACATGTAGGGTGGCAAGACAGTCCCTTGGAGTATTCTGACTTTGACTTGATGTGATGCCATTTGATACTAGCAGTGCCCAAGGCCATGATAGCAACAAGGCTGCCACTGCAGTCATACATGCTCTGGGGGCTTTGTGGAAGGACCAAGTGGCCTGGGTTTACCAAAACTAGGGCACTTGAACTATGACTAAGGTGCTGGTGTGGGAAGAATCAGCAGACAGGAGTCTAAAGCTTGGCCTTTCTAAATACTAGGTGACCTTAGCTAAGCCATTTCTCTTTTCTGGGCCTCAGTTTCCCCTCTGTAAAATGAAGGGGCTGGAATACATGATTTTGAAGGGCCCTTCCAGTTTTGGATACCACAACCCTAAAATCCCTCCTCTGAGAAGAAACAAAACAGTTCCTGCCACTTAGTAAGCTGGGCTCATTTTTCCAAAATACATTCTGAAAGACAGGAGGTGGGGAGGCAAACAGAAGGAGCTGGGAAGCACTTGCAGAATGTCAGATCTAGAAAGGCCCTAAGCAATCCCCATGGAACCCAGCCCCCGCACAAACCTTGGCAGAGACAAAGTTCCTCATCACAGGAAGGCTTCAAGCAGACTGTCAGGGATGTCATGGGGTGGGTGGGGTGGATTGCTACTCAGAGAAGGGCCAGACTAGATACCCTCGAAGGTTCACATTCTTCATCTCTCAATCACTACTTGCACTCCCTGGGGCAAGCTGCCACCTCTCTGGGCTCAGTTTCTTCATCTTGAAAAGGAGGGAGTGACTAGGTGGTTTCTGAGCCCCCTTCCAGCTTTACATTTATGATCCTATGATTCTAGGAGTTTATGAGGCCCAGAGAGGCCAAGTGATTTGCCTGAAGCCACACAGTCAATCGGTGGCATGACTAAGGGCTGCCAGTGGTTCCTTTGCTACCACCCCTGACCAGCAGGGACTTTTCTGGGAGGGAGGCCAAGACCTAGAATGGTCCAGCTTGGCTCTAGCCCCTTCCTCGGCTCTTCCTGTCTCTTGCTAAGAGTTTGAAGGTTCTTTAGATGCTGGCATTCCAGGACCATGTCAGGCTGGCACACTCTCCAAGTGTTCTAGACCCAGTCCAATTCAGGGTGCATCAAGAGCTCACTATATGACTTTCACACTGTGCTCTCTGCCTTTTGTTATGAAAGCTGAGAACTCAAATCATCCTCGCTGTCAAGCATGCCACCAGCTAAGAGCGGTGGGTCTGCTGCCACACAGATGGGATAGACATTTCCAGATAATCTTTTTGAGGCTGATTTGATCTGAGGACATTTTCATGCTAAGTGTTCAATAACTGTTGATTTTGAACTGTTCTCTGTGGCAGATTATGAAGGGGGTAGGGACAAAACCTTAGAAGCGGACCTCCTCATCTTACATATGAGGGAACAGAGGCCCAGGGAAGTTAACTGATTTGCTCAAGGTCACCCAAGTAAGGGAGTCTGGAAGGGGGATTTGAATCCAGACCCTCTGAGTCCAGAAACATTCATTGTGTTTTTACTGCATTAACTCCCAAGGCCAGTGCTCTTTTCACTACACCCAATGCCTCCAGCATGAAAAGGTATCCAGCAAAGGACAGTTGTGATCAGTGGCAGCAGAAGCTCATGGGCTGAGGTTGTGTGTGTCACCAGTGTAAGTACTGGCCATCTCACCTATGGCAGCAGTACTGACCAAGTGCTTGGGCTTAAAAAGCGCCTTCACCAGAAATTGCTAGGTGTGAAGGCCAGAAAGCCAAAAAAAGACAATAGCTCTTGTCCCCGGGAAGCTTATATTCTACTACAGATAAATAACCACAGATCACAAAGGAACTGAAGAAGGAAAAGAGCAAGGGCAGGAAGGAGAAGCTTCCCAAAGGAGATGGTATTTAAGCTAATCCTTGAAGAGAGTCAGGGTTCTAAGGGGCAAAATTGAGGAGGACATACATGCCAGGCCTGGGGGAAGAATCTGTGCAAAAGACTGGACATGGGAGAAGGACCAGTAAGCATACTGGTTTGCAGTGCTGCAAACTTAGAGAATCTTTTTGGAGAAGAATCTGGCTGGCCATGTAAAAGTAACAAAAATGGGGCCGGTAGGTGGCGCAGTGAATAATAGCTAGAGTCAGAAGGCCCTGAGTTCAAATCCGACCTCAGACACATGACACACTTACTAGCCTTGTGACCTTGGGCAAATCACTTAACCCCAATTGCCAATTGCCCTGCCTTCCCCCTCCAAAAAAAGCAAAAAAAAAAGGTGACAAAAAGAATCCTAAACTTTGAACCAATCATTCCATCATAGGTAATAGACTCTGAAGGCATTCTAAAAACCCACCAAGAGCCACCTGTTCAAAGATCACTAGAAACAACCAGAAACATCAAGTAGCTAAGAAATCACTAAATAAGCTGCAATTAAGATTGAAAGGTACAAGGGATCCAACAAAAAATGAGAAAAGATGTTTATGAAATCCAAAATAATTAAAGAAGAATCAGGTGGCTAGGTGGTGCAATGAATAGAGCACTGGAGTCAGGAGGACCTGAGTTCAAATTTGGCCTCAGACACTTAACACAAAAAACTAGCAGTGTGACCTTGGACAAGTCACTTAACCCCAATTGCCCTCCAAAAAGCAAAAAAAAAAAAAGAAGAAGAATCAGGAGAATGGTTAACCCAAGAGGAAAAATGAGAAAGAATAAAGAATCCTTATGAGGGCCGAGGGAATGACTGAAAAATTGAAAATACTTTGTGCCCTAAAAATAATCTAAATATAAAGAGTATGCAGATACAGCTGGTTGTACTGATATTCAATATTAAGCTTTTGATGAAACTTTTTGGAAAGTACTACCAATACAAGGCAGGCTATATACTGAGTGGCCAATAAAGTGGGGATGAGAAAATGCTATAGGCCAGTGGTGTCCAACTCAAATGGAAACCAGCTACTAAACAGTATAGAAGGATCCCTGTGGGCTGCATGGTGACTTAGAAAACCACATATCCACATTATCTATGTTTTACTATCTTCTTTATTAATGACATTTTAATCTGGTTTTAGCTGCACTCAGGAGTGCCGTGAGCAGCATGTTGGTTTCTGACGCCCCTCCCATGAGAGATGCTGACAATAACTAACCAAGAAGGAGCAATTACTACATGCTGGATTGCATAGGCAAGGCACAGTGCAATTATTCAAGTCTGAGCTAGGCCTTGAAAGGGCAGGGGAAAGCATGTGAGGCTTGGGGACCACTATAAGCAAGAAATGGTAACAGAGAGTATCTGAGGTGATTATGAAGATGAGACTGGTTACAGGATTGGGGAACTTGGGGCCTTGAGGCCACATGTGGACCTCTAGGGCCTCAGGTATGTCCCTTTGGCAGAATCCAAACTTCACAGAACAACTCCCCTTAATAAAAGGATTTGTTCTATGAAACTTGGACTCCGTCAAAAAGCAACACTTAAGGACACTAGAGTGGCCACATGTGGCCTCGAGGCCCCAGGTTCTCCCATGCTGTGTTAGACCCTAGCATTCCCAAAGGGAAATAGTGGCAGAGAAGGTAGCTTGGGTCCATATGGGAGAGTCCTGGATTCTTAAGATAGAGTCTAAGCATTCTTCTTGATAATGAAGAGCCACAGGGCTTTAGCTCCCTCCCACTTGGCCCCACATTTTTACCATTCTTTCCCATGCCCGTGAAGAGAGGATTGGATCCAAAGGTCCTTCTTTCCTTTCTTGGTTTATATATCTCAAGTTACCTTTGTAGATCAGAAGAGCATCCTCTCCTCCCCCCAAAATAGTGTAACAGACTTCTCATTAGCACCCCAGGCACAACACTATGACCCAAGCTCTGGGGTCAGGAAGGGATGGAAATCTCACAAGGCTGAGAATCTTGGACAATTATAGGCCACTCTACCCCTGTTTGTGCCTCAGTTCCCCACTCTTATAAATGATAAGGTTTTTGACTGGATGGTCTCTAAGATCTCTCCATCTCTACTTAGGGACCTTGAGGGTCCCTTCTAGCTCTCCCAGGAGAGGAAAAAAAATGAGCTGAGGACTGCTTGCCTTGGGATCCCCTCCCCCAGGACAGCCAAGGCCAAAAAGAGGAAGTGATGAACTTCTTTTTAGAGGATTATGGCCAAAAATGAAATAGGGAAGTCCAAAAGAATGGCTAAAATCAAGCCTGGGGCATCTTCCTGGAATTTATACATCCAGTTCTCCATGACAATAAATAACTAACAGGTCAATATGTGGAGTTGGTGCAGCTATCCCAACTAACAAGCCTGTGTTAAGTGCTAGGGACACAGATTCATGTATAATGTTCACAGGCTTGAGGACGTGTGTGCTGAGCGTAGGCACGGGCCTCCAGTAATCTGCCATTCTGGACTCATCACCAACTTCTTAGTTTAGAAACCATGAACACGAAAGGCTTTTTATTTCGACATCTGCCAACTCCCCCTCTCCCTTTTCCAGAGCTAAGATGTCACACTTTTCCACACATTTGCTAACTGCTAAGTTCTCACACAAGCCTGTCATACATCCCCAGCTAGCCCAAAGCTGGAAAGCAATTGAACTAACTGTTTAAGGATGGACACTATGCTTTGGAGAAAGCTGGGTAACAAAATCAACCCCCCACCAGGATTTACACACTCCAGTCTCTTACTAAGGATGTCTTCTATCTCTGTTATTCAAATGCAAATCAGAAGCAAATACACCACATCTTGGAAGAAGAGGGATGATATATTCAGGGTCTTGCTGAGGAAAAAGAATGAGCCTGATTCTCTGACAGTGATATTCACAGAAACCAAAAGAGGCCAGGCTCGAGAGGTAATAGGGAATGCTAATACTTGGAAGGGATATAAAGGATGGAATATTAGCACTAGAAGGAGCCTTAGAGAGAGGATCATCAGGTCTCTCTCAGGATAAGTACGGGAAGTGATATGTCCAGAGATACCCAACCAGTGGAACATCAAAACTAGGTCTCCTGGTTGCTAAGCCAATACCTGTCTCTGCCCCCGTCCCCTTTTCTAGCACCCAATGGATCACCCCATGTCTCTAAGTGTCAGTAGTAATCCCTACTGGTTGCTTCAGGAACAGCATTGCTGAAAAAAGTCTCCATTTGGGGGTTTTAGAGGATTCCCAGGTCTTTACTCTTAAGGTGGCATGCAGTTGTAAGGCACTGATCAGAGCAAAGTAACCTTGCAAATGCAGCCGTGGGATCGATACAGAGGAGCTCAGAGGGTTCCACGGCCTGAAGTCAGGTTCAAGATTTTGCATTCCCCAATTGTTGCTCTAGATACAGGAGCTCTTGGTCTTCTCAGCTCCCCTGCTCCTCCATCATCAGCATAAGTTGAGCTGGAAGGACCTCCAAAGCCTGTCCCTAAAAAGCAATCCCCTCTACAACATTCACCACATGTGATGACCAAAAGACTTAGCTAATTAAATCAGTACTTACATCCAGGCAAACTCCAGTCATGCCAGAATCTTGTTCAAAGAAAGAAATGGGTTTTGACGTGACTTGTTCTTGAGAAACCTGAGTTTGCTCCTAGAAATCACTACCTTCCTTTCTGGGCACTTCATTTCCTGTCTCACTTTGGTAGCAAGGACCTTGTTTAGGGTGCTTGGTGGGTGTTCTTTTTTAATGGCGATAATGAGGGATTTCAGGTACCTATAAGCTGCAAGAAATTCAATTTATAACAAAATCTGCTAGGAGTCATCTGAATCAAAGAACAACTGTGTACTGCTTTCAACTACCTTTAATTGTATTTTAATTTCCTCACCAAAGAAAAATTCATTATATAAAAATATAAGCAATGTTCCACTAGCTCACATCAATGCTTCATCCCACCTAATATCCTGTGACAGGGGCACCAAGGGACATTTTGTGGGAGGGCACAGATGCCTTCCATAGCATCAACCTCAAACATCCTGGCCTTCCCTGTGACCTTGTATAGCTTTGTCTCCTCCATTACCACCTTCCTCTAATGTCTCATCAAGGCATCAATCTGACCTTGGGTTCTTGAAGGTTATACCATAAAAGTGTAAGCTCTGGAAGGTCCTAGCAAGCTAGAAAGGCTTTAAATCCAGTTCTGGAGACAAGTTGTCTGTCATCTAAGGACCAATCTAGCTAGGTTCAGGAAGAAGGCTCATCCTTACCAGATCACCAGAGAGCTGGACCCCAAGCAACAAACCTTCCTGAGCCTGTTTCTACTTTGTGCCTGTACTACTTATCAACACAAAATTTTACTGCCTGCTCTGTAAAGTAAAACTACTTTTTATTTATCCTAAATCTACCTAGAATAAGTTTCATGCAATTTCTCCTAGGTCTTGTATTTCAGGAATTAGAGATGAAGGATTTCAAGAATAAGTGTGAGTTTCTCTTCTACCCCCACCCTCCATGAATTTACAAGTGTCAATAATATCTAGGGTGACCATACACCTTGGATTTTCTGGGACAAGAAATTCTATTTCAAGAATAGAAAATGTGCTTTTAATGAAGCTCTCTCTGCAAAAGCTCTCTCTCTTTGCCAGACCATGTGTTCCAATTTTTGGTTCAGAAAATATGGTCACAATAGTCATACTTTCTGTTGCAGTTCAGATATAGCTATTTGCTATGCAGGAAACACCCATGGTGGCCAGGAGCTCTCTACAGGGGAAGGTCATTCAGAGAAATCAAGAGAGCAAGGTTGGCATCCCACACCTGGCTTCTGAGGACTTTGAAGCTTTGTTCAGACTCAGACCTTATTCAAGAGTAAGTTTCTTTGAACTCAAGCCTGATCTGAGACCACTCCCCACTCCCCCACCCCCAGCCTATTTTCTCTGCCTATAAAATGGAGAATATACTTGAGTTTTTATATGAGTGCTTTAAAAACCTTAGAATGCTATGAAAACATGAATTATTTTCCTGACTACTGCGGTTGAGCCACTGTTCCGGTTCCTGAACACACATCTAACCTAGAGACTTCCCACTCACTACTCTGGCCATGACCAGGAGACTATCTGAGCAGACCCTGGTAGCTCCTCATGAGCCACTCCTTGCCTGTGGCCCCTCTCCCTAAGCTAGACCAGCAGCACCCCTGATTTCTCATACCTGTTCCTGGCTCTGCATTCATACCTAGACACCTGCTCTTCCTCAGTCTGTCTTTCTTAGACAAGACTGAACTCCATGCAAGATGAACATAGGTCAGGGGCGGCTAGGTGGCGCAGTGAGTACAGCATTGGCCCTGGAGTCAGAAGGACCTGAGTTCAGATCTGGCCTCAGACACTTAATGCACACACAAAAACCTAGCCGTGTGACCTTGGGCAAGTTACTTAACCCCAATTGCCCTCCAAAAAGCAAAAAAAAAAAGAAGAAGAAGATAGGTCTGAGTTGGAAAGGACCTTATAGATCACCTAATCCACCTTTCTCCTTTTAAAAAGGAGGGAGGTATGACCCAGAGAGAGGAGACCAATTGGGGTTCAAAGTCTCTCAGCTGGAATTCAAACTCAGATCCTCTGACTAGCATGCCATGACAGGGCTGAGAACTGACCCCACCGGATCCTTTTCACTGGCCTTGTCTGAACCTTTCCAGCTCCCATTCTTTTTGGGGGCCATGTGGAAGAAGACTATCACAACTCCTTTTCCCATAGTACTTTAAACTTCACAAAGGATTTTCTCCCCAACTCTGGGGAGGTAAAGAGTGCAAGAATTGTTATCCCTAGGAAACAAAGAAATTAAGGTGACATGCCCAAAGTCCAAAAGTTAGTATTAGAACAGGATTCAAAATCAGGTCAAACTTGACTCAAAAGTAATGTTCCTTCACAGATGATGTACCCTAATTCTGGTTTAAAAAATGTGGTCACTAGTATCATCTGGGCCAGTACTACTCAGCCATTGTTGTTTCCTGGGCCTCATACTTTTTCTCATTCTGTCTTTAGTGAGGACTGGAACTGTGTGGCTACAGCAGCCAGAGGCCCAGAGCATAGGAAATAGTCCACAATGATGCACAGATCCCTCTCCCAGATCATAATTAGCTCAGAGCCCGTGGTTCTGTAGGCACAGCTTGGCTAGCTCTTCCTTAAATGCACTAGCTTGCCACCCCTGCCCACACTGCAGCTCATCTGCTGCCTTTCTGCCCACTCGTATGAGTTCCTTTATTCTTATGGCTTATTTCCATGGGCATGTATCTACCCAGAAGAAGCTAACATAATCTGCAGACTTGGAGACTACATGATGTGACTCCCCTCCACCCCCAAAAGAATTTCTAAAAATGTTAAACGAGGTACACAGAGAGAGAGAAATATAGTGTTAAGAGCTATCCATCCAAAGACAGGCATGTTTCTCTTTATCATGTGTTCCATTCCCAATAAAAAGCATTCATAATGGAGCGCACTAAAGCAGGAAGAGGCCTTAGTGATCATCTCATCTAGTCCAATTCTCTCCTTTTCAAAAGCAGGAAACTGAGGGCCACCCAGGGTCACACACCTAGCTAAGTGACAAAGCTAGAACTGGAAGTCAGGTCTTCAGCCTCTATTGCTAGTGTTCTCTCTGGGACCCCACTAGGCTTCAGCATCAAACCTCTTGAAAGCACCAACTCAGACTCACTCTACTACGTCTCCATTTTATGCCCTGGCCACAGAGAGCTTGTCTTTTGTATTTGGAGAGTTGTTAACTAAAAATACAATGTAAAGGGGACAGATGTTACAAATTCATTTCAGAATTGCTACTGTCTGTCATCGAGCTCCCAGCTTTGGAACTTCCCAATAAATTACCACAGAAATTCAAAGATGAAACTGCCACAAACTAGCACAGGTACTCCTCCAACTCAAGGAAAAACAATTATTGCCGAGGACCTAGAGGGTTGGAGCTCTTTGCTCATTCCAAGAAAGATTATTTCAGTGAGCTTTATTAAGAGGCCTCTCAGCAACCCTTTCAGTTGTTTCTCCCTCCATATAATATATAATAATAAGATATGTAATATAATAATGGGACTCTAGACTTTGCTTCCTCTCATGCCCAACCAGTGGCCTCTGCAACTCCAGAATCTGCCTCTAAGTGATGGGGAACGTACTACCCTCTTAGACAGAGCCATCTAAAGAGCTTAGAAAGACCTCAGAGGGACTCCATCAAGAGGCTTTCTCTTTGGAATTATCTGAGCACGATGTTGCTTTTAAATGCTACAGAACATCTGGCATCCAATACTTGGGTCAAAGGAAACCCACAATATTTTGGATAGAGGCAGAGGACCTAGGTTCCATCCAAGCTCTGCCACTTACTACCTTGACCTGGGCTCATTCTCACCTTTCTGGTCTTTGGTTTCCTCCTCTGGAAATTGAGGAGGATCAGACTTGATCTCTGGGGTCCTTTCCAGCTCTAAATCCCATGGTCCTGTCAAGTAAGCCATGTTCAATTGGCTATTATGAGCTCATCCCCAAAAATCTAATTTGGGGTTTCTTGCTGAGAACTCCCCATGATCCAGCAGAAAAGACTTCTAGACCTGGGATCAGAAGATCTAGGCTCAATTGCTACCTGGGTGACCAAGGACAAGTCACTTTCCCTCTCTGGGGCTCAGTTTCCTCGTCTGTGAAATGAGGCTGGTGCACCAGATGGTCTCACTAAAGCCCCTTCCATCTCTAGTTGGACAATACTATGATCCTGTGGTATAGATAGACTGATGGGTTTCTTAAGGGCAAATCCCAAGTAATTACAGTAAATGACAATTCAGTCTAGGGCTGCAGAGCCAAAGGGGAGCCAAGAGTTGACACAATTCCCAGAGTGTTTTAAGCCAATGGGAGGGGAGGGGGTGAGGATGAAGAATTTGTATCACTTGGGGAATTCTGTCTGCTTCAATCCAGGATCTATGAGACTAAATATGACTAGCTAGGGGGACATAATAAGGAGGGAGTATCATGTGGAACACGGCTTGTTTCCAAAAGCTCCCAAGATGGGAAAAGCCACAGAACTGAGGAGTCAGGGAGACTCCAGGGTCCAGCATGAAATGAATTTATAAATAGCCCCAGAGTGGATACCTCATAGATCATCTTCTCTACTCCCCCCCCCCATTTTACAGATGGGAAAACTAAGATACGGCAAGGGGAAGTGACTTGCTCAATAGCTAATTAGTTGATGTATTGACAGAACTACTGATAATAAGGCATTAAAGGGTACACATTCATCTTTCCACTTAACTGTAAGAAACTCAGCACCATGATACCCACAGCCCAAAGAGTGATGGAGACTGTGTCCATAACTCCAGCTCTGCCTCATCTGCACTGCCACCCCCTTCTACCCTGAAGGGGGAGGATGGGTGGCTTCCCTTCTTCCATCTCCTTTCCAGCTGCACTATAAGTCAATAAAGGCAATTCAGGAATCCTCTGTCCAGTGTGACTGTGGGTCCCTGACAGTGGATGGGAAATAATAGCCAGACATGGGGACAAGAAGGAGACCGAGATCCACCTTGCCAGCCTACAGATGCAGCTCTGAGTTCCCTAAGCCCCTGAATCACCATTGCCTTCTAGCCTAAGGGATATTTTCTATCTTGTGACAGCTCCTCATTGGAAGCACAATAAAAAGGAAGGGAAAAAAAGCTGACCCATGGCATATAATGTTGTTTGGAAATCTGGCCAGCTTGGCCCAGTGCAGAGAGGCAATGTGTCCCAACTCCCCCACTGCTCTGAAGTCATCTGAAACCCTTCACAGTTAAGCAGGAAAATGAACAATTCCCCAGCAGCCAGGAAAGCCCAGCTCTCAGGCTTCCAATCCATCAACAAGTACACATTGAAAGCCTACTGTGTGCAAGCACTGTGGGGAAGACAAAGAACAATCAGATCCCAATCCTGCCTTCTCTCCTTCAAGAGCTTACAATTTAGTAGTGCAGACAAAACAAGCACACTTGTGGAATCAGGGCTATAAGATCCCACTGGACACCATCTAGTCCTTTGACAGAGAGAAACTAATGCCTGGAACAGCAAGTGACTTGCCCAAGGTCACACAGCCAGTTAGTGGAACAGCTGGTCCAAGCACCCAGGTCTCCAACCTCCTAGCCGACTGCTCTTTGTACTCCACATAAAACCAAGGTGAAAACAATTAGACATCACACTAAGTGGAGCAAGAGGAGGTCAGGGTGGGGCAACAGAAAAAGAGAAAATGAACACAGAAGCTTCCAAACGATGCAATGCATCTGCAGCAGGAGGTATCGAGCCTCTCTTCTTCTCCCCCCTCCCCATTCCCTTACACCGAGGCTCCACACCCTCTATTGCTCACCCACTTGAGCCCTGTTTTCCAGCAAAATACAGTGAGCTTTCAGAGACCTAGTCACCTCTAACGAAACTGCCTGGGTATCTGTGGCCAGGGTCCTTTGGCCAGGGTCAGCAGCAAGCTGGCGAGATGCCCAACCAGAGCATTTCATTGCACTGCAGCAAAAGACAGCAGAGGAATGAGCCAAGTGATCGAAGGCAGCACCCAGGGGCTCTCCAGAGGTGTGCTGCCCAGTGGCACTCTGCCCTGCTCTCCTCCCCCCACATCTAACTGCAGCAACCCTTATGGGAGTGCCTCTGTTAGGCCTTTTTGTTCCCCAAGAGACTAGATTCTCAGCCCTCCCTGCTTCCACTCTCAGGCCCAGAGTAGATCTCAAAAACTCTCCCCCACCCCACCAAAATCTGGGTGCTTAGTACCCCCAGCATTCCCTAGGGCCCAACTAGGGCTGCTCTTTCCATCCTGCAGTCATACTCCATTGCCTAGGCTCTGAACCATCAGTCAGGAGAGCCTGGAGTGCAGCCCAGACTTCTTGCCCCCTCCTGCTCAAATACCAACGTGGTACCAGCCAAAACTGGGGTCCACCCTTGACTCACAGTTAATCCTGATTTCCAAGGAAAGCCCCTCTAGGTCCTCCATCCTGGAGGGCTGAGTGAGAGGAAGGGAGATGGGGCGCGAGATATGAAGACCTCAAAGCAAAGGGCTACTCTGAGACTGGACCAGGAATCTGGGCGGATACATGCCACTAGGAAACATGCCTCTCCTCACCTCACCTCACTTCCCCAAGGATTCAAGCCATGGGGATGGACTGAAGACGAATATCTCAACCCCCCGTAGGGAAGGGCTCCCATCCTCCCAGCCATCCTCTCTGGGAAGAGGGAAAAATAGGCAGCGAAGTGTGTCCATCCCTGAAGGGGCAAAGCCGAGCCAATTTCCCCTTCTCAAAAAGGCCCGGCTGTCAGGGGGCCAAGGAAGCCCCAAGTTTCTAGAGAGAGACTGCATTGTCCGTTTGACTTGGGGGGACCGCGACCCTCCACACACCTTTCGGGACCTTCAGCCTCATTCCTTCCAGCCCAGATTTTGGCCAGACGAAGAGGAGGAGGTGCCGAAGCCCTAATCACCCAACCCCACCCCCGGCTAGGTCCGGGCTGGGAGCTGCCCCAGCCCGGGCCAGTGTCCCCTCCCGCCTCCCCTTTACCTCTGCGAAGACCCGGGTGTCGCACCGAGCCTTCGGAGCGCAGACTGGTGCAGCAGAGGCTGCGGTGGCCAAAGACCAGGGGCTCCCTGTGCCTGGCCAGAGATGGACTAGGACGCGGAGGAGGAGCAGGAGGAGGCGGCGCCTGGGAGGGGAACCGGGATGCAGATGCAGCTGTCGCTGCCCGAGCACGCTCCACTCCCCCTCCCCGAGCCCTCCGCAGTGCTACCCCGGCGCATGCGCTCTGCGCGCTACCTTGGTGGCCACGCTCCGGCCAGCCAGCCCTCTATCCTCTAGCTCACTCCGCGCCCCCCTGCCCTCCGCTCTGCGCCCCCCCCCCGCGCCCCCCTCCGCGCCCCCCCCCCGCCCTTCGGCTTCAGCCAGTGGAGGCAGTGCCCGCAAACGCCAGCCCGAGCCAGCTCCGCACTGGGCACTGGCCAGGGCGGTGCAGGAACGTGCCCCTGTACACATGCAAGGCGCCCCGCGTTAGTATTCCGGGGAAGAGCGTGGGGAGCAGCCGCAGCGCGGGCCTCCCTCCTCCCCCGCCTCAGGGCCTGGCTGGACGCGGGGCTGAGCGTGACGAGAGCTGCTCTGGCAGCTTTCCCCTGCAGGTGTCAGGCCTCTGCCCTCACAAGTGGCTCTCGGGTTTTCCCCCTCAGGCCTCGCCCCTCTTCCGTCACAAGGATCTAGCCGTTTCTCTGCTTGGTCCTCGAGGCTTTTCTCAAGCCTCAGGCCTCATACCTCTCCCCTAACAGGGTCCTAGTCCATTTCCCCTCCCTCAGTTCTACAGGCTTTTACCAGGTTTTCCACCTCAGGCCTCAGGAGTTTTCCAAGGCCTGGAGCCACGCCCACCACAAGTCTGTCAAGTTATGCCCCTCAGGCCTAGGGCTTATCCTAAGGCTTAGTGCCTCCTCCCCTCATAGGGGTCTAATACTGGCTTTCCCAAGGCCTGAGCCACTCCCCTCACGAGTCTCTGTCAGGTTTCCCTGCTCAGGCTTCTTGGTTCTTCCCTAACAGGGTCCTAAGCCCATTTCCCTTCCCTCAGTCCTCCAGGCTTTTCCCTGGCCTTCTGCCTCTCCCCTCACCATGTCCCAGCAGGTCTGGCCTCTGGCCTCGGGTCTTTTCTCAAGCTTTGTGTGTCTCCCATCACAGGGTTCTAGCAGCTTTCCCACCCTCAGATGTGGAGCCTATTCCCTGGCCTCTCCCTCACAGGTTTCTAGGTTTCCAACCCACAGGCCTTCAGCTTTCTTACAGGCCTTGCACCTCTACCCTCTTGAAGCTTTCCTCCTGTCAGGCCTCCTTGGTCCTAGGGCTGATGCCTCTACCCTCACTAAGTTCTACCAGGCTTTCCTCTTTCAGGCCACCAGCCTCCTTTAAGGCCTGGAGCTTCTCTCCTCACAGAGTTCTAACAGATTTCCCTCCCTCAGGATTCCCTCATCCCAGGCCTCCCACCTCCCCCTTCACAGGTTTTAGCAGGATCCCCCCGCCCCCCCCCCCCCGCCCCAGCCTCCCTCGTCGCAGTTCTTATGCCTCTATATGTTTCTTGTACCATTCCCCTCCTCAGGCCTCCAGCCTCTCCCCTCACAGTGTTTCAGCAGGTCCCCAACCTCAGGCCTGGTCCCTAGTCCCAAGCCTCTCTCTTATTTCATAGGTTCCCGCTGGTCTAGTGACTTCCTCTGGGGCTTAGAGCCTCCCTCTTGTGCCTCAGGCCTCTCCCCTCCTGGAGTTCTAGCAGGTCTCCTGCTCAGGCCACTTGCCTCCCTCTGCTCCTTTCTCTTCTCCCCTCACAGGCTCTCAGCTGGTCTCACACCTCATCTCAGGCTTCACTGCTCTCAGGCCTCTGGCCTTTGCCCTCCCAACCATTGGCAGGATTTGCCAGCAAACAGCCCCCCACATGGCAGAACCTGTACCCCTTAAGGCTTGTCAAAATGTGAGGTAACTCTCACAAGCAGGGTTTGATGGAAGCACATGCCAGCTGGTCTGAGCCTTCCATCTCAGACTTTGTACACTGAAATATGAAGAGAATTGCAACTGCAGGCTTCTTCTATGAACCTCTACCTCTCTTTGAGACCTCTGGGGTGAATCCTGACCAAAGTTGGGGCTGCTCGGCCTTGGCCTTCTCAGCATCTGGTCCCATGAGGCTTTGTGGGAGATAGGCCTTTCTCTCATCCGAATTAATGGTGCTTGTGACAGAGTGACCAAGTGCTCAAGCGATCTCTGACCTCAGACCTAACCTTATCCCTCCCCCTTGGTGGGATTTTGGGCTTTGGGCCTCTAGAACCTCAGGGGCTTTACAGGAGCAGGGACCAGTTGGCCTGCCACTTCTCCATCATACCCTCTGAGGCTAGGTAATAATTGGGGTACTTCCTGGTGTGCTTGGTGCCCCACCAAAGAAGCCAGCTGTATTCCCACCTCTGGGATCTGTACACCTTAGTGTGGCATAGAAACATTGCCCATTTAGTTTTGGCAAGAGTTGGGATTGTCTGGATTTCCTCCCCTGAATATTCCCTGGTCTTGGGGCCTGACAGGATTTGCCTTCCCCTTCTTTGATGGGAGTTGGAGCTGGCTGACCTCATTCTCTTAGTTCTGGGTTGGGGGTTTGGGCCCTGGACCTATCCCTGTCTAGGTTTGAGAGGGTAATGCTGGAGGCAGACTTATTTATCCCTGTTCTATTCAGGTCCCCACTTAGTAGGTGAAGCCTCAGGACAGCCTCCCCAAATTCCAAGCAAAGGGAGTTGGGGGGGAACAGCAAGATGTCCAAAGGTTAGGAAAGCCCGTCCCTGATTTTGTTTCGAGTCAACATCTCTCCCCAGGTGATAGAAATGCGGGGGATCATGTTCTAGTAAAATCTTGATCTGGCTAGATCAGAGAGGCTCCAGGCCTATTGGCCTCAGCTCCTTACCGAAGTAGGAAGACAGGCAAGGTGGACCAAATGGAAACCTGAATAAGCTGAAGGCTGGCTGCTTCCTACTCCTGTATGGATCATAGGTTCACAGAAGCTCCATTCTCCTGTCAGACCCCTCCCTGCCAGAGGTACCCCAACATTCCCCAAGAATCACAGAGCTCTAACTCAGAGAAGGTGGAGGGCAACCGTCCCCCACTCTCGTCAGACCCCTCCTGCCTGCCTGCTACTAGGAGGTCCCAATCCATATTGTCCCAAGTCTGGTGAAAACAGGAGACAGACTCCTGACAAGCCTCGAGGAATGAGAGGTCCCAGAGATGGATGTCAAACAGCCACAAAGCTGCCCAAACTAAAGCGATAATGGCCCACTTCTTCCCTAAGACCTTCCAGCCACACCAAGTAGCAGACCCTAGGCTGACCCACTGGGAGAAACAGGAAACCAAGGGGCCCTCACTTCCAGACAACCTAAAGGGGCTATGTTCCCCACCCACCACTCATGCTCCTAACCCCACTAGATCCCCAAGGCCCCAGCCAGGCACCCACCTGAACTCCTACCAAAATAAAGGTGAGGCATAGGCAGGGGTGCAAGAAGCTTGAGACCACTTGGCATATGTTGTCATCCAAAGTCAGAAAGACCAAGATGGGCCCCAACTCCCATCAAGTCACAAGGGGGAAATCCCACTGTTCCAGTCATTCTCTTTGGCCCACCAAGTAGTTGCAGCCTACCTGCTGGATTTTTCCCACCCAGGAGAGTGGGGAACAACAGGGGGTTCCAGGGTCCTGGGATAGCTGGCCCTGTTCCTGGCACACCTCTCACCTGAAGGGCCTGTGTCCACCACTAGTGCCTTGACAATACTGTCCCACCTAATTGCATGAACTCCTCCCAAATCGGCAGTGGGGAGAGTTGGCACAACTCAGGGGTACTGGAAGGCGAGAACATTGGACTGAGTTTCCTGTTCTGAGATGTCAGCAATTTGGGAATCCTGCAGGCTCCAACTCCCATTAAATGTGAAAAGGGATACCTTTCACCTAACCTGAAGGGGCTAAGTCCCCTAACATCCCTTAAGTCTCCCAAACCTACTACTAAGGTGACCAGTCTGAACACAGAATTCCTGCCAAAAATGGAAGGGTGTGGAGTGGACACATAGCCAGGGGTGCCACAGCACAGGGAGGCCATCAGGTACCATTGGGAAGTCTGAAAGCCCCCAATCCCATCAAACCTAAAGGGAATATCCTCCATCCCCCATTATTTCCATTGGCCCAATAGGTAGTTGCCACCTGCCCTGTCTGCCAGATTTTCCACCAAAAATGGAGAGGAAACAGCAAGGGATCCCAGTGGCCTGAAGCCATTCTGCCCTGGTTCTTATCCCCTGAGGTCTGAGAGGCCATGAAGCAGAGGGATCCAACTCCCAGTAAAACTGAAAGGGGACAATACCCTATGCCAAGCATTACCCCTGGCCCAATATACTTACTGTCTGACCTGCTGGGAAAACCACCAAAATTGGCAGGACAAAAAAGGAGATCCCAGAAATGCCAGGACATCTGGCCCCTGTTCCTGGGACACCTCTCAGCAAACCTTAAGTACTGCCCTCCCAACACCAGTCAGCCTCACTTCCCAGTAGATCCCTGGGACTGTGGTCCAGCCTGGCTTGGGGACCTCTACCCAAAAGGGAAAGGGGTGGTTGGGTACGAAGCAAGAGTACCAGAGTGGAGAGGACATTGGGCTGAGTTTCCTTTTATTACAGATCAGGAAGTTGGAAAGTCTGAAGGCTCTAACTCACATCAAACAAGATGAGGAACAGCCTTCTGCTTCCATCATTCCTCTTGGTCCAATTCAGAGTTGTGTCCTATCTGCGAGATTTCCCTCAAAAATTGGTGGGACGAAACAGGGCATCCCAGAGGTACCAAGACACCTGTCCCCTGTTCCTGAGACACCTTTCTTTACCTGCAGGGGCTATGTCTCTCAATTTCCTTTCAATCTCCCAAATCCACTAAGTCCTTTATGCCATGTGCCAGTGTGACTGCATGAACTCTTGCCAACAAAGGGAAGGGGTGCTGTGGACACATAGCAGGGCATCCCAGAGTGGGGAGGCCTCTTGGTGAATTTTCCTGTTCCTAGTGGTCAGAGTTAAGAAGCCTGAGGGTCCTACTTCCCATCAAACCTTAGGAGGGATGTTCCCTTTTTCCCATCATTTCCCTTGTTGGTCCAATAGAGAGTCATCTCCTAAAGGCCAGATCTGACAGACCAGGTGTAACCCAGCAGGGGGTCCCAGTGGTTTGAGGCAGATTCTCCCTTTCTTTACCAAGGGTTCAGAGGCACCAGAAGGCAGAGGGTCTCATATGTCCAACATAAATGAAGGGGGTTATTTCCCTGAATCCCAATGTTATCCTTGGCACCTATGAAGTACCTATCAATTTACTGCCAAAATGTCTCCAGACAGAGCAAGGAGTCCAAGAAGCCCCAGGACAAGTAATTCCTGGAAACTTTTTACCTAATATGTCAGGGCTGCGTCTCCCAACTTCTATTTGAGAGGAGATGCTCTTGAGACCATTATTTCTCTTGGCCCACTAGGTAGTTAGCACTTGTGTGCCAATTTCCCACCAGAAGTGGAGGGGATACAGCAGGGCATCCCAGAGATGAGGCTGCTTTTCACATCTTCCTCTAGTCTAAGGTCAGATTGGTCAGTTTGGGCCCCAACCTCCATCAAAAATGAAGTGGAGGGGGAGGCTAGGTGGCACAATGAGTAGAGCGTTGGCCCTGGAGTCAGAAGGACCTGAGTTCAGATCCGGCCTCAGACACTTAACGAACACACAAACAAAAACCTAGCCGTGTAACCTTAGGCAGGTTACTTAACCCCAATTGCCCTCCAAAAAGCAAAAAAAAAAAAATGAAGTGGGGATATCTTTCTACTCCCATCATTCACCTTGGTCCACTAGGTGGTTGCTGCCTGCCTGGCTTCCCACCAAAAGTGGAGGGGACAGAGCAGGGAGTCCCAGAGGCCTGAGGCCATTCAGAAGGTTGCTGGGAGTTGTTCCTATCATTTCCATTGGCCCCATAGATAGTTCTGCCCTTCTTGCTGGATGTCCTGCCAGAAAGTGGCCACAGTATAGCTGGCCCCTATTCCTAGGATACCTCTCAGCAAACCTGAAACAGAACAGTGCCCCCCTCCCCCGCCTAGCCCTGGTCAGGCTTTCATCCCCACTAGATGTGTGAGTAGCCCTGGCCCACCTGCCCTAGGAAGCACTCCCTGAAAAGAGATGAGAGTGGGCATAGCAGGAATCCCAGAGGGGGGAGGCCATTTGACAGAAAATCCTCTTATTAGAGGTCAGAGAGTTGGGAAGCCTGCTGGCCCCACCTCCCATCAAACTGCTCCAATCATTTCCCTTGGCCAAATAAGGTATTTGTGCCCTATAATTTAGATTTCCCCCAAGAAAGCATGGGGCACAGCAGGATGTCCTAATGATCTTGGGATAGCAGAACCCTGTTCCTTGAACATCTCTCACCAAACCTGAAGGGGCAGAGTTCCCC
This sequence comes from Gymnobelideus leadbeateri, assembly GCA_011680675.1. Lineage (NCBI taxonomy): Eukaryota > Metazoa > Chordata > Mammalia > Diprotodontia > Petauridae > Gymnobelideus > Gymnobelideus leadbeateri. Next base: position 99,518 of record WOXC01000391.1, read on the forward strand.
CAAAACCACACTAGACTGCTGGCACACCTGGCCAGCTTGCCTTTGGAACCTCCTGCCAAAATGAGCAGGGCTGATGTGGCCTACAGGACGGGGTTCCAGAGGCAGGAGGTAAAGCTACCATTTCCTGTTACTAGAGGTCCGACAGTGGGGAAGCAAGGAGACCCCAACTGTCATCAAATTGAAAGGGGGCTGTCCCTCAATTCCATCATTTCTTTCAGCCCATTAAAGAAATGCCACCTGAGTGCCCTATTTCTGGCCCCAAAGTGGCAGGTCACAGCAGGGGGTCCTTGAGGCCACTTGTCACTTGTTCCTGTCACAGGGGGAATGAGTGGGCAGGGCAAGGCCCAATTCCCATCAAACCTGAAGAGGAATAGCCTCCTGTTCCCATCATTCCCCTTGGGCCAGTCAGTTGTGTACTATAGGCAAATTCCCCACCAAACTGGGCTGGATATAGCAGGTGGTCCCAGATGACCCAGGACATATCACCCTGCTCCTGAGACAACTTTAACTGCATGAACTCCCAACTAAAGGACAACTCAGGGAGGCCAGGGGTGGGGAACCCACAGCCTCCAGACCCTCTAGGTCCTCAAGTGCAGCCTTTTGACTGAATCCAAACTTCACAGAATAAATCCTTTTATTAAGGTGATTTGTTCTGCGAACTTTGGATTCAGTTAAGGGGCTATACTTGAGGACTTATAGGGCCACATGTGGCCTTGAGGCCACAGGTTCCCCACTCTTGGGCTAGGAGCACAGAGCAGGTGGTCCCAGTGGCATGAAGCCATCCCACCCTTGCTCTTATCTCAGAGGTCACAGAGGCCAGAAGGCGGAGGATCTTAAATTCTATCGTATCTAAAGCAGGACATCCCCCTTTCTCCCATCATTTTCTTTGGCCTGTTAGGAACCTGCAGCCCACCTGCCCGATTTCCCGTGGGAAAAAAGTGTCACTGGAAAGCATGGGGTCAAAAAGGCCCCAGGACCAATGGCTCCTGTTCCGGGGACACTTTTTTTTTCCAATTTATTTATTCATTTTTAGTTTCCAACATTCATTTTTACGCGTTTATCTTTTGAGAGGTGAAGGACTTTTTCGCTTGCGCGCTGACGGGTGGTGACGTATTAATCCAGCGCCGTTTTAATCCCGGTGGCCCAGGGGCTCGCGGGAGGGGAGGGGAGGGGAGCAGAGAAGGTGAGGGGAGGAGGGGGGAAGGGGAGGAGGAGGAGCAAGGAGAAAAAGGGAAAAGAAGGAAGGGGAAAGGTAGCGGTGGTGGGAGCAAAGGATGCGGTAGCGGTTGCAGAGCCGAGGAACGTGAGCCCGAGCAGAGGAGGCAAACCGCTAAATCCCGTAGGCGACTGGAGGGAGAAGAAGAAGCTGCCGCCGGGATGAGCCGGGGAGCCTGAGACGCCTGGGCCCACCTCCCTCTCCCTCCCTGTTACTCTGCCAGCTCCCCTTCCTGCTCCCTTGGTTACTTGAAGATGAAAGAGACCTCCCAAGGGAATCGGCCCTGGAGGCCAGCCACCCCTGGAACATCCCCTATCTTTCCATCTCCCCGTCGAGCGCGCCTCCGTTGGCCTCCCCCTCCTAAAGCACTATTAAAGTTGGGTGGGGGGTTTGGGCCAGACACAGGGACCGGGGCCACAGTTCCTGCCCATGGACTCCCTACCCCTCGGCCCCCATTCGATGCTTCAGCCAATGAAGAGGATGATGAAAAAGAGGAGAAAGAGGAGGAGGTGGTGGCCTGGGGACGTCCCTCAGGCAGGGCCGAGCTAGGAACACCTCAGCATCCCCGTCCTTCCCGTCCTCCATCCCGTAGAGCTTGTTCTCAGCGGCGCCGCCGAGCTAGGAGAGCCTTTCGAATGCTGCTGTATTCTAAGAGCTCCTCCTTGACATTCCACTGGAAGCTGTGGGGTCGACTGAGGGGCCGGCGGCGAGGCCCTCCACACCCCAAGAACCTCCTCCCTCTTCGGGAAGGAGGAGCATCCCCTCCTGCCACATCCCCCAGCTACAGGCTTGACTCACCAAGGGGACCTCCCCCAGCTGGGCTGGGGCTTTTAGGAGCACTGATGGCTGAAGAAGGGGTTAGGGGATCTCCCACATTGCCCAGTGGCTCAGCTCAGGAGGAAGATGGACATGAGTGTACCCAGAGATCCCCCCAACCTCTGGAAGGTGATGCAGGTCTCCTTCCATGCTCTCTGCCTAATGGCTTTGGGGGGACATCTGGAATAGATGGGGAGCTGGGCCTGGCACTTCCCGATGCAAGCAGCCTTATCAGTAATGTATGCAGCACTGGAGACCTGACTGCCCAAGAACTGTTCCACGGATCTGCATTAGGACCTGCTGAGGAACGTCAGGAAGAAAAAGCTGCGCAGCATAGCCCCCTTCAGGAGGTACATGTGACCTGTGTACAAAGATTCCTAGATGAGTTCCTTCAGACCTATGGCAGCTTCATTCCTCTTACCACGGATGAAGTGGTAGGAAAACTGGAGGCCATTTTCCAGCAAGAGTTCTCCACACCTTATAGAAAAGGGTTAGTGCAGCAGGTGATCCAGTCATACCAGCGTATTCCAGGCAATGCTATTGTGAGAGGCTTTCGTGTGGCCTATAAGCGGCACGTGCTGACCATGGATGACCTGGGGACTTTGTACCGGCAGAACTGGCTTAATGACCAGGTGATGAATATGTATGGAGACTTAGTAATGGACACTGTCCCTGAAAAGGTTCATTTCTTCAACAGTTTCTTCTATGAAAAGCTCCGTACCAAGGGTTATGATGGTGTGAAAAGGTGGACCAAAAATGTGGATATCTTCAGTAAGGAACTCCTACTGATCCCTATCCACCTGGAAGTACACTGGTCACTCATTTCTGTGGACGTGAAGAAGCGGACCATCACCTATTTTGACTCACTGCGTACCCTTAACAGAAGATGTCCCAAGCATATTGCAAAGTACCTACAGGCTGAGGCAGTGAAGAAGGATCGGCTAGATTTCCGCCAGGGATGGAAGGGTTACTTCAAGATGAATGTGGCCAGACAGACTAATAACAGTGACTGTGGTGCCTTCGTATTGCAGTATTGCAAGTACCTGGCCCTGTCTCAGCCCTTCAGCTTCACACAGGAGGACATGCCAAAACTTCGTCGGCAGATCTACAAAGAACTGTGTCACTGCAAACTCTCTATGTGAGCCTTGGACCCCAGGCCCCCAACCTTTTGTGAAAGCTGGAGAACATCTTTCCTCTCTCTGACCTGGAAAAAGCTATTCCTTTTTCTCCCTGGACCCTGTGACTCCTTCGTACACCTGTTTGTTTTTCGTATTTAAATGTTTTCCTTGGTTTATGGGGGGTAGGATTGTCACTAGGAACCACTTTTCCTTCCTCTATCCTGAAGGGAGTATGAAAGGAAATGATGAGTCCTTCCCCTTCCAAATTCATGGAAATTGGTGGGTGTGTTTTTGGGGGGGTGGGTGGGGGAGGGCAGGGGGGTGGGTTAAGGGATTCTTGTATGCCGTGACATCAAACTTTGCATGTTTATATACATATATATATGTGTGTGTGTGTATGTATGTATGTATGTATGTATGTATGTATGTATATAAACAGTCAGTGATCCTACTCTGGTCAATAAAGAATCCTTTAAAAAAAATGTTCATTTTTATAAGCTTTTCAGTTACAAATTTTCTCCCTGTCTTTTCCCTATCCCCCAGCCCAAAAGAGCAAGCCCACAGAATATCCCTTTCCCCAATCTGTTCTCCCCTATACCCTGCCCCATCACCCCTCTCACTTTCTAGCAGGGCAAGACAGACCTCTAGACCCCAGTGCTTGTACATCTTATTTCCCAGTTGCATGTAAAAAACAATGTGTTTAACATTTGTTTTTAAAGCTTTGATTTCCAGATCCTCTCCCCAACTGGGAGGACAATCAATTTGGTATAGGCTATATATGTATAGTTATGCAAAATGTTTCCACAGTAGTTATATTGTGAAAGACTAATATTTCCCTATATCCCTCCATCCTATCCTGCCCCCCCCCATTTATTCTATGTTCTACTTTGACCCTGTCCCTTTTCAAAAGTGTGTGCTTCCAATTACCCGCTCCCCAATCTGCCCTCCCTTCTATCATCACCCCTCCTATCCCCTATGCCCCTATTTTCCTGTAGGGTAAGATACCCAGTTGAGTGTGTATGTTATTCCCTCCTTAAGCCAAATTCAATGAGAGTAAGGTTGAACCATTCCCTTTCACATTCCTGCTCTTCCCCTCCATTGTAACAGTTTTCTCTTGCCTCTTTTATGTGAGAAAATTTACCCTAATCTATCTCTCCCTTTCTCCTCCTCCCAATATATTCCTCTCTCACCTCTTAATTTTATTTTTAAGATATCCCTTCCTATTCAACTGATCCTGTGCCCTCTGTCTATGTATACATATACATACATATACACACTCACACATATATTTATACATACATATACCCCCTATATATGTTAATATATGTATATATACATATTATAAGCATACATATATATTCCCCTCAACTATCCTCATACTGAGAAAAGTCTTATGAGTTATCATTATCGTTTCTCCATGTAGGAATGTAAATGGTTCAACTTTTATTTAAAGTTCCTTGTGATTTCTTTTTCCTGTTTACCTTTTCAGGCTTCTCTTGCTTCTTATATTTGACAGTCAAATTTTCTGTTCAGCTATGGTTTTTTCATCAAGAATGCTTGAAAGTCCTCTATTTCATTGCATGAGCATCTTTTCCCCTGAATTATTCTTCTCAGTTTTGCTGGGTAGGTAATTCTTAGTTTTAGTCCTAAGATCCTTTGACCTCTGGAAAATCATATTCCAAGGCTTTTGATCCTTTAATGTAGAAGCTGCTATATCTTGTGTTATCCTCATTGGTTTTCCACAACACTCAAATTCTTTCTTCCCAACTGTCTGTAATATTTTCTCCTTGAACTGGGAACTCTGGAATTTGGCTATAATATTCCTAAGAGTTTTCTTTTGGGGATCTTTTTCAAGATGCCATCAAGGAATTCTTTCTATTTCTATTTTGCCCTCTGGTTCTAGAAAATGAGGGCAATTGTCCTTGAGAATTTCTTGAAAGATGGTGTCTAAGTTCTTTTTTTGAACGTGGCTTTCAGGCAGTCCAATAATTTTTAAATTATCTCTCCTGGATCTATTTTCCAGGTCAGTGGTTTTCCCAATGAGATAATTCACATTGCCTTCTATTCTTTCATTTGTTTGGATCTGTTTCACATTATCTTCATTTCTCATACATTTATTAGCTTCCATTTGCTCCAATCTCATTCTGAAGGAATGATTCTCTTTTGTGAGTTTTGGAGTTCCTTTTCCCTCTGGCCACTTTGTCTTTTGAAGGCATTCTTCTCCTCATTGGCTCTTTGGGCCTCTTTTGCCATTTGAGTTAGTCTATTGGTTAAGGTGTTATTTTCTTCAGTCAGGGTGTTGACACACTTTTCATGATTTTCTTGCCTCATTGTCATTTCTCTTCCCATTTTTCCCTCTACTTCTCTTACTGGATTTGCAAAACCCTTCTTGAGCTCCTCCATGGCCAGCAAGCAGTTTGTCTTTTAATTGGAAGCTTTTGATGCTGGAGTTTTGACTTTGTTGTCTTCTGCTGGTTCCATGTTTTGATCCTTTTTGTCCCCCCAAAATATTCTATGGTCTGTCTGCGCTTCCTCTGTTTGCTCATCTTGCCAGCCAACTACTTGACTGTTGAGCTCTTAGCCATGGTTGAACTCTGCTTCTAAATTGGAGAGAGCAGTGTCACAGACTGCTGAGATTTTCACAGTTGTTGTCAGAGCTATGAGGAGGGTGCCCTCTCTACAGCCACCACAAGCTCTGGCACACTGGCCACACACCCCAAGACCTCCACCCTAGACAGTAATCCAGATCTAAGCAGGGGAAAGCAAGAGCAATTACCCTCTGAATGGTGGCTTGGTCCCCCCACAATCAACAAAGGGGGTGTTGTGGATACATAGCAGGGCGTCCCAGAGTGGGGAGGCCTCTTGGTGAATTTTCCTGTTCCTACTGGTCAGAGAGTTGAGAAGCCTGAGGGTCCTACCTCCCATCAAACCTTAGGAGCGATGTTCCCTTTTTCCCATCATTTCCCTTGGTCCAATAGAGAGTCATCTCCTAAAGGCCAGATCTGACAGACTAGGTGGAATCCAGCAGGGGGTCCCAGTGCTTTGAGGCAGCTTCTCCCTTTCTTTACCAAGGGTTCATAGGTACCAGAAGGCAGAGGGCCTCATGTGTCCATCATAGATTAAGGCGTCTATGTCCCTGAATCCCATTGTCATCATTGGTACCTATGAAGTACCTATCAATTTACTGCCAAAATGTCTCCAGACAGAGCAGGAAGTCCAAGAAGCCCCAGGACAAGTGATTCCTGGAAACTTTTTACCTAATATGTCAGGGCTGCGTCTCCCAACTTCTATTTGGGAGGAGATGCTCTTTAGGCCATTATTTCTCTTGGCCCACTAGATAGTTAGCACCTGTGTGCCAATTTCCCACCAGAAGTGGAGGGGATACAGCAGGGCGTCCCAGAGATGAGGCTGTTTTGCACATCTTCCTCTAGTCTGAGGTCAGATTGGTCAGTTTGGGCCCCAACTTCCATCAAAAATGAAGTGGGGATATCTTTCTACTCCCATCATTCACCTTGGTCCACTAGGTGGTTGCTGCCTGCCTGGCTTCCCACCAAAAGTGGAGGGGACAGAGCAGGGAGTCCCAGAGGCCTGAGGCCATTCAGAAGGTTGCTGGGAGTTGTTCCCATGATTTCCATTGGCCCCATAGATAGTTCTGCCCTTCTTGCTGGATGTCCTGCTAGAAAGTGGCCACAGTATAGCTAGCCCATATTCCTAGGATACCTCTCAGCAAACCTGAAACAGAACAGTGCCCCCCTGCCCAGCCCTGGTCAGGCTTTCATCCTCACTAGATGTGTGAGTAGCCCTGGCCCACCTGCCCTAGGAAGCACTCCCTGAAAAGAGATGAGAGTGGGCATAGCAGGAATCCCAGAGGGGGGAGGCCATTTGACAGAAAATCCTCTTATTAGAGGTCAGAGAGTTGGGAAGCCTGCTGGCCCCACCTCCCATCAAACTGCTCCAATCATTTCCCTTGGCCAAATAAGGTATTTATGCCCTATAAGTCAGATTTCCCCCAAGAAAGCATGGGGCACAGCAGGATGTCCTAATGATTTTGAGATAGCAGACCCCTGTTCCTTGAACATCTCTCACCAAACCTGAAGGGGCAGAGTTCCCCCAAAACCACACTAGACTGCTGGCACACCTGGCCAGCTTGCCTTTGGAACCTCCTGCCAAAATGAGCAGGGCTGATGTGGTCTACAGGACGGGGTTCCAGAGGCAGGAGGTAAAGCTACCATTTCCTGTTACTAGAGGTCCGACAGTGGGGAAGCAAGGAGACCCCAACTATCATTAAATTGAAAGGGGATGTCCCTCAATCCCATCATTTCTTTCAGCCCATTAAAGAAATGCCACCTGAGTACCCTATTTCTGGCCCCAAAGTGGCAGGTCACAGCAGGGGGTCCTTGAGGCCACTTGTCACTTGTTCCTGTCACAGGGGGAATGAGTGGGCAGGGCAAGGCCCAATTCCCATCAAACCTGAAGAGGAATAGCCTCCTGTTCCCATCATTCCCCTTGGGCCAGTCAGTTGTGTACTATAGGCAAATTCCCCACCAAACTGGGCTGGATATAGCAGGTGGTCCCAGATGACCCAGGACATATCACCTTGCTCCTGAGACAACTTTAACTGCATGAACTCCCAACTAAAGGACAACTCAGGGAGGCCAGGGGTGGGGAACCCACAGCCTCCAGACCCTCTAGGTCCTCAAGTGCAGCCTTTTGACTGAATCCAAACTTCACAGAATAAATCCTTTTATTAAGGTGATTTGTTCTGCGAACTTTGGATTCAGTTAAGGGGCTATACTTGAGGACTTATAGGGCCACATGTGGCCTTGAGGCCACAGGTTCCCCACTCTTGGGCTAGGAGCATAGAGCAGGAAGTCCCAGTGGCATGAAGCCATCCCACCCTTGCTCTTATCTCAGAGGTCAAAGAGGCCAGAAGGGGGAGGATCTTAAATTCTATCATATATAAAGCAGGACATCCCCCTTTCTCCCATCATTTTCTTTGGCCTGTTAGGAACCTGCAGCCCACCTGCCCTATTTCCTGTGGGTAAAAAGTGTCACTGGAAAGCATGGGGTCAAAAAGGCCCCAGGACCAATGGCTCCTGTTCCAGGGACACTTTTTTTTTCCAATTTATTTATTTTTAGTTTCCAACATTCATTTCCACAAGATTTTGAGTTACAAATTTTCTCCCTGTCTTTTCCCTATCCCCCACTCCAAAAGAGCAAGCCCACAGAATACCCCTTTCCCCAATCTGTTCTCCCCTATATCCTCCCCCATCACCCCTCTAACTTTCTAGCAGGGCAAGACAGACCTCTAGACCCCAGTGCCTGTACATCTTATTTCCCAGTTGCATGTAAAAACAATTTTTTTTAACATTTGTTTTTAAAACTTTGATTTCTTTTTTTGATTTCTTTTTAAAACTTTGATTTCCTTTTCCCCACTGGCGGGACATAAAATTCAGTATAGTTTGTATATGTATAGGTATGCAAAACGTTTCCACAGTAGTTATATCGTGAAAGACTAACCATATTTCCCTCTATCCTATCCTGCCCCCCCCCACTTATTCTGTTTTCTACTTTGACCCTGTCTCTTTTCAAAAGTGTGTGCTCCTAATTACCCTCTCCCCCAATCTGCCCTCCCTTCTATCATCCTCCTTCCTATCCCCTACCCCCCTATTTTCCTGTAGGGTAAGATACCCAGTTGAGTGTGTATGTTATTCCCTCCTTAAGGCAAATTCAATGATAGTAAGGTTGACCCATTCCCTTTCTCATTCCTGCTCTTCCCCTCCATTGTAACACTTTGTGGGTTTTGTAGCTCTTAAATTTGTTGAGTCATTTTTTACAGGTATTAGAAGTGGTTGGAGCAGGAGTTTAAGCATGTTCCTGCTTTTACTCTGCCATTTTGGCTCCACACCCCTGCCCCATACACTTTTCATCTGACCTGCAGGGGTCATGTCCCCCATCTTTCCCTCAGTCTCCCATACCTACAATGTCCTTGTCACCTCTTAGCAGTTTGACTGTATGAACTCCTGCCAACAAAGGGAGGAGGCAGGTTACACCCATAGCAGAGGGTCCCAGAGAGGGAGGCCATTTGATAAAGTTTCCTTTTACCTAATGTCAGAGATTTGGGAAGCCTTGGAGGCCCCAACTCCCATCAAATCTTAGAAGGGATGTCCCCCTTTCCCCATCATTTCACTTGGTTCAATAGCGAGTTGTATTCTTTTTGTTTGTGTGTTTTAATTGTCTGAGGCCACCCCCGAACTCAGGTCCTTCTGACTCCATGGCCAGCGCTCTACTCACTGTGCCACCTAGCTGCTCAGAGAGTTCTATTCTAAAGTCAGATTTCCCACCAAAATGGGTGGGGCACAGCAAGAGGTCCCAGAGAGGGGAGACCGTTCAATGGAGTTTCCTCTCACTAGAAGTTAGAGAGTTGGGAAGCCAATAGGCCCCACCCCCATCACATCTGAAAAGGGATATTGCTCTGATACCATCATTCCCTTTAACCCACTAAGTAGTTGCCACCTACCTGCCAAACTAAAAAGGGGCAGGCACAGTATTGGTTCTCAAAGGCCTGAGACCCCACTGGAGGATTGAGAAGCTAAGGGGAGATCCAATTTCCATGAAATATGAAGTGGGATATTCTTCTGTTCCCATCACTCCCCTTGAACCAATCCATAACTGTCTCACATGCTGGATTTCCTTCCAAAATGGGTGGGACAGAGCAAGCCTAAGGCCACTTGGCCCCTGTTCCTGGGACAGTTTTTCAAGAACCTAAGGTGAAATAGCACCCCACCCTGGGTCAGGCTCTGATTCCCACTGCATCTGTAGGAAATCTGGCCAGCTTTTCTTAGGGATGTCCCACCAAGTAGGGACAAGGTGGGGCACAGGACAAAGATCACAGGGTAGAGGAAGCCATAGGCACAGCTGCCTGTCAGAGAGTTGGGAAGCCTGCAGGCTCTGACTCCCATCAAACTTGAAGGAGGATATTCTCCTGATACCATCATTCCCTTTTACCCACTAGGTAGCTGCCACATGCCTGCCTGACTAAAAAGAGGGAGATACAGTATGGAGACTCAAAGGCCTGAAACCACTGTGACCTTGTTTCTTTCACTGGAAGATGGAAAGGCCAAAGGGAAACCCAACTCCCATCAAAGTTCATGGATGTTCTCCTGCTCCCATCATTCCCCTTGACCATCCTCCTGGATGTCCCACCAAGATGGGTGAGGATAGCAGGGGCTCCCAGAGGCCCCAGGACAGCTGGCCTCTCTTCCCTTGCACAGAACTCAGTTAACTTAAAGGGGCAAGTCCCCACCCCCAAACCAATCCACTGCCATTCCAGATTAGATCCTTGGTACCCCTGGCCAATCTGCCTGCAGGAACTCTAGCCAAAACTGGGTGGGGACACTGTAGGCGTCCCTGAATCCAGAGTCCATCCCCCCCCTTCCTTTCTCCAAGTCAAAGGTCAAAAGGCAGAAAGGCTGAATTGCCATCAACTCTGCAGGGTAACATCCCTCTGCTCCCATCATTCCCCTTGGCCCACTGGATATCTTACATGTTCCATTTCCTGCCTAAAATGCCAGGTGCACAGCAGGGGGTCCCAGAGGCCCCAGGACAGCTGGTCACTGTTCCTGGGACACCTCTCGTCTAATCTGAAGGGGCTGTGTCCCCCTTCATTCTCCCATCATCTCTACCCCACTCGCCAGCTTGACTACTCAAATTCCTGCCCAAGATGAAGGTGGGGGATGAGGATGAAGTATGGCACTCACTGATTTTGTGGGTCGCTTTCCCCCAGTTCCTTTCCCTGAGGTCAGAGAGGCCCCAACTTCTATTGTTCCTGAATGGGGATATTCCCTGTTGTCCCATCATTTTCCTTGGGCCAGTTGGTACCTGTGGACGACCTGCTTGATTTCCTGTCAGAATGCCAACCAGACACAGCAAAGGTTATCAGAGGCCACAGGGCACCTGGCCCCTGGCCCTGGGATACCTCACACTGAACATGAAAAGTCTATGTCTCCCATCTTCCCTTCAGTCTCCCAACTGACTATGACATCCCTGACTTCCAAGCCCACCTGACTGTATGAACTTCCACTAAAAAGAGAAGTCAGGCAGGTGGACACAGAGGAGTGGGTCAAGAGGCCCTTTATTCCCTGGTACTTTCTCATAGGCAAAGAAGTCCAGAAGGTAGAGGGACACAATTTTCATCAGACCTGTAGTGTATATTCCCATTTTTCTTGACCTAACAGGAACCTGGGACCTGCCTGCTTATTTTTCCTACCAAAATTGGTGGGGACACAGCAGAGGCCCAGGACAAGGGGCCTGTTCATGGGATGCCTCTTACCTCACCTGAGGGCCATGTCCCTCATCTTCCCTTCAGTCTCCTGGCACCACTAGGTCCTTGTCACCACTGGCCAGTTTGACTGTGTGAACTGCTGTAAATAGAGGGAGGTGGTGGGATAGTCCCCCCCTCCCAGAGAGGAGAGGCTATTTGGTAGAATTTCCTCTCACTAGAGGTCAGAGAACTGGGAAGCCATCAGGCCCTACTCCTATCATATCTGAAGAGGGATGTCCCCCTATCCCATCACATTCCCCCAAAGGTCTGAGACCACTGCAGTCTTATTCTTTCTATTAGAAGATGGAGAGGCCAAGGGGAGACTCAATTCCCATCAAACATGATGTGCTATGTTCTCCTGCCCCCATCATTCCCCTTGGTCACTAGGTAATTGTGTCCTACATGCTAGATATCCCACCAAAATAGGGGCACAGCAGGGGGTCCCAGAGGCCTCAGGACAATTGGCCCCTCTTCCAAGGACACCTCTTACCTAACCTGAAGGAGCTTATGCCCACCAATTTCCCTTGATTCTTTCAACCCTCCAGGTGTCCCTGACACAACTGCCTAGACTGACTGTTTCAACTCCCACCAAAAAGGGGAAGGGAGGGATCAGGCACAGAGTTTGGGGGCCCAGAGGCATCAGGTCATTTTGTCCCTGGAGGTTCCTTTTCCTGGAAGTCAGAAAGGCCAGAAGACCAAAGGGCTTAACTTACATCACTCCAGAACAGGGATATTCCCCTTTGTTCCATTATTTCCCTCTGCTCAATTAGCATTTCTGCCCTACTCGCTGGATGCCCCATCAGAATGACTAGAGTATAGCAGAGGCCCCAGGACAACTGGCCCCTGTTCTCCTGGACAAAACTCAGCAAACTTAAAGGGGCAAAGACTCTTCCCCCCACAACACCAGGCTCTCTCTATTCCAGACTAGAAACCTGGGACTCTTGGCCAACTTGTCTGTAGGAACTTCAGCCAAAATGGGGGGGGGGGTTGGCACACAGCAGGGGTTCCCTGAGTCTAGAGTCCGTTTCCCCCCATTCCTTTCTCCAAGTCAGAGAAGTCAAAAGGTGAAGGAAGGGACCCAAAGCCCATCAAGCCTATAGGGTGATATCCTTCTGCTCCCAGAATTTCCCTTGGCCAACTAGTCAGTTGTGTCCTACCTGCTCCATTTCCTGCCCAAATGGCAGGGACACAGCAAGGGGTCCCAGAGACCTCAGGACACCTGGCCTCTGTTCCTGGGCCATCTCTCACCCACCCTGAAGGGCCTATGTCTCCCACCTTCCCTTCAGTCTTTGATACCCACTAGGTAGTCAACACCATTAGCCACTACTGTAATAATGAATTCCCTCTAGAAACAGGAAGGGGGTGTCACACAGTTGTAGAGGCCTTCGCATGCAGTTTCCTATTGCTAAGAGGTCAGAGAGTTGGGAAAAAAGCAGTCCTGAATACCCGTTACACCTGAAGGGAGGCTCTGCCCCCACCCCCTTGTCTCAACATGTCCTTGGGTCCTGTGGGTACTTGTGTGTTACCTGCCGGACACAGCAGGGGGTCTCAGAGACCTAAGGACATTTATCCCTGTTCCTTTCTTCAAGGCAGAAGGGACAAAAGGCAGAGCAGCCCAAGTCCCATCAAGCCTGAAGGGGCATATTCCCCTGCTCCCTTGGGCGTTCCCCTTGGGCCACTAGGTAGTTATGTATTTACTGCTCAATCTCCCAACAAAATGGATGAGGCATGGCAGGGAGTCCCAGAGGCCGCAGGACACCTCTCACCTAACCTGAAGGGCCTATGTCCCCCAAATTCCCTTTGGCACACCCATCACAGTGGGTCACTGACCAGCTTGACTACAAGAACTCTTGCCAAAATGAGGAGGGAGAGCGTGTGGGCACACAGCAGAGTGTCCAGGTGGTTCTGCAGTTCCCTCTTAGTAAGGGTCATAGAATTAAGATGCCATCAGGTCCCAACTCCAATCATACCTGAAGGGGGATACTTGTCTTCTCCCATAATTCCCCTTGGCCTACTAGGTTGTTGCTATCTGATTGCTGGATTTCCCTCCAATAGCGGAAGAGATACAGCAAGGGGGTCCGGAGGCCTGAGGACAGCTGGTCCCTCATTCTGTCACCAGAGACAGGAGAAATAGGAAGCCTCCAGGCCTTAACTCCCATCAAACCTGAAGGGGCTGTGTCTCTCTTCCTTCCATCAGGAGCCCAACTCCCCAGGGTCACTAAGCCTCTGACCAATGGCTTGCCCAACTCCCACTAAAAGAAGTTGTTTCCAGATGCAGACTATTTGGTCAAGGATCCTGTCACAAGAGGTCAGAGAAGTAGGAATTCAGCAAGCCCAAACTTCTATCAAACATGAAGGGGAGGGGGCGGCTAGGTGGCGCAGTGAGTAGAGCGTCGGCCCTGGAGTCAGAAGGACCTGAGTTCAGATCCGGCCTCAGACACTTAATGTACACACAAACAAAAACCTAGCCGTGTGACCTTGGGCAAGTTACTTAACCCTAATTGCCCTCCAAAAAGCAAAAAAAAAAAAACCCATGAAGGGGAGTAACCTCCTTCTGCTATCAATTCCCTTGGCCCACCAGGCAGCTGAAACCTGCCTGCTGGATTTCTCACCCAAAGTGGAGGGGAAGAAACAAGGGGGCCAAGAGGCCAGCTGGCACCAGTTCCTGGACTAACTTTCATCAAACCTGAAGGCGTAAATTTTCCCCAAACCAGACCAGAATCCTATCCCCACCTGGTCCTGGAGACCCCTGGTCAGCTTGCCTACTTGAACTCTTACCAAAAGGGGTAGAGTACATATATCAGGGGATCCCTGAGGCTGGAGGACAACCAACCCATCAAACCTGAAGGAGCAGTCTCCCCAACCCAGTCAGCCTCTAAGTCACACTAGATCACGGATGCTCCTGGTCAGCTTGCCTTCTGAAACTCCAGTCAACATGGGTGGGAAACAGTAGAGGGTCCCAGAGGAAGGCCTGCCCTTTGGATGGGAGTTGAGGTTGGCTAGTCTGGGGCCTCTAAGACCTTTAACTCCACATGGGAACACCTGACCTCAGTCCTCTTAGACCTGATACAGGGCCTGATATGATGAGGCCAGTTGGTCTCCAACCTCTTATACATTTTACTCCCTGAGGTTTAGTGGAAGTTGGAGTATACCATTTCAGTGAGCCTGGTGGAGAAGCCAGCTGCCACAGACCTTGGCTGTATTTGGCCTTCCTGCCTCTCTGATTGAAGGTGACCTCATCAGGTGCCAGTTGGCTTCTAGACACTTGAACCCCCTGCTATGTCCCACTCCCCACTGGCATGAGTCTGGGCAGAAACCCCTGGCCCCTCACCGACTTAGTATGTCCCTGGAGTTGAGGCTGTCTGACTTTCCTCCTCTGGGAACTCCCAGGCCTTGGGGCCTGACAGGATTTGCCTCACCCCTCCTTTGCTTGGCCTGAAGTTTCTTGAGGTTCTGGGTAGGGTTTCAGGCCCTAGGCCAACCCAACTCAGGTCTAAGAGGTCCCAGGCTAGGTGATCCCCTCTTTAGTCACGGGGGGTCCAAAGTAGAAGCAGGCTTAGCCTTGCTTTACTCAGACCCCTGTGATGGTGAAGCCCCTTCCCAAAGGGGGAGGGAGGGATGCAGCAGAAGACTGAGGCAAGAGGTGAGTTGGTCCCTGATTTTGTCACTAGAGGTCTCATGGCCTGGAATCCAGCAGGTCCCAACTTATGTCCATCTTCAGTGAGCAGCAAGAAAAGAGCTGGGAAGCTGGCAGGTGCTTCTAGTCAGGCCAGTTATACCTCCCTTCCCAGATCTAAGTGGTCTCAGTTCATAGGCACCATCTCTCCTCTGTAGCTGACTGGAGAGTAAGGCAGGAGGCCTGCTTGACCCTGCTATAATCAAATCTAGGTCTACCAAAGTCAGAGATGCCCCAGACCTCCTGGCCTCAACTCCACTCAATGGATCCAGAGGCTGACTGGATCCTGTTCCTGTCAGCCCAGATGTTCACAGAAGCTCCAGTCTCTTCTTGTCTGACTTCTGCCAGAGGGTCCACCAACTGTCCAATTTCTACTGAGTATTAAGGAAGCAAGTGATCCATGTTCCCATCAAATCCCCTCAGCTTCCTTACCCCACAAAGAGTCCCCAATCCAGAGTGCCCCAACTCTGACAAAAGCTGGGATCAGATGCCTGTCAGGCCCCAAGGAACTGGAATTCCCAGAAGATGGATGCCAGACAGCCCCCAAACCCATCAAATCTGAAACGGCTGATGCCCCTCTGCTTCCATTAGGCCCTGAGCCCCATAAAGTAGCAAGTCTTAGGTTCAATGTTAAATTCCTACCAGGAAGGCCTTGATCCTGTCATTGAAGGTCAGAGAGGCCTGCAGGCCCAGGCTGCTTGCCCAAACTTGGCTAAAAGAGAGGAGGGGGAGCAGTAGGGGGCCCCAAAGGAAGGCTTGGTTTCTGTCTCTCCATGAGGCTTGGCAGAAGTTGGGGACCATCAAGGCAGCCCCAAATGATGAGAGGAGAGCCTGGTTGGCTTGGCCTATTTTGGATCTTGTCTTGGTAGATGTTGGAGCCTGTCAGCTTCCCATCTTTCTGATCTCAGGTGACAAGATCAGGGGCCAGCTGGCCTGGTCCCTCTTTGACATGGAAGCAGGGCATTATTTAACCTCTCATCTCTCTCACCTACTACTCCCTGAAGCTTGACAGGGCATGTGGGGAGCAGAGTCTGGAAGATTGATTACCTGCCCTGCCACCTCCCACTTGGCAGGAGTTGGGGCCTCATGGCCTTTGGACTTTTGGACCTCCTGGAGCCCAATGGCCCAATAGATCTGACAGAGAGGCCAGTCTACCCTTCTCCTTTCCTCTCTTGTGGGACGTAATGGGGCATGAGAACATCTCGTCCACTCAGGTTTGACTGGAGTTGGAGCCTTCTGTATTCCCACTCACAAGTTCTGGCTATGTATAGCACTCACCCCTTTGGTAGGAGTTGGGGCCAATTGACTAAGACTTCTCCAACCTAGTAGGGAATAAGGCCTAACAAATGCAGGGGACTTTGCCCCTTCAGGTTTGGTGGGAGTTTGAGTCTTCTTGGAACTTGCTACACTCCAGGCCTTATAGGAGAAAGGGACAATGGGCCCCCACCTCTTTGACCTCCAGCCCTCTTTCCCAGGGCCTCTTGGACTCAGTGAGGCTCAGGACCCTTAGGAGCACAGACCATTTGGCCCAGCACCAATCTGACCTTGAGTCCCCTAGGCTTGGAGGAAGTTGGGGGCTCCTCCAAATATTTAGGGTATACTGGGAGTAGGGGCCAGCAGGCCTTGGCCTTCTCTGACCTTTCTGATTCCACAGAGGGTGGCAGCATCATGCCTTCTCAAATTTGCCAGTAGTTGGGTCCTGCTGACTTCTTGTCTCTGTCTTCCTCAAGCTCCCCAGGCCTCAAGCTCCCTAGACATCTCGTTCAATCTTAGTGCCCTGCCTCCTTCCTTGACTGGGGTTGGAGCCAGCCTGCCTGGGGCCCCTCTGACCTAGCAGGAAATGTGGTCTGATGGGAGCAGAGTCCACTTGGACTCATACCTCTTTGATGCCCCAAACTTGGGTGGAATTTAGTATCTGATCTTGCACCTCTAGGACTTCCAGAGGCTGGCCTGGTAGAGGTGCCAAGCCCCCTTGCCAGTCAGGAGCTTCCTCTCACTACCCCCTACAAACCAATGAAGGAAGCAGAGCCAAGAAAGAATTTCTCCCTTCTCCTTACAGCCAAGAAATTCAGATTAACCTTATGCTGTACCACATTTACCTTGGCCCCCTATTCGCACTGCCTGTCCCTCCTTATGTCAGCCTAGCTTAAGAGTCAACTCAAATGCTACAACATTCTGCAGAAAGCCTTTCCTGGTCTGCTCTGCTCTCTTTGCCAAAGAAATGACCTCCTATTTATTTAGTATATGAAGCCACAGCACTAGAAAGTGGGTAGGCCTGGAAGTCAGGAAAATCTGGGTCCAAGTTCTATCTGTGACACATACTGGATCCGGTGCCAACCGTAACAGCTCATTCCCCCAGGCAACCCTCTCCAACTACTGAGCACACTAGCTTCCTCGTGGAGAAGAAATTGCCAATGGCGGAGCATAGACATACACAAAGAGGCTCTTTGATGAACAAGATTGTTTCATCTTATCTTTAGTATTTCTCCCCAATTGCCAAGCAACTTGGGGCCACTAGGTGGCACTGCAGTAAATAGAGCACCAGGCTTGGAGTCAGGAGGACTCATTTTCCTGAGTTCAAATCAGACCTCAGACATTTAGTAACTGGGTGACCCTGGGCAACTCACTTGGCCCTGTTTGCCTCAGTTTCCTCATATGTAAAATGTGCTAGAGAAGGAAATGGCAAACCATTCCAGGATCTTTGCCAAAAAAACAAACAAACAAACCCCAAATGGGGTCACAAAGTGTCAGACACAACTGAAGAATGACTAAACTGAAGCACCTAGCATAATCCATAGTAGATACTTAAGAAGTTGTCATGGATTGGGCTCAGTGGGCATCGTCTAAAGCCATTTTTCTGCTTATAGCAAAAGACTTGCCAGTCAATTCCCCCAAATCACCAGTAAGTGATAGGTAAAGGGAGTGGGATCTTGTGAACATGAAACATGGCACATGACAGCTAGGAAGACCTGTGACCACATATTGACAGGGTTGGAAAGGACCATGTGACATAAACTGTCATAACTTGGAGTGACCTTAGGCCACAGAATGTCACAGCTGGAAGAGCCCTGACAGAGGATCTGGCCTCCCTTCTTCACTTTAGAGATGCCAAAATGGGAAAACACTTTCCTAAGGTCATACACTTATCAAATGACATTGCCTAAAGACATACTTAAGTCTCTTCTGTCTAGAAAATCTATCCTAACAAGAGATTCCTCCATTTCTCAACTCAATTCCTTGAAAAAAGCCATCCACACTTTGTACCTTGACTTCCTCTACTCTCATTGTCTTTCTTTCTTCCTTTCTTTTTTTTCCTTTTTGGAGGCCAATTGGGGTTGATTTGCCCAAGGTCACACGGCTAGATGTGTGTGTGTGTGTGTGTGTGTGTGTGTGTTAAGTGTCTGAGGCCAGATCCAAACTCAGGTCTTCCTGACTCCAGAGCCAGCACTCTACTCACTGCGCCACCTAGCCGCCTCTTCTCTCGTTATCTTCTAAACCAGCTGCAATGTGGCTTCCAACCTCATTGTGCTACTGCAGCTTTTATCTCTAAAGTTTCTAAATTGTCCAATTAAATGCCCTCTTCTCAATGCTCATCCTTGATCTCCATGACATCTGACATTAGCAACTGCTTCCCCTCAGACACTGGTCTTTCTGGATTTTTGCAACCATTTTTTCCTGATTCTCCTACCTTCTTGTTCCCTCCAAGTGTCCTTCACTGGTTCATCCTCGGGGTCCCACTCACCACTGTGAGTGTCCCCCAAGCTTCTACCCTGTCTGTTACTCTCTTTTTTCCATACATTCTTTCACTTGGAGACTTCAGCTCTCATGAGTTCAGTTACCATCTCTATGCCTGTGACTCCAAGCTTAAATTCCTCTTAAATTCCCGTCTCACATCAGAAGCTTTTTGTTGAACCAGAAGTCCCACATTTATCTCAAATTCTAAATGTCCAAACCAGTGTTTGTCATATTTCCCTCCAAATCTACTCTTATTCCAAACTTCCTTATTATTGTGGTAATAGTGATTACTCTTTTTTTCACATATTACATTTACAGAGTCTTGAGGAACTGTTAAACTAAAGCAACTCTCAGATATTAATTACAGAATTTTAGTGGGTTGCAATCTATACCAGTGGAAAGAGCACCCTCGCCAATAAAATTTCAACTTCTTGTAGTAAACTTTTATCAGTTATATTTGGAAATATTTTTTCCATTATGTTGTGTTTCTTTTGGTATTTCTTTCATTATATTTTAGTCTACAAATCCTTTAAAAACTTTTATATATTCAAACTATTTTGTACATTCAAATATACTGTTTTCATGTTCATGCCAACATGAGGCTTTTTTTAATGAAAAAATTTTTTTGCTAGTTTAATAAACTTAAACTTCAAAACTACAATGGTTCGACATAGATATAATGGTACCTTTAAGTCATTTTCACATACATGGCTTTAATTTTTAGGTGGAACATTTATACAAATACTTTGTGTATTCAAACCAATCCATCTAGTATTTGATAACTTCTATTTCTTTTTTTTAATATTTAAATTCAATTTATTTAATTTTTACATCTAAATTGTCTCCCCTCCTCCACCTTCTTCCCCACCTATTGAGAAGGCAAAAATGCAATACCCATTAGACTTATGAAGTCGTGCAAAATATATTTCCACATTAACCACGTTCCAGGAGAAAAAAAATCTGAGCCCATCAGTTCTCTGTCTGGAGACAGCATTTTCATCATGAGTCATTTTGGAATTGGGCGGATCATTGGATTGATCAGAGTTACTAAGACTTTCACAGCTGATAATATTTCTTATTTCTTTTTTGTCTTTATTTTTTTCTCTTAATTTCACCTTTTAAGTATCATCCCTTCATATTAAATTCGACCTGTGCCCTCTATCTATGTATATCTGAAAACATATATGCACACATTCACATGTGTATTCATATGCCCATATACCCTTCTTCAACTATTTTCATACTGAGAAAAGTTTCATCAGTTACAGTTATCGTTTTTCCCTGTAGGAATGTAAATAGTTCAACTTTGATAAGTTCATAATGATTTCTTTTCCCTGTTTGCCTTCTCAAGAATCTTTTGCTTCTTGTATCTGAATGTCAAATTTTCTATTCAACTCTGGTTTTTCCCTCAAGAATGCTTGAACGTCCTCTATTCCACTGAATAACCATATTTTCCCCTGAAACATGATACTCAGTTTTGCTGGGTAGGTGATTCTTGGTTTTAATCCCAGCTCCTTTGACCTCTGGAATATCATATTCCATGCCCTTCAATCCCTCAGTGTAGAAGTTGCCAGATCCTGCACTATCCTGATTGTGTTTCCACAATATTGAAATTGTTTCTTTCTGGCTGTTTGTAATATTCTCTCCTTGATCTGAGAATTTTGGAACCTGGCTACGATATTTCTAGGAGTTTTCTTTTTGGGATCTTTTTCAGGAGGTGATCTGTGGATTCTTTCAACCTCTATTTTGCCCTCTGGTTCTAAAACTTCAGGGCAATTTTCCTTGAGAATTTCTTGAAGGATGATTTCTAGATTCTTTCTTTGATCATGGTTTTCAGGTAGTCCAATAATTTTTAGATTGTCTCCCCTGGATCTATTTTCCAGGTCAGTGGTTTTTCCCATGAGATATTTCACATTGCCTTCTATTCTTTCATTTGTTTGGATCTGCTTAACAGCATCTTGATTTCTCATAAAGTCACTAGCTTCCATTTGCTTCCATTTCCCCCAAGACTGATTGCCGGATCCCCCTACAATTTGCAGGCCAGGAGTTGAAGTTGCAACATGTCAATGTGGCGCAAGCTGCACCAGCTCCTCAGCGGCTTCTCGCCCCCAAGGGAAAGAGGCCACACGCTCTCCCAACCAGTCCCAAAGTCCATAGGGCATTGACCTCTTACTTTGTCCTAGGCATCTATGTGTTGATAATTCTGGAAACACCACAGCTGCTGGTGTTCTGGGGGCCCTCCAGCCGACTGCTGGTCTGGCCACCCTGGGGCTAAAACCTCCAACTCATGTGGACCTGGGCTTGGCTCCCAGAGCACTGTGCTGGCTGCTCCTTGCCAGGCTGCCGGGCTGTCCTCAGTGGGAAGTTAGCTTCTCTGTGTCATTTTGTGGGTTCTGGAGCTCCAGAGGTCATTCAGAGTTCCCCTTTTACATAATTTTGGAGTGCTGTTTCTACTCCGCCATCTTGACCAATAGTGATTATTCTTGACCCCACTGCCTAAAGGCCAGATATGTTACATTACATCCCACACTTCCTCCACACATTCTCCAGCACCCTTGCAGGGGTTGAGAGTGTCTAGGATGGCTCTGCCTTTGGCTTCAGCTCCCACTGATGGTGTTTCCATTATAGGAATCCCCTATATCCCAGTCCCATATAACCACTTCTCAGTAGGATTAGCTTTAACAAAGGAATTTTTACTTCAGAAGTATAGCAGGAATAAACATATACTTTCCCCCAACACCCCCCTGAAGCACCTCATACTCTGGGGAGGGGAAGTAGATGAGGTACACAGCTCAGCTCAGTTCCTATATAGTAGAAGCCCCAAGTCCTGGGCCCACCTTGAGCTGGAGTCTTGGGTATCGTGACTTCCCAGGGCTTCCCTGTTGAGTTGGCTGTATATCTATTCTGGAATCTTGCTTCCAAAGTTGCCATGCCTCAAGCTCCTGGATCCAGTGGGGTCCCACCCTCTGTACCTAGAATGGAAAGGTAGAGATGGAACAGAACAAATCAAAACAAAATTCCAAGCCCATTTCCCAGGGCCCCAGGATAAGAAGGATTAGAGGAAGTTTGCCCTCCACCCTGCCCAGTTAGTTCATGGAGTACATGTCATGAGTGAATGTGGCCTTCATCATCTCTGGACTCTAAAGGGAGTGAAAAAAGAGGCTAGGTATCAACCTGGAAGTTGTTAAAGACACAGGGTGTTCTGGCCATGCAACCAACTGAAAGAGGTTATTGCTACTAGCAAAGCCCAGTCAAAGGTCCCAGCATCCTTCAGGTCGCCCAAGTTCACAGACTCAGTGTCATCTGTGATTGGCTGTTATCCCACATATCCAATCAGTTACCAAGTCTTGTCCTTTTTATCTCTACAACATCCCTTAAATCTATCTCCTCCTGGCCACCCACAGAACCACTATCCTAGTTCAGACCCTTATCCTTCCCACCTAGCCTACTACAAAAGCTTCCTACTCCATCTTCCTGCCTCAAGTCTCTCCCTGTTCCAATCTATCTTTCACACAACAGCTAACATGACTTTTCTAAAGCACAGATCTGACCTGCCAAGTTGATATTTTATAAAGTCCAGTTGTTGCCTATTACCTGTAGACTGTTGTTCAGTCATTTTAGTTGTATCCGATGCTTTATGAAAGTTTTTGGGGTTTTCTTGGCAAAGGTACTAGAGTGGTTAGCCATTTCCTTTTCTATCTCGTTTTACAGATGAGGAAACTGAGGAAAACAGGGTGAAGTGACTTGTCCAGGGTCACACAGCTAGTAAGTGTTTGAGGCCAGAATTGAACTCAGGAAGATGAGTCTTCCTGATTCTAAGCCCAGTGCACTATCCACAGTGCCACTTCACTGCCCATCACCTGTAGGACCAAATATAAATTCCCTGGTTTATCATTTAAATCTCTTCAAAAACAAATTCCTTCCTACTTTTCTAGTTGTCATTACTTCTTCCAATGCACTCAGCCACATTGGCCTACTTTCTGTTCCAGATACACAATGCTCCATCTCAAGGTTCTTTTCATTAGCTGGCCCTGATGCCTGTGATACATTTCTGCTTTATCTGTATCTTGGAATCCTTGGTTTCCTTCAGGACATGGCTTAAATTCTACTTTCTTTTTTTTTCTTTTTGGAGGGCAATTGGGGTTAAGTAACTTGCCCAAGGTCACACAGCTAGGTTTTTGTTTGTGTGTTAAGTGTCTGAGGCCAGATCTGAACTCAGGTCCTTCTGACTCCAGGGCCAGCGCTCTACTCACTACACCACCTAGCTGCCCCTTAAATTCTACTTTCAACATGAGGTCTTTCCTGGTTCCACCCTGCCTACTAGCTTCTTAGGCCTTCCCCTGTAATGTTATCTTGTATCTGACCTAGGTTTTGTATATGCCTATCCATGTATACGTTGTCTCTCTCAAAGAACATGAACTCTGTGAGTGGAAATGTAGTTTCTCCAATGGCTAGCAAATAGTATATTACTTAATAAAAGCTTATCAATTGATTGACACAATTTCATAAAGGAGGCTCGATAGTAATAGAATATTCATGAACAATGACAAAGATGAAGATGACTCAAAAATATTGAAGTACACATATGCTATATAGAGACAAATCATGACCTGTGGCAAGCTCAAATCATTCAGAATTGAAGGAGATGTAAAGTGTAATAGAGAACCAACCAGGGCTTGTCAGAAGAACCCAGTAGATTGTCCTACCAATGATGACCTTGATTGGAGTAGTGGTATCACAAACGCAAATAGAAACCAGCCAGTAAACTGCACATAAGGATCCCAGTGGGCAGCATATTGACTTTTAAAAAATCACGTTAACATTATCTATATTCTATTGTATTTTTATTTATTTTGCAAAATATTTCCCAATGACATTTTTATCTGGTTTGGCTTCACGAGGGAATGTTGCAAAAGCATTCTCTCCCACAAAGTGTTTGAAATCTCTACTGCAAGAAACCACACGTCCTTTTATATTTTATAGAGAAAGAAGTGCTATAAAGTAAACAGAATTTGAACATAAGTATTGATGAAATGTGTAAAAAAATTAACAAAACCGACAAAAGAGTACACAGAAAGATCAGAAGGAATAGAGAAACTAAGTTATTGTTCTGCTAAAATCTTTAAAAGGTAGATAGCGAGGATTTCATAGTTATTAGGGGAGTTTATTCTTATTTAGTTTGCTTGCATTTGTTGAAACTAAGCTTATAACAAAAATTATTTATAAAATGAAAAAAAAGATGGCATCCCTCTGGCACAAATTCTCCCAACTCCTTTCTGTGCTTTAAAACTTTTTTGTATCTTTACCCATCCTTCCCTGGTTCCATTTGGTCTAAAAGGAGGAGATGGGTGGTCCTCCTGCTTTCTGTGTCTTGGCCCTTGCTTCACGTGTCTTCCCATCTCCTGTACTTTATTCCATTGATTCCTGTACCCTATCCCCTTCTTCAATCTCTCCCACTCCATGGACTCCTTTTTACCTCTATCTACATACTTAGATCTCCCTTGGCCTGAAAATGCTTTCTTCCCCCTCTGCTCCCTACCTTCTTTCTTCCTACTACTGCCAAGCCTCCTTAACTTTAGTGGACTTCTGTAGCCTCTGGGCCTTAAAGAAGAAACACAGGCTCAGCAGGAAAGCTGATCTCTACTCTCCCTGGGTTACTTCCTGCCATTGCTCACGCTCAAACCGGATGTTCAGTAGACATCTTAAACTTAACATGCCCAAAACTGAACTCATCATCTTTCCCACCAAACTGTCCCCCCTTCCAAACTTCCCTATTACCATAGAGGGTACCACCAGGATCCCTCCCAGTCACCCAGGCTCAGAGCCTAGATGTCATCCTTGGCTCCTCACCCAGCCCCCAAATCCAAAGTGTTGCCAAGTGCCAACATTTTCACCTGTGTAATATCTCTTGTATATGACCCCTTCTCTCCTGTGACACTTGCACTACCCTGTGGAGGCCCTCATCACCTCATATCTGTACTTTGCCTTTTTTGATTTACACATAAATTGGATTTCAGTGAGGCAGAGTTGGGCAAAGTTGTTGGCCTCACTCTCTCTTCCAGAGTCATCGGACCTTGGTATCTTCGATGTCTAACCAAGTTCCAGCTGCTTCAACCACCCTCATGGCCATTGGAACAAATGGCTTTCATATGCTTATTCCCATTTTCACATGCTTGGGGTAGACATTCCCCTAACTTGCCAAAGGGTTTGAGACCCTAGCTTACCCTTGACCTGGTTTACCCATCTGCCAAAATGGTTTGCCAGTGTGGGGCTGTTGTGTGTATTCCAGCCTCTTGGAGCCAAAGGTGAGAGCTGAAGGACAGGAAAAGACCAAAGGTGGATGAGCAGCCCTGAAAAGACCTTGATAAGCCCTCACACCAGAGGTACTAGTTCTCCCTGAATACATGTACACCCTGGACTATGACAATAGCCTATTGCTGGGTCTACCACCTTCCAGAAATCAGATCTGACGAAATTACCCAGCCATTCTATAAGCACCAGTGCCTCCTTATTACCTCCAGTATCAAAGATAAAATATTCGATTTTAAAAATCCTCTCTAGGTTGACCTCTTTCTAGCTTTCCAGTTTCTTTCACTTTATCCAGCCCCCTATCCTACTTACTCATTAATCCAATGACACTGGCCTCTTTGTTACTCCTCAAACAAGATACCCCATCTTTTGGTTTTGGTTGTTCCTCTTGAATGGAATGCTTTCTTTCCTCATCTGCCCCTCCTGGCTTCCCAAGGTTCCTTCAAAGCTCAGCTACAATCCCATTTTTTTTTACAAGAAGCTTTTTCTGATGCCCATTAACAACAGTGCCTTCCCTCTGTTCTTTCTCATTTACCCTTATGTAGTCTGCAAAGTACTTTACCTTTCTCATCACATTTGATTTTCACAATAACCCTGTGAGGTAGGTGCTATTATTATCCCCATTTTAAAGCTGAGAGAACTGACACCCAGAAAAGGGAAGCAACTTACCCAAGGCATAAAGGAACCCAGGTCCTCTGACTCCATTCCCCTTCACCATGATTCCCACTGGCAGAGGTAGAAAGGTAAGATGGCTCTAGATTGTGGAAGGCCATGAATCTCCTCCATGGATGTGAAAAGAAATGAACTCAAGATTCATGTAAGGGCATGTCACGAAGGAAGGATATAAAAGTGTGGCCTGGATCTGTTAGAAAAGTTCCAGGAGGGTTAAGGTTCAGAATAAGCCAAGGGCTTTTGAGGCTGCTTTGGAACAAGGACAACAAAGAAATGATAGGCCTGATGCTTGGGGCAGTTGGCATTAACTGGTGACAGAAAGAAAACTCAATTGTTCAATTTTTGTTTTGTGTCTGTCTTTATCAGGACAATGGTCTTCATACTGGAAAGGATAGAGTAAGCATGATTAGACAGCTAGGGAGCGCTGCAGTGGATAGAATGGCAAGGCCTAGAGTCAGGAAAACTCATCTTTGTGAGTTCAAATCTGGTCTCAGACACTTCACTTTACCCTGTTTGCCTCATTTTCCTCTTCTGTAAAATGAGCTGGAGAAGTAAATGGCAG
The DNA here is from genome assembly GCA_011680675.1 of Gymnobelideus leadbeateri. NCBI lineage: Eukaryota > Metazoa > Chordata > Mammalia > Diprotodontia > Petauridae > Gymnobelideus > Gymnobelideus leadbeateri. The sequence goes on from WOXC01000391.1 coordinate 125,945, forward strand.
GCCATTCCAGTATCTTTGCCCAAAAAACCCCATCCAAATGGGGTCACAAAGAATCAGACATAACTAAAAGTGACTCAACAACAACAATAAACATGGCTAAGTAAGAACCAATGTCTGATATGTGTGAGGAGACAGTAAGAAAGTACCTTGCTATTTTTGACTTGAGTCTTCTGAATTATATCCTATTTGGGTGAAGGTCAATACACTTTGGTAAGTAGGACAAAATAGGGTCTAAAACAAGATCCACATGAGTATGATACAATACACCAGGTTGGGTTAGCACCAGGATTTCTTTGAAGCACCAAAATAAAAGGGTTGTGATGAAAGTAGGCAACTGGAGATTAAAGAGCAGAGATTTAGGTGAAGTCAGTCTTAGATCAAGAAGCATGATACAGGGAGTTGACCAGTTGTCTGATTCAACCTAGCTCCCTGAGGTTTTGGTCTTTCAAAGCATCCATTATGTTCTAGACTCTCATGCCAGCAGGATCACGGGCCAAGTCCATCATGCCTCTTCCTTGATCAAGTACCAGTAGGTAAGGCCACAGATTCAGATAGCGGAGTACTAAAAGGAACCACTGCCAGTGATTTTCAGGAAATCTTAAGTGGATAGGATAAGTGCTGGAAAACCATAAATGGGCACGTGCTGCCTTAATTTTCCAAAAGAAGAAAAAAAGAGGTAGATTCTAGAAAATGTAGACTATTGACTTTGACCTCCATCCCAGGCAATGTTCTAGAACATATTATGAAAATGATGATTTGTGGCACTTAGAAGGGAGGGGGGTAACCACTAAGACTCAACATGGGTTTGCTAAGGATAGGTCATGCAATAACAGCATCATTTCCTTTGCAGACTGATAGATGGAGGTAATGTAGAGGAAGCATATCTAATTTCAAACAAGATATTCAGCAACGTCTCTCATGCTCTTGGGGAAAATAGGGAGAAGTATTGACTGAATGGTAGTACAGAGATGAACTGAAAGCTAGTTGAATAGCTGGACCCAAAGCAAATGGAATATCAGATCAAAGTCAGTCGAGAGCATAAAAATGCATCATCTTATAAAGAAAGCACCAGGAACATTAATACCCCAAATAAATGAGTGGGGGCCGGTGACAAACGTTAAGGGCATAAAAGGAGGGGTTTCAACCTGTATTGGAGAAAAGAAGAGGATCAAAGAAAAGAGAACCAATGCTTAGCAAGGGTGGCATGATCATAACAGATGGTAGGGTAAAGGCAAGCTACTCAACTCTTACTTAGCTTTCCTTTCCTCATCCAACATAAATCACTTTCAGGCCGGAAGAACAGAACCCAAATGGCCAATAGGAAGCTGAAACTCAAGAAGGGAGAGAGTCAGAAAACACCAAGTTTGCCTTGCTGGGTCCAAGTCATCAGGCCTACATGAAGTACGTCTTTAGGGTCAGGCCACATGCTCGGGCATGATTACCAGGCCCACTGCCAGTGATCTTTAAAGAGTCTCTGAAGATACTTAATCTGGAAAAGATTCTGGTTAGTGTAGCCTAAGCATGACAGACATTATAAGACAATGGTCCCTAACCTAGAGTTTGGGGACTGACCTTAAAGAATACATGGATAACTGCATTGTTATATAATTGGCTTCCCTTGTATTGGTTCTGAGGAGTCCATCACCTTCTCCAGATTGCCAAAGGGGTCCAAGTACAAAAAGGATGAGAACCACTGCTGTAGGACAAGAGAATGGCTGATGTTGCCCCAGTTTAAGAAAGGAGGAGGGGAAACAAATGTAGTCTGAAAGCTACTCTAGAAAACTTGATTTTTTGGAAAAATTCTAGAATGTATTATTAAAAGGATGGTTACTAAACAACTAGAAAAGATAGCAGAAATGAAAAAGAAGCAATATAACTTTATCGAAAACAAGTCAAACCAGATTAACCAAATTTCCTTTTCTTAACAGTTATTAGACTGGTAAATTACAGGACTATTATCAATATATGCAACTCATATGAGCTCCAATGTACTTGAATCCCAACTGCCATGTTCACAGATGATTCCTAGTGCCATCGACTCCGGTTGCTGGTATGCTCTGGTGTGCTCCTCTCCCAAGATGATAAGTTTGAGAATCATTTTAGTAAGCCAAGCTTAAGTAGTTTTCAGAAAGAAATATTTACATTTACTATGGTTTGCATGATTTCACATGCATAATTGATATCATATTGCTTGTCTATGTGGGGGAGGAGTAGGAGGGAGAGAAATCAGAACTCAAAATTCTTTAAATTAATGTTAAAAATATGTAAATAATAAATTTGTTTTTTAAAATAGAAAGTACTATTTACTAACATGGTATGCAAATTTTATAGAACAAATTGGATTCAATTGAAAGGCCACACTTATGGATCTAGAAGGCCACATGTGGCCTCAAGGCCACAAGTTCCCCACTCCTGACCTAGATGTTATACCTCTCAAATTTACAGATGACACAAATCTGTGACGGTGAGCCAACATAACAGAGTCCAGATCCAAAAAGATCTCGACAGGCTAGAACACTGGGCCAAATAAAGTCAAATGAAATTTAATAGACATGAATGTAAAATCTTATACTTGTATTAAAAAACTTATTTCATAAACAAAGGATATGGCTAGATACTAGTTCGTCTGAGAAAGATCTGGGGGGTGGGGCTCCAAGTTCAATATGATTCAACAATGCAGCATAGCAGGCAAAAACTGCTTTTATAGACTGCATTAATATTGGTTATTCTCCTCTACAAGATCTTCTGAGGATCAGTTTCCCTTCTATGATATGGTGGCCAGAACTGAATACAATGTGAAGGGTTAAATTATATTCAAGTTCTGGCCACCATATTATAGAAGGGAAACTGATCCTTGAAAGATCTCATAGAGGAGGTTAACCAAGGTGGCCAACTTCGCATGTCCAACAGTAGCTACTCAGGGCCCCACTGCTGTAAGATCAAGTGTGTTGCATTTCACCCCTCTTCCCCTGCATTCTCTGGTACCCCAAGGGTGGTTAGGAGTATTTAGTCTCCACCATTGGATCCAGCCCCCCACTGATTGTGTTCCCCAACTTCAGGGGGCCATAGTACCCCAGTTTCATTTAAACATTTAACATTCAGATTACTTTTTACAAAGGAATATTTGCTTTAAAGGTATATTAAGACACACAAAGGGCTATAAAACTTTACATATCCTTTGATCCAGCAATATCACTATTAGGTCTGTATCCCAAAGACAAAAAGGAAAAAGGACCCAAAAATGTACAAAAATATTTCTAGCAGCTCTTTTTGTGGTGGCCAAGAATTGGAAATGGAGGGGATGCCCATCAATTGGGGACTGGCTAAACAAGTTGTGGTATATGAAGGTGATGGAACTTTATTGTTCTATAAGAAATGATGAGCAGGTGGACTTCAAAAAATCCTGGAAAGAGCTGCATGAACTGATGCTGAGTGAAGTGAGCAGAACCAGGAGAACACTGTACACAGTAACAGCCACATTGTGTGGTGACTGACCTTGATATATTTTGGCTCTTCTCAGCAATACAATGATCTAAGATAATTCCAAAAGACTCACAACAGAAAATGCTATCTACATCCAGAGAAAGAACTATGGAGTCTGAATGCAGATAGAAGCAGGCTATTTTCATTTTTTTTTGGTTTTTTTTTTCTTTCGCGTGGTTTTTCCCTTTTGCTCTGATTCTTCTTTCACAGCATGACTAATGTGAAAAATACGTTTAATATGATTGTACATGTATGTTCTATATCAGACTATGTGCCCTCTTAGGGAAGTGGAAAAAATTAGAACTCAAAATCTTATAAAAGTGAATGTTGAAAAGTCAAAATTAAATAAATAAATGAATGAATAACTAAATCAATAAATAAATGAATGAATGAATAAATGAATAAATAAATAAAGGTATATTAAGAACAAACACATAAACATTCTCCCTCTCCAACACCTAGGGGGCAAAATCCACCTTTACACCTCTGAAGTCTCTGGGGGCAGGGGCGGGGGGGGGGGGAAGGAAGATTAGATTCACAACTTAACTGGTTACTACATAGCATAGTCCCAACAAGGTCCAATGCAAAGTTTCCCCTGGGGTTTGTGTCTAGGCACCTTGGCTTTCTAGGGCTTCTCTGCTGAGCCGGCAGCAACATCTGGACTGAGACTGTGGCTTTTGAGTTTGAGGACTCCCCTAGAATTGAAAAGGGCAAACCCAAGAGATCAAAACCCCAGGACCCCATTCTAAGGGCCACGGGACCTAAAGGGCTACCTTCTTCCTCTTTGGCTTAGTTCCCCACACTGTGGGTCAAAAAGACCTCCACCCTTGGATGCAGTTGGAAGGACAAAGAGTGCTTCAGGCAATAGTGGACTGTCAAGGAAACCTGGACATCCACTGGTCAGAGATATTGCCAAGGGGATTATTGTTTAGGTACAGGTTGGCCTAAAGGTTTAGGTACAGATTGGCACTAGAAGAGACCTTCAAGGCCCCTTCCAACTCAAATTCTGTGACTCAGTTTGCCAAGAAGCATTAAGTATTTACCGTGTGCCAGGCTGTGCTAAATTCGATAAATGCTAGGGAAAGGCCATTCTGTGGCCATAGTCTCTAGAGGCCTGACAAAGATCTCTATCCTTGGTCCTATCCCATTCAACATTTTTTATCAATAATTTGGAAATAAGTATAACTGGCATGTATAATAAATCTTCAGTGAAATGAAACAAATTGCTGGATGACAGAATTAGTATACTGAAAGACAGCCATAAATTGGACAACACATGGCAAGCAGGAAAGAGCATTGGGTTTGGAGTCAGGGTAATTTGATGAAGGGAATAGCTTCAGAAAAACCTGGAAAGACTTATATGAACTGAGGCAAAATGAAGTGAACAGAACCAAGAGAATATTATACATAATAACAGCAACAGTGTGATGATAATCAGCGGTAAAATACTTAGCTCCTCTAATCAGTACAATGATCCACCATAATGCTAAAGAACTCGTGGTGTAAAATGCTATCAACCTCCAGATAAGGAACTAATGAGTTCAGAATGCAGACTGAAGCAAATTTTTCCTTCATTTTTCCTGCTTGTCCCCCACCTCCCCAAAGCTTGGCTACTATGTAAATGTGTTTTGCATGATTTCCTATGTATAACTGGGGGATGATGTCATTTTTTGCCTTTTCAACGAGTAGGGGAGGAGTGGAGGGAGGGAGAGAATTTGGAGTTAAAAATAAATTTTTTTAAAGGAGATCAGGGAGATAGCACCTCAGAGAAATGTAACTCTGGGCAAATTCTCTCTTGGGTTTCTGTTTCCTGAATTATAAAAACGAAAGATTAAACTATATGCTCTTTAGGATTTCTTTTAGCTCTTACTTTCTAATCAGATGTGTTGCTAGTGAATTTGAGAATCCATGCTCTATGTACCCCTTATATGAGAATAGATTTTAAAAGGAATGATTAAGTAGACTGATCTCTTGGTCATTCTCCCTAAGATTATCTTGTACCTAGGAGGTACTAATATTTTAAAAATTAAATTGAATTGTCTGTCTCTGCCTCATGCTAAGAATATGCCTGTCCCCTCAGTGTGACTAGAGAGAAATTAACACAACCCATCCATTAATTTCTTTTTGTTTGTTTTTTTTTGTTTTTTGAGGCAATCGGGGTTAAGTGGCTTGCCCAGGGTCATACAACTAGTAAATGTTAAGTGTCTGAGGCCAGATTTGAACTTAGGTCCTCCTGATTCTAGGGCCAGCGCTCTATCCACTGTGTCACCTAATTGCCCCCATCCCTTAATTTCTTAACCAGAGACACTAGGTTTGGGGATTATGAAAACCAGACAAAGAGAATAAATTCTCAACCCTGTCCTATGGGAAAGTGAGAGGGAACTTCATGATTTTACACTAAAGAGGGTGGGAACCTAGAATCCTAGAAACAGCATTGGACCTTGAGTCACTGACTCCAGATTACAAGGCATATGGTCATTGCTCTGAATCTTGGGGTAAGGGAGGGGAAATAGCAATCATACAGGGTTGTTGGGGGGGAGTACTTTGTAAACTATAACAAGCTCCAGAAATGAACATTTTTCATTCAGCAAATATTTGAGTGCTTACCTGCACATGTTACACACTAGAAAATCATATCTGATTTTTTTTAATATTTTGGGGTTTTTTTTAGAGGACAATTGGGGTTAAGTGATTGCCCAAGGTCACACGGCTAGTAAGTTTTAAGTGTCTGAGGCCGGATCCAAACTCAGGTCCTCCGGACTCCAAGGCCGGTGCTCTATTGACTGCGACACTCAGCTACCCCTCTGATTTTTTTAAATGTGGAAGTGAGAGACTCCCTAGAGATTACTAGATCTAGCACCCTTCCCCTTCCTTTGACGAGGAAATTGTAACCTCAGATTATGGAAGAGACCTGCCTAAGACTAGCTAGTATCAAAAGCAACTTAAACCCAGGTCTTGGCCTCCCATGCCACTATAGCACACAGCCTGCCAGTGATGGAGACAATGACCCTTGAAAGGTACAGTTATCCTCTTTAAAGATCAGTGTCTAATATGTAATCACTTTGGAACCAAAATTAAGTGGGAGCAGACATGCCAAATTTGAAAGCTCTGGGGAGAAGCTCATTTTTTCTGGCTTACTTTGCTTGCAGAGGATGTGTTCTCCATAATTTATTGGACAATCACTGTCCTGAGTGGAGAGAAAGCCCCAATTGGGCATCTGGGGTCTTTGAATATCAGTTCCTTGTTTAACCGCTTGACAATGAGCTATCCAGAGGAGCAGTGTTGAGGAATGGGAAAGAGCTCTGGATTTCAGGTTGGGAGATCTGGGTTCCAAGCCTGCTCAGCCACTGATCTGGCTGTGTGCCCCAGCTTACTTAGACTGCTTTGCAAACTAAAAGTGCTGGAAAGATATGACATTATTAGTAGTAGTAGAGTGACAGGCGCTGAAATAGGCCGTTATTCTATATTATTATTATTCTTTGAGCAAGAATTGGAAGTCGAGAAGACAAGTTGAAATCCCTCTTCAGCACAACTAGTTGCGTGACCCTGGGCAGCTCAGTTAACCTCTCGGGCCTGTTCCCTCATCTGTAAAATGAGTAGATTGGGCTCAACCTCTCAGATGCCTTTCAGTTCTAAATTTATGTTCTTGTGATCCTAGGAAATCATGTCTCTTGTCAAACAGGAAGGCTGGATCATGGTCAGAATGAGTCATACCAACTCACAGGCTCTGTCTTGTCTTAGCATCCAAAATAGACCTCACATGGCCCCAGAGGGAACAGGGACACAGGGACCAAGGCTCAGTTTACCTGACCCTGGAACAATTATTTGGTTCCCTCAAATCAGGCAAGGGACTGACCAGTTCAATAAACCAATTACCCAAACCACAGATTTGCTACTGTATGGGGGGGGAGTGTTTTGTCACTGCCCTGGACAATGTTGTGCATGAATCCCTAACAGAAGAGAGATCCTTCATTAACAGACACCACCCTCATGCTTCTCTTTGTAGATGCCATTGTACTGTTTACAATTTGCCCTGGAACATCTGGCCCTCCAGACCCTCCTGAATGAAACCCACAGCCACAGGAAAAAAGCAGGTGGATGTGGAAGGCCTTTTACCCAGACTCTATTATGCACATGGATGGACAGGCCATCGTGCTGGTCTACCAGTACATATACCATTGGCAGACAGATAATGAATCAGGCACAAGATGGATTGGATAGACTTTGGGAAATTACACAACCCTTTCAATGGTCTCACACTGTTTGCTGCCATAAAAACTCATTTTGGAGGGATCTGTCTAGATGGATATCTTTTGCTTTTTTCATAAAAACACTACCTTTTTAATATCATGTTCTCTGGTGACGTTATAGAACTGTGAATAGACTTTAGTTCAACAAACATCAAGTTTGTGTAAGGCACTGTTCTTGGTGCTGAAGTTAAAAAGACCAAAATAAAACAGGCCCTGCCTTCATGGAATTTATGCTTTATGAGGAGGGGGAGTGCAACATATACAAATGAGTAAATTCAAGGCAATTTAAGGAGTTAAGAACAATTGTGCTAAATGAATTCCATTTTAGACCTGCTAACTTTGAGGTATCAATAGGACATTGAAAAAGAAATGTCCAGTTGGCAGTTAGTGATTCCTGACCTTGGGTTCAGGAGAGAGACCAGGGATGCAACATATGGATTTTAGAATCACGTACACAGAAATGATAAGTCTATAGAATAGACAAGACCATGTAGGCAGAGAACAGATCCCAGATCCCAGGATGGAGCCTCTGGGGGTCCCCCAAGGCTAGGGAGTAGAAGATGGATCCAGCAAAGGAGACTGAAAAGAAAAGCATCATAAGAAGGAGGTGAACCAAGAAAGACTAGTATCCTGGAAACCAAGAAGAAAGAGATTGGAGGTGGTAGATAGTGTCAAAAGCAACATACACAGCAAGAAGGATAGAGACTGAGCCAAGTCCATTGGATTTAGCAGTTCAGAATTCACTGGTACCTTTGGAAAGAACAGTTTCATTAGAGTGTGGGAGTCAGAAGCCAGATCATAGGGGTCAGGAAATGTGTGATGGCTGAGGGAGTGAAGGCAGTGAGTAGAGATAATTCTTTCCAGGAGTTTGGCTATGAAAGAGAGGAAAAGGATAAGGTGGTAGCCCAAATGGATGATAGGGTCAAATAAAGTGGGGTGTGTGAGTGTGTGTGTGAGTGTGTGTGTATGTGTGTGTGTGTGTGTGTGTGTGTGTGTGAGTGTTTTTCTTTGAGATAGGAGAAAATCTGGGCATGTTTGCAGACAGTGGTGAAAGAGCCAGTATATAGACAATGCATTCATATTTGTGGGGTGCAGTTAAAGTGGCCCTTAGAGAAAAAATTATACCTCAAATGGAATGACAGATAGATAGACAAATAGAAAGAAAGATACAGCATTTTTACAAACATAAAATCACCTTCGAACCCTTATATTAACAAGGAGAAAGGTGACTAATGAACAGGTTATTTGAAAAACAATCCAGACCTCTCATTGCATCTGCATGGGGAACTCCCAGTGGGGAATTCCCACCACTATGAAGGTTGGCAGCCTGTCGATAACATCGTATTATGTTACTGCTCTGGGCACTAAGTCCATAGATAGATTTATCTCGCTATAGATAAAGTGGGGGAGGGGAAGCATTGTACTGAGTGCCACCAATCAGTGACAGTCAACCAGTATGTGTCAGAGGCAAGAGTCAAACCCAAGTCTTCCAGACCCCTAGGCTGGCTTTCTCTACCTGCATATGCCATACTGTTGAATTAAGCATGCAATTAGAAGAACTAAAAGACAAAATTAATACCCTTTCAAATCTCCCCAAAGTGGAAAATTTGAATATCAAGGGAACAAATTTAAAACAAAAAGCTAATTTAACTTATAAAGCAAAGAGCTAGTTTCTGGAAAAGACCAACAAAATCAATAAACCATTAGCTAACTTGATTTAAAAGAGAGAAAAGAAAATTAAATTACTAAAATTAAAAAAAAACCCGAGATGGGGGTATTCACAATGAATAGAAAGGAAAATTATCAGAAACCACTACACGTAATCACATACTAACAAAACAAAAAAGATGAAATGGATAAATAGCTACAAAAATACTCAATGAACAAAACAGGAAATAGAAAATCTAAAGCACTCCATCTCAGAAGGAGAAATCAAACAAGCTGTAAATCAACTCTCAGAACAAAACATCCTAGCCCAGCTGGATTTCCAAAGTGAATCTGATCACACATTTAGGGAAATGGATGCATGCCCATCTCGTGCTATATATGTACGCTGTTTGCAAAGAGAGAAAAGCCAAAGGCTCAAGCTGAAAACCCTGCCCTGATGCCCTGTCTGGCTGCAAGGTAGAGTAGAAAGTCATGGCATTAGTAACAAGTTCTCCATTGTAAAATGAGATAACGGACCAGATGATGTCTCAGGCCAGTGAGTCATGCCTGCTTTCTCTAGTTCTTCACCTCATTTCTTCACATTGGCCTTACCCATACTTCCCTGTCTTTCTTTGGGAATGTGCCCATGCCAGTCACAATTTGCCCACAAATCTTTACTGCATTTGTGTAATGGAAACCTGATTTGGGTGGGGCAGTAAGCAAAATGTGCCTAATCCTACTACCACAACCATCTTCTATAAAATGACCACAGAGCAGGGGTTCTCGGCCTGGGGTCCAGAGACAGATTTCCCAGGTCCGTGAACTTTGATGGGAATATTCATCTTTATTTTCACTAAGCTTTGGTTTCCCTTATATTCCTATGTACTGTATGCATTTTCTTTGGGCAGCTAGGTAGTGAAGTGGATAGAGCACTAAGCTTGGAATCAGGAAAGTTGTTGTTCATGAGTTCAAGTCTGGCCCCAGACACATACTAGATAAGTGACTCTGGGCAAGTCACTTTACCCTGTTTGCCTCAGTTTCCTCATCTGTAAAATGAGCTGGAGAAGGAAATGGAAAAGCACTTCAATATCTTTGCCAAAAAACCTTGAATAGGGTCACCAAGAGTCAGGCATAACTGAACAACAACAGCAATTGTATGTATTTAAAAGCATTATTATGAAGATTCCACAAGCTTGGGGAGGCTAGGTGGCACAGTGAGTAGAGCACCAGCCCTGGAGGCAGGAGGATCTGAGTCCAAATCTGGCATCAGACACTTAACACAAAACTAGGCCTGTGACCTTGGGCAAGTCACTTAACCCCAATTGCCCTACCTTCCCCCTCCAAAAAAGCAAAAAAAAAGATTCCACAAGCTTCACCAGACTGGCAAAAGAATTCATGATCCAAAGAGGCTTCTGTCATAACGGACCCTTCCTCTGGTCTTTTTAAATACTTTGTAAATACCAATGCATTATTCTTGTACAGCCAGTAATACAATCAATAAGCAATTATTAAGTGTCTACTATATACCAAGCACTGTGCCAAGTGCTGGGGATATAAAGAAAAGCAAAGGTGCAGCTAGGTGTTGCAGTGAATAGAGCACTGGCCCTGGAGTCAGGAGGACCTGAGTTCAAATCCGCCCTCAGACACTTAACACAAAAACTAGCTGTGTGACCTTGGGCAAGTCACTTAACCCCAATTTCCCTGCCTTCCCTCCTCCAAAAAGAAAAAGAAACCCGGTCTTTGATCTCCAGGGTCTCCCAGTCTGCTGAGGGAGACAGCCTGCAACTCTGTGCACACTCTGTACAAGGCAAATTGGAAAGATTCAACAAAGGGAGAGCACTAGAATTCAGAGGAATCAGGAAAGGCTGATCATAGAAAATGGGATTGTAGCTGGGATTTGAGGAAGCCAGGAGGTGGAGATGAGAAGGGCCAGGATTCCAGGCATGGGGACACCAGGGCAGTGGCAGCATCAGAGCAGAGAAGCCGCACAGATGAACAACGTTACAAAGGGAAAATGGACAGCTCTTGGCAACAGCCTGGCTGGAGATGGGGAATGGGTGAGAGATGGTAAGGAATCCAGGATGAGGGAAGTGGGGGGATGGCAGTACACTGGACAGTAAAAGGGAAAGCAGGAGATGGGGAGGGTTTAGGAGCAAAGATCACAAGATCCACCTCGGATGTGCCCAGTTTAAGATTCTGTTAGACATCTCGTTTGAGCTGTGTGAAAGGTAGTTGGAGATACATAACTGGAGGTGGGCAGAGATATTGGGCTGGATGAGGAGGGCTAAGGATCACCAGCATAGAGATGATAATGAAATGCATGGGAGAAATCCAAGGAAAGAGGAGGGGGCCCAGGACAAAGCTCATCATGAGCAGGAGACTGAGACAGGCTGTGTGGCAATGAACAGGCTGAGTCAAATGGACAGGTCAAGACGTTTTTGAGGAAGGGGGAGACAGGAGTGCGTTTTTAGGCAGTAGGAAAGCAGTAAATGAGAAAGTAGAGGTGAAGGACGGGACAATCTGCTGGAGAAGAGGATGGCACAGGATCACATGTGCACGGAAAGGGGTTTTTCTCAGCTAGAAGGGTCACCTCTTCATGTAAGATCATAGCTGAGAGGGTGAGGAGAAGGGGAGCCATGTGGGGTTTGAGGATTGCTGATCTCCAAGGACGGACACGGACACATGGACACACACACAGACTCGCCTTCCCTCCCTCTCTCTCTCTTGTCTCTCCCTCTGACTCCCAGTCACCATGTCCTCTGTAATCTATCCCAGAAATCTCGTCTGCATCCAGCCACTCTAAGTCAGTCCCTTAGTATCTCTCACGTGAACTACTAGTAGCCTCGTGACTGGTCTCCCTGCCTCCAAGTTATTTCCTATGCAGTCTAGCCTCCATATTCTGTCAGATAGATTTTCCTAAAGCAGTTTAGATTACATCATTCCCCTATTCAAAAATCTCTAATTAATCTCCATTGTCTAGTGGATAAAGCCCATACTCCTTATGCTGGCATTCAAGGCCTCTACAACTTGAGCCAAACTACCTTTCCCACTTTACCTCCCCTGACTCCCCTTCTAGGTGCACTGCATGCCAGCTAGATTAGTCAGGCAATGGCCCTAAAGCAGGCTGTGGCAGCTGTAGGTTTGGGAAGGCTCAGGCTTGGCCTGCAGAGCCCTCTGGGAGAGGGGACACAGAAACTGACATTTATTCACATTAATGGATAAATTATGGCAGTCTGCTGAAAGCAGATTGCCCCCTCCCTCACCTCCACTTTCTCACTTATTGCTTGATGGGGGAACAGGTGGAAAGCCTGGAGGAAGGGCAGACCTGTAAGAAGAGAAAGCTGGAGCAACCCAGATAATCTACCCACTTCCCAATTCTAAGGGCCATGTGTGTCTGTGTGTCTATGTGCATCTCTGTGTATACTCATGGGTCTGTGTATGTCTGTGTGTATGTACACATATGTGTCTTGTGTCTGTCTGTGTATCTGGGGGCCATGCGTAAATTTCTGGTCTCGGGTCCACGTGTTTTGTCTTTTTGTATCTGTGGAGTGTTGGTCTCAGGCTGCTTTGCCTTTCCTCTCCTCCCCCTCAATTCTCTTTTAAGGTTAGACTTAGTTCTCAGACCCTGGGGCTGATGGCCATATCTGGGTACCTTGGAGAATCCCAGGCCAGTGACTTTTCCCTCTGCATGAATGACTAATGCCTTGAATGGAATATCAGGTGGGGGCATAACACAGTGGTGGGGGCAGGGACAGGACAAAGGTCTTTCTTTTGATCCACCTCCCGATATGGACCTGAGAACCTCAGACTGATGCCACCTCTCACCGTCCCCCTTCCTTCTCTCACACCCTGCTCCTTCTCTTAGGGACGGCAGGTGATTAAATCATGCTGAAGTCATTCCTCATTACTCTGACCAAAAGATGGCTGAAATCTGCTAATTATTCTGGAACACAGAGAATTCTCCAGAAACCTGACAGCTGAAACAAGCAATTTGTCATCTTCTACAATCCAATTATCCTGCACTAGCAAAACAACTCAGGGATAGATCTTGCATAGAGACAAAGACATTTCATCATGGCAACCTGATAGTGCCATCTCTCCAAAGAGCCAGAGCTCTCGTGTTGGGTTTGGAGGCTCTTGGAGATTCCTCAAGCTCCTAGGGACCTTTAGTAATTCAATTCAATTAATTGAATTCAATTCATCAAATATTTATTGGATGTCGACGATGTGGCCTGCTCAGAGCTAGGAGCTTTGCGTCAGGGTTCTTCCACTACGGAAGTCAGCTACAGATGCTTCAGGGACAGAAAAATATAGTCAAAGAAGCAGCTGTTGCAGAACTCAGAACAGTCATCAGTTCAGTTCCATAAGCATTTATTAACCACCCACTATATACAAGGACCTTTGAGAGGCAGTTTTGGGGAGTGGCTATAGGGCCTTCGAGCCTTGGAACCTGGAAGGCCTGAGTTCAGGTCTCACCTCTGACATACTGGCTGTGTGATCACAGGCAGACAAATTACTTAACCTCTCAGTGTCTGAGGCAACTCTCTAAGGTAGGGGTGTACTGGTCAATGTCTACCAACTGGATATCTGAAACAAATGTCCACATGGCACACAATCGGCACTGTTGACATTTTATCCATCACCTTCTTAAGTCTAGAAATCAGCAAAGCAAAAATCATTTGTACCGTTTGCCAATTTCTGATGTGTAAATGTTCACACTGGAAATTTAACGATCTGCTCCACTGAGCTGCTAAGAGCTGGCTTCAGTCCACTCCTGGGGATCTAAGCCTCCAAGTTAAAGATGACTTGCCTATAGTGTTCATCAATGTCTGAGAGATTGCCTCACTGATTAAATCAAAGGTCTGGATTCCTCTCTCCCCCAAAAATGTTAGTGCTGGGCATACAAAGATAGAGATGAACCAGGTCTTTCTGTCAAAGAGCTAACAGTGTACTAAGGGGATATGGCATATGCATAAATAATAAAGGTAGCATGTCGTTGAGGGGAAGCTAGGAGGAGCTACAGTAAATAGAACGCCAAACCTGGAGTCAGGAGGACCTGAGTTCAAATTCAACCACAGACACTTCCTAGCTCTGTGTCCCTGGGCAAGTCACTTCAACCTCTTTCCCTCAGTTTCTTCATCTATAAAAATGAGCTGGAGAAGGAAATGACAAACCACTCTAATAACTCTGCCCAGAAAACCCCAAATGGGGTCTGTGACTGAAAGGCTCAGCTTTTCTAAGTTGCCTTCAAACAGCCTTAGGGTAGAAGCAAGGCTAATCACCCCCCATTAGAGATACTGGCAAACAGCTGTTGCCTTTCTGCTCTCCCAGCTCAATTGCTTAGGCTCCCTGATTAGGATAACATGGAGAGGGATACAGAAAAGTGGGATACCCAGTCCCTGCCCTCTGGGAGTTTATAGTCTGCTGGGAAAAGAAGATGCCAATTTGACACAACCATGAACAATACATGGCACACCAGTGAAGACAGTCTTGAGTTAAAGTGTGTGGTTTGGTTATGGAGTATCAGCTATGCACCAGGAAAGGCTTTAGGCTGAGGTACTTAAAGAGGGCTTCGTCAAGGAGGGAGACCATCCAAGGAAGGAAAACAGAAGCAAAGGGAGACAGCAGGAAAGTTCATGGCATGTGAGGAAAATGGTCAGGAAATCGGCCTGCGTAGAGCAGTGGGTTCATGTAACGAAGAAGGCTAGAAGGGTAGATTAAAGGGACCCATTGTGATGTGAAGAGCCCTGAATGCCAGCCTAAGGAGTTTGGGTAATTTAACATAATGGAAAGAACACTGGCCTTGGAGTCAGAAGACCTGGGCTCGAATCCCAGCCATGCCACTTAGTACTTCTGTGACCTCAGGCAAGTCTGTTAACTTCCATTTTCTCATCTGTCATCGTTCAAATGTGATGACTGGCCCCTAGGGCTCTCTAAGGAGCCCCCTCAGAGGGCCTTCTGTCTACTCTGTCTATATCTTGCATGTACCTAGTCATTCTCATGTTGTCTCTGCCATTCCAATACAAGCTCCATAAGGCTTCGGGCTGTCCTGTGACTACCCAATACTTGGCCTGGCACATAGCTGGTTGCTGTCCTTTGTTCTAGAAGACCAAAATGATATCACTGTGTCAGGGTCAGTGTGCAATGTATCTGATTGTGGCTGATCAGACCAATGTGAGCTCCAAAGGCTCTATCACAGGTCGGGCACAAATAGTCCATATGAACCTAGTAGGTGCTTAATAAGTGCTGATCAGCAGCAGGAAAAATAAATATGATTTTGACATCAGAGGATGCCACTCGAACAGAGGGAAGGGATAATGGTCAGGAAAAAGACCACAAACCTGACAGAAATATGACCTGATAGGGAAGACTTCTGCCACTAAGACATTGGCTGGAGTCATCTGCCAAAAACAAAGCAGCAGATGGAAAAATGAAGACCTTCCTCAGCACTCGGCCCGTCTTTGGCAATCCATCCCAACAGTAGCGCCCCGCCCCCCCCGCCCCCCCCCCCCCACCATAGAGCACTCTGAGGTTTGCAAAATGCTTTCGTGGATTATCTCATTGGGTCATCACATTAACCCTTCTAGGTAGATGTTCTTATTATCCCCATTTTACAGATGAAGAAACCGAGTGCCTTGCCCAGGGTCACACAACTGCTGAGCATCTGAGTCGAGATTCAAATTCTGATTTTCCTGACCCTGAATGCTAGCCACTGTACTACCTAGCTGACAAGCCTGGTGGACAATCCTGGAGGAAGCGACCAAGGGAAAGGCTGTTTCTGACCTGACACTGAGCAATAAAGCCCTTTCAGCTGGACTCTTGTAGCAGTCTCCTCACTGGTCTGTCTGTCTCCCCTCTCCAATCCATCCTCCCCACAGATACCACAGTACTGATACTCTTTTACCAGATAAACTACCTCCAGAATCAAAGAGAAACTGCTTTGTAGGGAATTCATGGCCTGACTCATGGTTGCCTTTCTGGCTTTATCACACGTGACTTCCCTCCACTCGCCCAGTGGTTCAGACCAACTGGCCTTGCTGTCTCTCCCGTCTGCCATGCCATCCACAGCCTGTCTTCACACTGGCTGTGCCCCCACTCCTGGAACACTTCCTCTTCTCGATTAGACCTCTGAGAATTACTAGCTTCCCTCAAAGCTAGAGCTGCCTTTGGCACTGTGCCTTTCCATCCACCTTCAGCTGCTATGCCTCCTTGCCTCCCAAGCCCTTTATATTTGTTAGGCTTATGCATGGTATATCCTTGTGTGTATATACGTTGTTTCCTCTCAGTAGAATGTAACCTCCTTGATGCTCAGGATTGTTTCATTTTTGTCTTTTTCTCTCCAGGTACCCTTAAGTACCTGGCAAAGGGGTGCTTAAATAATTTGTTGACTGACTGCCCGATTGCTAAAATAGAACTGACAGGAACTTCTACAGACAAATGGCAACTCCAAAAGAGAGTTCTCGATAGCGTGGCAGGGGAAAGCTGAGTGGCTCAGTTACCTGACTCCATTTATCAGGGGGCCATATTCACCCCAGCAGTTTTGTACTATACCCTATACCAGTGGAGGCTGAGGGGAAATGACAAGCTTTCTGTGGTCCCTGGGCTCATGTTGACGATGATCTCCAGCTCTATCCCTTTCTGGGTGGCAGTACTCACAAAATCTTGTCTCAGCCCCACCCACTGGCTTGCCCTCTTCCTTTCGTGCTGCTTTCACTGGACCATGAGTGGGTGAACATAGCATAACAGAACTGATTACATAAAAGTAGCTCGACTATATATAGTGTTTTACTCATTATCTTAGAAGAGGAATGCAATTCTAAAAAGTAAAATACCTGTTGTATTGCCACAAGCATGCCACTCCCTCCCCCCACCTGCTATCCCACAAAGAGCCTGCCAAAGAGTCGATGTCCAGTCATGGGGACGGGAGAAGATTTGAGACCCAAGGCAGAAATTCCTGTTCTTGCTGCTTTCCCTTCCTTGCCACCCTCTGTAGCTGACCTTTCATCTTGCCCTCCAACTGCTTTCCCGTAGTTGTTTGTCAGCTGGGTTCCATAGGATCCTGATTAACTCATGACACCTACTCATTACTAGTGAAGTGGGAGAAAGGAGTCAGTGCAGACCCAGGCCCAGGTGAAGGAGTTCTTCCCGTACTGTCCATTCCTCACTAAAGCCTTGACTTCTTTAGTGTTCCCATCTGGCCCTGCCGCTCTTGGGCTGTATGAGCAAGTGCAATCCAAGCTATGGGACCCGTTTCTGGGCATCTGAAGCACAGCTATAAGCCCTGTTACACAGCACGTTCCACGTGAAGCCTAGATTTGGAGAGAGGGTATTTTGGAAAAGTTCTAAGAAAAGATAAGTAGGATGCCATGGTGTAATATATGGAGAGGTGGGGGGAGTCAGCCCAGGAAGGGTGAGAAACCCTTAAAAACTGGAACTCATCTATGGAATTCTGAAGACATAAGTAGAAATCATTCCAATGAGGAGGAAAAGAGAGAACTGCCAGTAGAGACCAGTGACTTCTACAAGCATGCATTAACCAATGCATAGCAGTTTCGATAATGTGCATAAAATATGAACAATACTGAGGATAGCAGATAACCGAGTCTGAATATAGAAGAGTAACCCGGCCTGGAAGGATGCTGTCAGGAATGGGAAAGCCTAGAATGAGCTGAGTCTGGTGGAGAATCCTAAGAACAAGAAAAAGGTTTATTGGGGGTTTGAAAAAAGTTCGAGGAATGTGAAAGAAGGGTTAGCCTCATTCACTTGGCCCAAAGCGGACCCTGTGGCTCAACCACATATGGAAGTTCACAAGGGCCAACTTGGCTCTTGAAGATTTCTCAGTAATGGCTCACACCACTTCCCAGGGTTTTCCCCTGGAAGACCAGAACTTGGCTCATATATCTAAAAGGGCCCCCTTCGTCCATGCAAGAACTCAGGCTATTAATGTCTCAAATGTAGAAGAGGCTTGATTAACACAAATACAAAGAACTTACTCATGAGCCCATAAAGAGCCAGGAGAACCCTCTGTTTTGCCGATCCCACCCTCTTACTCTTACTTTCATTTGGAGTAAGGGGCAGGGCACACTGGGTTCAGCCACTCCCCTCCAGTAGGTCCTTCCTTCCCTTAGGGCCACCTGGTTCCCAGTGACATCAGTCCTGACAGTACAGGCCTGCTCCCACACTTTGCAATTCTCTGCTGTGCCAGTCCTTCCTCCCCTTTACATCTCCATCTGATGGTGGCTCTTTCTCTCCTTCCATGTGTCTGATTCCCCATGTGTCTGTATCTCCCTATCAGTCTGGGTCTCCAACTAATACCAGTTCCTTCTTATGGGTGGGGGAAGGGGGAGGGTGCTAAGAATAATGGCTAGGGGGAGAAGTAGATTTGCAGAGAGGAAGATTTCATTTTGATGTAAGAAAAAAATTCCAACTAATGAGAGCAGTCCACATGGAATGGGCTCTGAGGTCCATTCGGACTCTTCCAAGAGGAGAAAAGGATCAAAAAAAGGATCAGCTTAGCAACTCTAAGGCAGGGGGCTTGACCTCTGAGCCTGGGGAAATTCTGAAATGGATTATAAAAAGAATGGTTAATAAACATCCAGAAAAATGGTGATCACAAAGGTAGAACCAGCATGTCCTCCTCAAGGGCACAGAATGCCAAATTAAGTTCATTTCTTGGACAGGGTCATGAAATCCTGTGGGTGGCACCTTTCCAACAATTCTGTTATTGTTATCCTTGTTGCTGTTATAGTTATTATTAAAGAGGGAGCTACAGGTAGAGGTAGAGTGGATAACCCAGGAAGTCCTGAGTTCAAGTCCCACTCTGGCCAAGTGTTCCAGGCAACTCTCCGTGTTTGGAAGTTTTGGAAAAGATGCTACACTGCATTGGTTGAGGGATTTTCCTCATCCAGGAGGCCCCCTGTGCCCATGGAACCACAGCTCCATTCCTGACTCCTGTCTCTGATATAGGAGGAGGGCAAGAGGAAAAGGCCAAAGATGTGGAAATGAGCCTGCTGTGCCAGGAATGATGCCAGGGCCACTCTGGAATTGGGCTGTGTCAATTCAGGTGCCTCTTCTGCAAAATGAGGGACTGGACCAGATGGTCTCCATGTCCTCTTCTAGGTAGAAATTCTCTCTATTGTCCTGTGGCTGAACTGCAACTTGAAATGGGCCAGGGTGGGCATGGAGGGCACATCTTGAGCTGGATCTCAAAAGGTGAATAGAATTTGTAGAAGCAGTAAGGAAGGTGTTCTGGGAGAGACTAGCACAAGCCAAGGGATGGCTGCAAGGATGCCACTGGTGGAGATTTGGGAATCTGAAACAAACTCTGATTCTATCCCAGGAGCAGTTGCTCATCTGTTTGAAAGGTGATATCTGATTCCACATAGAGAGGGGGAGCTAGGCTGGCAGATCCCCAACAGTTTAGGCCCCTGGATGGAAGCCTCTCCTTTGCTGGGCCTGCTCCTCCATTTGGCTGCAAGAGGCTGGGGCCTGTTGAAATCTCACTGACCACGTGGCTGGGACCTCAGCAGTTCTGGAAAGGGTTGGGGGAGGGATAAAGGGAGGGTGCCCAGCTGTTGCTGAGCCTTTCCGAGAAGTAGAGGGCTCCAGGGGCTGAGGAGCTGGCCTGAAGCCTGGGAGTAGGAGCCAGGGAGAGTAGAGAGTGGTCTGGAAAGCCAGGTTAGCTGCAAAGCGACACACCTCAAGCCACCAGGGGGCATCAGCACCCTGGACAAGGCAGCGCTTCCCCTCTGAGTTGTAGGGATCTTGAAAGCTTGATTGGGCAGCTGTTTTCCCCACCAACCCCCTCTACCCTGGGCCCTGGGCCCTCACTAAAACCTTGCCCTAGAGCCCAGGGTACAAGAGGCCCCGGGCAAGCAAGGGAGCATGGCAAATTCTGACCTGGGGGACCCCACCGCTCCCCAGCAGTCATAGTGGGAAGAGCCTAAAACCAAAGTCTTACAGACTTGGCTGTGCTACCTTTGAGACACTGAGCAAGGCTCTGGGCCTCAGTCTCCTCTCTGAAATAGACGAGATGGTCTCTGGGGTCCCCTTTTAAGCCCCAAGTCCCATAACTTTCCCACATACTCCAGTAGGAGTGTCCCTACTCACCCCTGTGCCTCCATTTACCCTTCTTACTCATTGATTCATGCATTCCTCTAAGTCTCCAGAATACAACTGAATATCAAAGCTGGGAGGGACCTCAGAGGTGATCTAGTCCAGTGCCCTGATTTTATGAGTGAGAAAACAGCCTAGCATGATTGAAAGAGGTGGCAGGGTTTAAGTGAAGTCAGTACACCCCATCATCTATTAAACTCCTAGTGTAGACAACCAGTAGTGCTGACTACTGGTTAACAGAAAGGAGTTAGACCAAGAGAGAAGTGAATTCAATGTCTGCCCTTGGTGCTTCCCAGCTGGGTGACCATTGGCAGGTGACTTCCCCTCTCTGATCTTTAGCCTCATTACCTGTGAAATGGGGATAATATTGTGGGGCTCGAAGATCATTCAGAAACAGAAGCCAGTTTTGAACCCAAATTCAGTGCCTCCCTATCTCTCAGAATCTCCTAAAAGAATCTGCCCTAGAGGGAAAACTTACCATCTAATGTCTTCAGGGAAGCCAAATCAGAATTCCAAGGAAAGGGAATCAGGAGGTCTGGGTCCAAGCCCTGACTATACTGCTCACTTACTTAGGTAAATCATGTCCTGTCCCTTTGTTTTCCCACATTTAAAATAATCCCTAGACACCTGGACTGCTAAGAGGGTTGGGAGAATCCCAGAGAACAGGGATTTAAGGTGTGCTTACCAGCATACTTTTTAGATAAGAGAGTACAGCCTCCTGGAGAAAACCAACCAGGCAGCAAATGAGAACACAAGTTCTGAAGCTGAGTCTATGGACCCCTAAAGGATCTGTGAATAGATCTCGGTAGGGGGGGGGTGGTCTGTGGGCTTTTTAAAAAAACATTTTTATGATTTTAGTTCAATATAATTGGTTTCCTTCAAAATACCAGTACACTAGGCTTCCCCAGACTGCCAAAGGACTGTACTGTTGTGTCTAGAACGCAACAAAAAGTCTGGATTAGGACATGGAGGTGATGGATTTATCACATCTATAACAAGGCCCCAACCCTTCCCCAGTTCATGCCTTTCGCTATGTGTGTAGAAGGCTGACCTTGGGCTTCTTTAGGCCCTTTCTTCTCATGTAAGATGGATTGGACAGAGTTTATGCTTCTTCCCAAACATACAATCTCTGAAGTCCCTTTGCTCTCCCAAACCCAAGATGGAATGATCTCTCTCCAGTGACCCTGTCCAGAAGTCCCTGTGGGGACCCTGCCAAATCTAAGCCTTCAGCAGCCCTCCTCCAAATACTGTCCTTTCCCCCTCTCAGGCAGTAGCCGATTGGCAGGTGTTGATTACACCCAGTAGTTTGGCTATGGCAGCAGGCCAGTGGAGCAGGAGAGCCTTGGGCCTTTTTTTGTAAACCACTGACTAGCAGGCCTGCCTCTGCCCCCCCCCCACCCCCCGCTCCAGCACAGGGGTCTGAGTGCATTCTTTGGTGAGGCAGCCTGAGCTGGGGGCCCCTGATAATCTCCCAAGTTCCTACTCCTATTCCCCCAGGCAGGGAGCGGGGGTAGAGAAGGGAGGCCCTTCTGCTGACTAGGGAGGCCCCACTTGGGGAGTCTGTGATTCATGTCCAGAAGGGGAACAACTCCATAGCAGAGCTGCCTAGAAGGGCTTCCCCATTCCCACCAGCTGAGCCTGGGCCTTCCTTCTGTCCTTTCACAAGAATGACACTATGAGGAGAATGCTGTAAGAAGCCCTGGCCTGGGCAGCAGGCGGGCCAGAGCCTCACCATGGTTCTGCCCCTTACTCCTTGTGCTACCTTCTCATCTGTAAAACAAGGGGGTCAGTCTAAGGTCCCTCCAAGAGTCACATTCTCTGTTCTAGGGTTCCTCCCAGCTGCGACATTCCCTGTTTTAATATTTCCTATGGCTCTGATATTCCAGATTCTTAGGTCCTTTCCAGCTCATTTTCCATATTGTTTCTTTCAATGTTTGACATTCCCTGTTCTAAGATTCCTCCCACCTCTGACTTTTTGCATTCTAAGTTTTGCCATTCCACTTCCTGAGGCATAGATCATGGGATCATAAGTCTAAAGTTGAAAAAAACCTTAGAGATCATGTAGCCCAAGCTCCCCATTTTACAGATGAAGAAACTGAGGCCCAGGATGATTCAGAGAGTTGCCCAAGATCACCCAAGTAGTAAGTAGCAGTCTATCCTCTTTATTGTTAGGCCCTTGCCAGCTCTAATAATGGAAATGTTCTGGATCCTCTTAGAATCACTCTTTTTGCTTCCCTGACTGCTTCTGGCAGGGGCAGAACAAAAGCCCTAAGATTTCACACACACCAGGGCATATCAGAAGCCCAGAAACTTCTTCCCAGCATCCTCGAGCTGGTATCACTCAAGTATGCCAACCTTGCCCTCAGCTGTGCTCACTGAGGGGACCCATGCTGAAGCTCAGTTCTAACTTCTATCCCTATTCCAAGATATGGACTGAAATGATAGAACAGGAAACTGATGTCCCCATCTCCCCTTAAATGTGGGGTCCTGACTTGATGAACAGATGGCAATATCAAATCCAGAAAAAAATAGCTCACCAGTTATCAGTCCAGGCTCCCCAGGGCAGGCTGGTGGGGTAAGTATTTGGGAATGCTGGGGCAAGGTAGCCACCTATTCTGGCTCCACTAAGGACTAGAAACAAGGGGCCCTGCCTTTCCATTAAACAGCCTCCTTCCTCTCCACCACAAACTTACTAACAAACATTGGTGTGGCCTATATCCAGGTCCCAGGACTGAACCAAGTCCTGACCCTCAATTTAAGAGACTGAAGTGGGCAGAGGCAGTTGGGTTTGGAAAAATTGTCAGAATCTCAAAAAATCCAGGGCTTGATGGTTTTGAAGTTTTAGACTGGGACAATATAGGATGAATGTGAGTGAACTGACCTAACTCATTGTCTGCCAAAATGTGTGATTGCAGAATCTCACAGGCTTTGGCCTTATCTCAACATGTCCAAAACAGAACTTATGTCCTTTCCCCCCAGAGTCCTATTGTTCAGGGCACCAAGATCCTCCCAGTGGCCCAGGCCCACAAGCTAGATTGGACCTGACTCTCCACTCTCTCTCTTGCCCCCACCCCCATACTGAATCTGTTGCCAAGACCTCTCAATCTCACCTTTGAAATCTCTAGGGTAGACATATCCTTCTCTCCAATCACTCAACCTCTACCAGGGTACAGGCCCTTATCACCTCTCCCCTAGACTACTGCAATGACCTTCCAACTGAAGTCACTGCCCACTCTAATCCATTCTTCACTCAGCTGCTAAAAGACATTTTCCTAATAGGCCGGTCTGCCAAATTGTCCCCTCCCCCCATCAAAAAATTCTAGCAATTCCCTATTACCTCCTGGACCAAATACAAAATCCCGTTTGGCATTCAAATCCTTCTCTAATCTGAGCCCTTCCTACATTTCTAGTCTTCTTACACCTTACTCCCCTTCCCCTATTCTACAATCCAGTCTCATTGGCTTCCTTGCTGTTCATCACACACAACGTTCCCATTTCCCCTCCCCACACCTTCGTGCTGGCTGTCCCCCACACCTGGACTGCTCTCCCTCCTCACTTCAGTCTCTTACTTTCTCCTGAATTCTGCAGGAGGCCTTATCCAGACCTTCTTTCCCCCTCCCCCACCCGCTAGCACCTTCCTCTGGGGCTGCCTTTAGATTTCATATGTTCATAGTTGCTTGTATGTTGTCCCCCTCATTAGAAGGTGAGTCACCTGAGGACAAGGACTATTTTTTGCCTTTCTTTGTATTTCCAGTGTTTAGCACGGTGTCTAACAGACACATGGTAAGGACTAAATGAATGGCCTTTGAATGGTCCAACAGCAGCTCTGTGACTTCCTAGCTGTGCTCCTGGAGGGGGTTATTTAATTATTCGAGGGGGTGTTTTCCTTGCCGTTAATGAGGGGGTTGGTCTAGATGACCTCAAGTCATCAAGTCTTTTAACCCTAAATCGATAACATCCCTAAATAGGGGTCATCCATCCATCCATCCTTTGCTTGACCACGTCCAGTACTGGGAGCTTCCTACTGCCCCTTTGCCCCACCCCATACAAAGAAAACCCCTCTATTTTTTCCTCATAGCAAGCCAAAATCTACTTCACAATTCATACTCATCTTGTCCTCTAGAGCCAAGCAGACCAAGTCTAATCATTCTTCCATCTGATAACCTCTAAAGCAATTAAAGACAGCATTCAGGTCCCTCCCCGCAATCTTTTTTTTAATCTGAGATGAACACCCCTGATTCTTTCACCAGACCCTCATGGAATAGTTTCCATTCTCTTCACAAAACATCTTCATTAAAAAGGGGGAAAAAATTTAAAATCTTCCTCAAAATGGCCAATGGAGAAAATGGGGTCAAACTAACCCCAGAGGAAACTGGGTAAATATTTGCTGAAGAAAATAGCCAATCTGGCTCCACCAGACTCCAGTGTCCTCCCCTTTGACCCCATTTAATTTTAATGACTTTCCGGGCCTTTGACTGACCTTGATCAGTCAACAACTTGGACTTGAAATTACCCCAAGGTCAGAGGATTCCATCTGCATGCGTGCCTTTATATCTAGCTGTATTGATAATTTAGGCTCTCTCCTCTTATTAGGATCTTTGTGTGTTGGAAACGTATTCCCCCTCCCCTCTGGAACCTGAGTTAGCATTCCTATGTATGATCTTCAAGGACAAAATCCATTCTTACATCCCATAAGACCCTCGATCCTCACTAGAGAAGATAAACTAAGGTCCCCCTTCTGGCAAGGCCCAGACAATTTCTAGGCAGAATTTCCCAGGAAGACTCATGACCATATGAACTGAATTACATACTTTCACGTATACCTATGAAGCCTTAATTGCTTCTTGCTTCTTTTTCTCTACCCAGCTCACCAATGATAATTTCATAGATATGTCTTGGGTCTCAGAGTACCTGGGACCACAGATAAGTCTCTCCACATCCCCCTTTGCAGCCAGCCTTGAATAATCTTCAAGACATTCCAATACCAATCAAGGATACCCAAATAGAGATATGGAAACATAAGTAATAGATAGCACCTTGCTCCCCACCAGTCAGTGTCCTGGAGCTCCCCAAAAGGAGCATCTCTAACACACGTCAGGCTGGGATGTAAACTGGGGGGGTCATCCTGGGAGCTGCCACAGCACCAGCACAATCTAGATGCAGATGTGGAAGCTTCACACCCACATCTCCAGCTCTCCTGAGACCTCTGTAGATTATACAAAATAGCCTTCTATAATATCCCATAATCCTCTACTGCTACACTTACATTTAATAATCAGCCAATAGACAGAATTAGCTTAAAACAAAACCATTTACCGGAGTCATTGTAAGAACAGTAGTAACAAAATAATCACTCCATAAGCCTGGGTCATACTTTCTTAGGATGCAACCTATGGCAGTAGAAAGAGCGGGCACATGCTTAGAATATACTGGTGACATGGCACACACATAGAGAACATGTATGCCCAAGGCAACTCATGCCTCTGGTGCCATCTGACTCCCAGGGCTAACTCCCCCTCCATCTGCCTCCAGAGAGATACCCTTTCCATCTGCCCTCTGGCAGGCTGGAGGGAGGGAAAAAGGCAAGGAGAAATCCTCTCTCTAGAGCTGGGTTCTTCCTCTGTAGCTGGCTCTGCTCTTTCTTGCCAAGGCTCACACTCCACAAAGTTCTCCTTCCTGGACTGTCTCCAGAACTGGTAAATCATCTTTTTAAACACCACCAGGGGCAGGCATGGCCAATGTTTATCTAATCAACAGCAAGCTGCCTTCTAATTCCATTAGGGATTTTGTAAAGGGATAAGAAATCATAGCAACATCTTTGCACTTCATTTAACGCATTAATATCTCATTACCTGACCCTTCTGTAATCTCATCAACTGATCTGGAGAGGACACCAATTGGTCAGGAATGTCCTGATCAACTCTTTCCTTCACTACACTTTAATAAATCTCTTTTGGGCAGGCAAGTTTTGTGCACGAGTTATCTACCTTTCCTCCTTTCTAGCTTGGAGAGTGAGTTACCATACAATCATTCACTTGGGGAAAAAGCCAAAGATAAACTTCAATTAGTCCCTTCATCTACCCTAGGACTGCATAAAAACACAATCAGAAGTAATGGACACTGAAAGAGAAGGTCTGCCAGAGAACCCAGCAAAACCACATGTACACAGAATGGAAATCTTCCACATCTCCATGAAAGAGGGCACTTTGGGGAACACAGAAATCATTCACCACCATGATAGGGGTCACCTCACGTAGCATAGACACTTGAACAGAATTATAGAAAAGTTAGATATGATATATCTCTGGCAGTAACTGAATGGGAATAGAAAAGAGTATACATATTTTTCAGCTATTCATGGAACCTTAAGAACTGACCATGAACTAGGGCATACAAACCTCACAAATGTAGAAAAGCAGAAATATTAAACACAACACAGTAATAATTGTATTCAGTAAAGGATCTTTGAAGAGAGGATTAAAAATTAATTAGAGACTAAATAACCTAATCCTAAAGAATTTTTAGGTCAAAGAACAAACCATAGAAGCAATAGAAAATTTCATCAAAGAAAACAGCAATAATGAAACAACATGCCAAAACCTCTGGGATGTAGCCAAGACATTCCTGAGGGGAAATTTTATATATCAAAACACTTTTATGAACAAAAATAGATAGTGCCATCCCTGTGGGTGACTGAGATGGAATGCATGTGTAGATTATATGAGCTGAAGAACTGGAAGTCAGCCAGGCTATAGAGGGGACACTCACATATATACTGTTATCCCCAAGTAAGGGCAAGGGTTAGGGAGGAAAGGAAGATTTAGTATAAAGGCATGAGAGGCCTATGATATTAGGAGAGGGTGGCCAGCAGTGCAGTGTCTTCCAGAGGAAATGCAATATCCATGAGTGTAAGAAGCTAGGAGTTTGAGAGGAAGGCAGTCTAGAATGGCAAGAAGCTTGTTAGCGAAAGAATGGATTTCTCAGGACTTAATAGAAGGGGAAGGCAGACTACATAGGGACCCAGTAAAGACAGGGAAGAGGAGGATGAGAATGAGAGACCCAGAAGGGGTTGAAAGGGAAGAAGACTGTTGCCTTGGTAACTCCAGATCACAGGAATTGAGTGAGAAAGATGTGGGAGTTCACTAGTCACAAGATGAGAATAGTATTGACTTGGGCTTTCAGCCTCCAAGGTCCTGTGATGGCTAAGGACTTCAGTCTGCTCTCTCTAAAATACCAGAGAAGAAGGGGTTGAGCCAATAGGAAGGTCAGC
The DNA here is from genome assembly GCA_011680675.1 of Gymnobelideus leadbeateri. NCBI lineage: Eukaryota > Metazoa > Chordata > Mammalia > Diprotodontia > Petauridae > Gymnobelideus > Gymnobelideus leadbeateri. The sequence goes on from WOXC01000391.1 coordinate 153,710, forward strand.
TCAAACATCTGGGTCAGTAAATACCTGCTGTTCAGGTCCCTGGAAGCCTGATTCAACTTGCACATGATACTAGTTCTTTTGCCTAGTCCCCCAAGAGGTCATGTTGCTCACAGATGGTGTACTTGGTTCTTGGTCAGGCCTGGCATCTGAAGTCCTGGTTCTAGAAGAAGTCGTGGCAATGAAACGCCTGATGCCTCAGTGCTCTCCTGTTCTGGAGGGCTAAAATGTTCTCATTCTTCTCAAGTACCTGTGGAAAAAAGCCAAAGAAGCCATCAAAACTGAGCTCCAAGAAAAGTTAGGGTTAGAGACCCATGTTCCCAGATCTAGTGATAGAAAAGGAATAATTATTCAGTAAGGCCCCAGATGACAGAAATGGCTTTGACCTAGCTGGAAACAGGACAGGAATGAGGGACAGTAAAACTCGGAATGAGGCAGTTTTCTGCCACCTATGTGGCCCCTACCCCCCAGGGAGCCCAGTAGTAATAAAAAACTGAGGCTTTGTACTTTTCTCAGTTGGCTCATGCCCTCAACATGTAACAATAGATATCCAGTCAAAGCCTCCAAGCTTAGGCCTGAGAGAGACCAGATCAGTGGCCCACTCCCTTGGGCCCACTGACAAAGGACCCTCTGCTGCTTTATAAACTTTTCTTAAGGCTATCTGTATGTATTCCTTCTTTTACATATCCCCAATCCCTAGGAATGTCATATACTACTAGATATATTTCCTCTCCCCCCAAAGCACCTTGGACAGGGCTAAATGACCCGCAGGAGCTGGCTGACTTTCCTCCACTGGCTCTAGTTTCAGATCTCAGGCCTACAAACCATGTCTGGCAAACTCTGCCCAAGAGAGCTAGAGGCTATGGGACATTTTCTTTCCCAATCTGCAGTCCACAGAGTCACCGTCTCTTTATTTGTAGAGTACATGTGCCTGATAACTTCAACTTTCTTGACAAACATTTAACAAGTCAAACAAAGTTCAAGGCAAAATCAGAAAAGATGCCACAAAGCAGTCCCTGTTCACTTGTCAAGTGAATTATTACATCCAGAGAGACATGAAAGGTCAGCAAGTCCAGCCCTCTGTCTGATGGGAACATGAATCTTCCCTTTACAATGTCTCTGCAAAGTAGCTACCCAAGTTCTGTTTAAGCATTTCGAAGGGCAGGGAGCTCACAACTCCCAAAGGCTTTCCAGTCTACTCTTGGGGAGCTCTGGTTGCTCCTTATACTAAGGAGGTTAAGCCAACCTTACAAATGCACTCCTCTCCCCATCCTTCACTTGTAGTTTAGCCAAATATATGATCAAGAGAATTTCTGCCCTCATACTTCCCAATTGCCTACATCCTCCCCTCTCCCATCAGTAACCTCTTACAACTCCTTATCCAGACTACCTAAAGTCCGAGAGCAAGTTAGGGGAGGAATCAGCAGCAGAAGCCAAGTTCTCTGGATTTCAATTTCCTTCTTCATAAAATGAGAGTTTCAGACTAGTGACCTCTGGGGCTCCTTCCAGCTTTGAATCTATGCTCCTACAGCTCCTAGCCCTCATCACTTCCTAACTGACCAATCAAAATAGTGTGCTCCTTGGCGTCCTGTCCTCGTCTCTCCCCACTCCAGTCCATCCTTCATTCAGCTGTCAAATAAACCTTCCTTAATGCACAGATCTGACAGTATCATTCCCCCCCACCCCCATTCAATCAAGTAACTCTAGTGGCTTCCTATTTTCTCCAGTATCAAATAGAAAATCCTCCTTTGGCCTTCAGAGCCGTCCATAACCTGACCCCTCCCACCTTTCCAGGCTTCTTACATCTTCCTCTCCCCTACATATTCTCTGATCCAGAGATATTGGCTTCCTGGCTGTTCCTCAAACAAGGTACTCAATCCTTATTTTGTTCTGTCCCACTGACTGTCCCTCATACCTGGAATGTACTCCCTCAACATCCCTACCTCATAACTTCCTCCAAGGCTCAGCTCATATCTCATCTTCTGCAAGAGGCCTTCTCTCCCCTCCCTGATCCGCCACTGGTAGCCAGCAGTCAATAAACATTAATCAAGCTCCTACTATGTGTCAGGCATAAAAATATGAAAAAGCACTGAAGGTACAAATATGAAAAAAGAAAGACAGTCTCTGCCCTCGAGGAGCTTACAATCAGATGGGGAAAGACACACAAAAGACAACTGAAAAGGGGAGTGGGAGGAAGGGAAGTTACCCAAGACGGGGACACAATAAAAAAGATAAAGAAATCCAAAATGAGTGCAGCAGGGTGGACAACGAGATGTCCTTCCCTTGGAAATTACCTCCCAGTTACACTGTATATATCTTCCATGTATCTGTCACAGAAGCCAGGAACATAAGCTTGGACAGACTTTGGGAGATGGTAGAGGACAGAGGATAGAAGGGGCTGGCAAGCTATGGTTCATGGGGTCATGAAGGGCTGGACACAACTGAACAACTCAACAACCACAAGACGCAGTTGTTTACATGTAGTTTCCTTCCATTAGAATGTGAAATCCTGGGGGCAGGGATCATATTTCTTATCAGCACAGTACCTGGCACAAGACCCACTCTATTCTATCATGCTCTCTATTTGTTTGGAGTCTCTATTTTGTATGGACCCTCGGAGAGGATTTTACCACCAAAGGCACAGTTTTAAGAGCTAAAAGTTACCAAGGTACTACCAAGCATTGATCGTCCCTGGTGGAAAATGAGAGAAGGGGATACATTACCACATGTTGTAAACTGAACTGCAGAGAATGTCAGTAACATACCAATGGGAACAAGCTGTTGGCCATGGTGTCATGAATGCTGGAGGAAGGTGAATCGGTCTATTAGGTTGCTCTGACAAGGCCAGGATGGAGAAAAGGCAGGGGAAACAATGGGAGATCACACACAGACAGCCATCAATATTAGCAGGTTAAGGAGCTGATGGATTCTCTCTCCTATCAAAGTTATCTACAAAGCACCCCACTTCTTCAAGGAACATGAGCTGCAAACCAATCGATCTCTTCATGCCTCCAACGGACTCCCATAGATCATCCCACTTCCTCCTTTCTCCTACAGATGTGATCTACAAGCCACCCCACTCCAATTATCCTGGTGGCTCAAGGGAAAATGAAACTGCTATGTTGCTTCAGTCACCATAGGGTTAAAGGGGTTACAGTAGAGTGCTTCCTATCTGCTTTTTTCCCATAATGCTCCTGCCGGCTGAGATGGCTGGGCAGGATCGCTTTGGTCATCTTTTCCCCTCACTCCCCCTACTCTAAGAATAGAATGCCTATTGAACTGGACTGCCCCAGCTTTCAGGAAGTGGGCTCCTTCTGCCTTGATCAATTGATTTGTTTGTACCATCATGAATAACCTCCTGGCACAGACCAAGATGAGAGCCAACCTGAGTTCAGCATCTCTGTCCATCACCTCTCCTCCTGAGGCATCTGAAGGTGTGGGGATTTCAAATGATTTCAAAGTAATTCAATTCAGCCCCCCAAAACCATTGGCTAAATACCTACCACATGCTAGGCAATGGGCATACAGAGACAAAAAGAAAGCTCCTTAAGGATCTGGGGGAAACAAAACACACAGATAAGTAAACGTGTCCACACAGACACACAAAACAATTCAAAGGAGTTTCGGGGGGAGAGGACATTAGCAACAAGAACTAGGGGAGCAGGAAAGGTCCCCAAGAGGAAGCCAGGGATTCCAAGAGGCAGAAATGAGGGGGAGGTGCATGTCAGGCCTGAGAGACCACCTATACAAAGGCAGAGTGAAAGGGGAAATAGCTAGTAGGCCAGTTTGGCTGAAACATAGAGTATATCAATGTGGGAGAAGGCTGGAAAGGTTGGTGGGAGTCAGATTAAGAGAGCTCTGCAAATACTGTTTGAAGACTTAGTTCAAGTCACCAAATTCTGCCAAGAATTCCAGGTATGGGAATGACGAGGGTGAAGGTATGGAGGTGGGAGAGATCAGGAGGAGAAGTGGGGCTGAAGAGTAGGCCAGTTGGGTTGGATCATGTGATCAGGCTAGAAAGGTAGCTTGGAACCAGGTTCCAGAGGGTCTTGAATGCCAGGCAGAAGGTTTTCTTTTACTTGGGAAACAGCTGGAAGTCGTTGAAGGTTTGTGAGTGAAGAAGTAGGACACATGATCGGAGCCGCGAACTTGGAAGATTATTCAGCATGTGGAGACTGGATTGGAGAGGGGAATAGTCTGAAGATGGGGAGACCAGTAGCATCATTATCATTTCCCTAATGTGGCCAATTAGAGAACATTCTCTCTATCTGCAATTTTTCTTCTTTCCAGCTCTCTAAATGCCCAGTCTCTTTTTCCCAATCAATCCCATTTAGACTTTTGGATTTCAGACATCACTATGACATTCTAGCTTTCCTCTAGAAAAGAATTTTTAAAAATCAGGTAGTCAATCAACAAACATACACTATGTATCAGGCACCATGCTAAGTTCTGGAGATATAAAAAAGGCAAAGCAAAAAAATCACAGCTCTCAAGGACCTCACATTCTAATGAGAGAAATGACATGTCAGTAAGCAGGTAGATACATAATTGTAAATGGAAAGCAATCTCCGAGGGTAGTGCACTAACAGGTGGAAGAACTGAGAAAGGTCTCCTGCAGAAGGTGAGATTTGAGCTGAGTCTCAAAGGAAGCCAGAGAAGCAAACAGGTTGAAGAAGGAGAGCTGGAGGTGGGGGGGGGGAGAAGGAGGGGAGGTCAACCAGTGCCAAAAACAGTGGAGGAAAGTAAAGAGTAAAAATACTGGAAAGGTAGGAAGGGGCCCTATTCTAAAGTGTTTTAAATGCCAAAGTGGGGTTGTTTGGTTTGGGTTTTTTTGTTTGTTTGTTTTTGATCCTGGAAATGACAGTTGGTTTTTACTGTGTTTTGTTTTAGTTTTGGAGGGGGGAATATGGTCAGATCTGTGCTTTAGGAATCATTTTTGCAGTCAAGTGGAGAATGGATTGGGAAGAGGAGAGACCTGAGGCAGGAAGACCAATTAGAAGGATAATGCAAATAGTCCAAGGGAGAGGTGATGGAGAGCCCCAACTAAGGTGGGGGCTCTGTGACTGAGGAGGAAGAGACATACACCCGGGATGTTGAGGAGGTAGGAACAAGATTTGGCACCAGATTTGTGAGAGTGAGGTGTTAGGAAGTTGGAAACTTGCTTGATTTACAACCATCTGGGAGAGCTTCCATGTGTACCAGAGTACAAGCTGAAGAATGGATGAGATTACCTCTGTATCCAGAGGATTCTCTTGGGAGATTGGGTGAAGATAACAATAGGGTCCATCATAAAGCAGTCTACAAACATCATCTCACTTGATCCTTTATAATAACCTGATAAGGTAGGTGCTATAGCTATCTCCATTTTAGAGACAAGTCAAATGAGGCTCAGTGGTTAAGTGGCTTCCCCATGGCCACACGGCTTCTGAAGCAGGACTGGAACTCAGGTCTAGCTGAATTCCTTTCAGGCTCATGCCTCTATGCACTCTGTCCCATTCTTCTCAATGGAAGTAAGTGAACCCTTTCAGATGAGTTTGTTTACCTCCGTTTGGTTTCTAACCTTGGTTTCGATACTAGAGCTGGGGGTGGGGATGGGATGGGGGAGGAAACCACTGGTAGATGTGTCTGGGTATCTTCACTGTCTTCCATCTCCCCTTCTCTAATCCTAACCCTAACCCTCGAGCAGAGGGGAAATAGTTTCAAACAGTCTGTACAAGGGAAACAAGAAGAGAAGGTGAGTGTGAACCAGATTTGGGAAGTAGAAGACCTCGGGAGAGTGGGTAGCTGGGATGTGAGGGTCCCCTGAACCCCAAATCTCCTCCAATTAGAGCCAGTGCCCGGAAGCCACACCTCTAGTAAAACTAACACCCTCCATAAATTTCTTAGCACTAAGGAGTTTATCAGATTGGCTAATTGAGGCTAACTGAGAGCAGGGTGGGGGCAACAGGTCACCATATGCATCCAATCGATCGGACAAGGGAAGGTAGTGGTGAAGCCCCTAGGACTCTGGGCATCTCAGAATGTTCTCGGAGGTCAGGAGGTCAAGTCACTGAGGTCAACAAAAGAGAGATGGGAGTGCACCAAAGGCATAGTTCCCTCTCCCAACTTTCTCTAGAGTGGGTTGGGCTGACCAGGCAGGGCTTTCCCAATATGAATCAGTGGCCAGGCCTGAAGTGCACCCAGGCATCCCGAAATGGGGTAGGATCCCACTGAGGAGAGGTTGATCCCAGCCCCTGGACTCCATCACTAACGATTCTCCTGATCCTCAATTCAATTCCCTTCAGACTTTTGATAAGGATCCGAGAGATGGTTAGGGGAGTTTTCTCTAGATTCTTGCCAACCTTGGGCAAGGGCTGATGTCCCATTCTTCTGGGCAGTGGGGAGTAGAGGGTACAGAGAGGAGGAAGGGAGACAATGGGGCGGAACCCCCGCCCTGGAGTGAGGGAAAGAGAACAGCCTCCAGCATCCCAGGCTCCGGGGCTGGGGTAGAGCAGTGGCTGTGCCCCAGGAAGGTACCAGAGGGCACACCACAGCATGGCACAGCACTCCACATCCTATTCCAATCCATGCCTGCGGCCCCAGCCCAGCCCAACCCACGAACCCAGTCCAGGGCTCCTGGCGGCCTGTCCCCTGCTTTCCCAAACTGCTGGCCACTGCTCAGTCCGCCCCCGCCTAGTCCGGTCCGGTTCGGCCCAGCCCGGCCCGGCCCTGGGGCAGAGAGGAGGGGCCCGTGCCTGAGCCCTCTCCCCCGCCGGCCCTGCCCCCCAGCATCGTGCCCACCTCTGCCTCGGCAGCCGGGCGTCGTTTCCCCGGCCCCTGGCCCCAGCCCCCGGTCCAGCTCGGCCCCCGGCGGCTCCGGCTCGGGCTCGGGCTCGGCGCAAACAAAGCCCTGATTGACTTCCCGAAGGGGCGGGGCCCGGCGCTTCGGGGCCGCCTCCTCCCGGCCCCCGGATTTGCAGGCCCCGGGCGCTCTGGGGGGCAAGAAGGGTGGGGGCTTCGCCTTTAGGGCCGAGAGGGGTTGCCCCCGCACCCACCCCAGCGCGATCCCCGGGCGCCCGGGGGCCCCCCTCGGGGCCCACCTCCCGGGGAGCCAGGCCAAGGCGGGGCAGCCCTAGGAACAAGGGGGCGGGGGGTGCCCCTCGAGGGCAGGGGTGGGGTCCGACGCCCAACCATCTCTTTTCCATTAGAGGTGAGCGAAATGTACCCCTTGTTCTGGGCTGGTGCTTGGGTGGCGGGAGGAAGGGGCCTGGTCATAAGTCCGAACCGAGGAGAGTACAGTCACCACCCCTCCCACCCCCGCCCTCTGCCCGCAGGGGATTCGGGCCCTCAACCCACCAGGAGGGCTGGGGACCCGAGCCCGTCTGACCTCCCCCTTTCCTCTCTGACCTCGCCTCCCGCCCTAGCCTTTGGAGACCAAGGGCGGCTAAGTTTGGCTATAGAGGGGAGGGGGCGGGCCCGAGGTACTGGGGGGTGTTTGGGGGAGGAGGAAAAGGAGGAGGAGAAGCGGTAAGAAAGCTGTAGCCGCTGCAGACAGTGGGAGGAAGGGGGGGGGGGAGGGAGGAGGAGGAGAAAGGGATGACAGGGGGAGAGGGAGAGGAGGGGGGAGGAGGAGGGAGGGCTAGAGGAGGAGGAGAGGAGGGTAGGAGGGTATGAGGGACCGTCTGTCGCGGGACGGTCTGGGCAGCTAGGGCGCTGGGCCGGGAGGAGGCGGCAGGAGCAATTACAGCCGGAACAACAACAACAGCCGCGCCGCGCGGAGCCGCGCTGCGCCGAGAGCCTCGCCGAGCCCAGCCCAGCCCAGCCCAGCCCAGCCGTGCCTCGCCGCGCCGCGCCGCGCCGCGCCGTGCAGCCACCGGCTCCCCGCGCCCGCGCCCGCGCCCGCGATCGCGATGGCCCTGAAGAGCCCCGAGTCTGGAGGAGAGAAGGGGCCCTGGGAGGCGGAGGACAAGGAGCCAGGGAGCAGCCCCGAGCCCGAGCTCACGGTGAGCACCCGCGGCCCCGGCTCCGGCCCCGGCCCGGGCTTCCAGCCCCCCGAGGGGGGCTACGGCTGGCTCGTGGTGTTCGCCGCCACCTGGTGCAACGGCTCCATCTTCGGCATCCAGAACTCCTTTGGGATCATCTACACACTGCTGTTGGAGGACGAGAAGGGGGAGAAGAGCCAGCAAGAGTTTAAGGCAGGTGAGTGGCCCCCGCTCCCGAGCCCTGAAGCCCCACTCGCTCTGCCACTTCAGCCCCATTCACCTGGCTGGCCTCCGGGAGAGGAGCTGGCGTGTGCGTCCGTGCAGCGGGCAGGCTCCCGACCCACCTGCGCGCCCTGCAGCCCCGCCTGCAGCGCCCGCGCCTGACACGGGGGACCCCAGCGCCCCGCTCTGCCCAGACTCCCCACAGCGGGCCTGTGGCTCGGGCCATCCTGGCTGGCAGGCAAGGTCCCCTGGGCAGGCAGAGCCCCGAGCAACCGCCCCACTGGAAGCAATGAACTTTTTTTTCCTCACAGACATTTCCATCCTCACCTCCCGGGGCTTGTTTAAAATACTCTTTGCGTGCGTGTGTGTGCTGGGGTTGGGGGCGGGGGGAGGGACACTCATTTCTTGTCCCAAGTGAAGAGGAGAAGGAGGGAGGAAAGCACTGACCAGGTTCCTGAGCTCTCCGAAGAGCGGAATCCGCTTCTGTGGTCACAGAATGGCTCGGCACGGGCCGGTTGCACTAGAAATGCTTTAGAAATTTTGGCAGATCAGCGCGCAGAGAGGCACATGGTAGGCGTGCGTGTGTACTAGTGTGTATGTGTGTGTGTATATACGCTTGTGTGGGGGCGTATGTGCGTGTGTGTATGCGCACGCCTTGTGTTTTTCTGCCCTGGTTATAACTTGCCTTGCTAGGGTCGCCCACTGCCCGCCGCCGTCCAGTCCAAGCAAAGCATGCCCTACACTACCCCACCATCCCGGTTGCTGGTGGTGGGACCCCTGACAGCTGCTTGCCCGCCACTGCATTCCGAGCCCCGCACTAGAGGCAGGGGGCTTCCGGCTGCGTGGGAAAGTATATGTGGGAACCCAGGTCAGACCCAGGACCCATCAGAGGGTCCCACCTTTGGCACCAGAGGGAAGCCCTTGGGGTCTTGATTCTCTCATAGATGTGGGATAGGGGATGGAGCAAAGATCTCCTTTCCCTTCCATAATCACCAGACCTTCACACAGATCACAAAGCTACAGTCACAGGAACACCCACCAGCGTGTGTTCCTTTGGTGTTAAATCAAAGTGGACTTAGAGGGTTCAAGAAAACCAAAAGGGCCTAAGCCAAAAAAGTTTGTGTCCCAGTGCAGGGACTGGAAGCCCTGGGAAGTACCCTCTGGCCCAGGGCGTCACCATCAACCCAGCCGAACCCAATGCCACCACCCCTGGTCAAAGGAGAACTCTAGAGCTGACCTTGGCCTGCTGTTTGCTGGCTTGGCCAGGAGCCATATGCTGCCTTCCCTCCTACCCCCAGGGAAGCTTTAAGGCTGGGGGATGGGGTGGGGAGTGGGGGGACGGGGAAGAGCTGGACCTCGGAGGCCTGGAGGCAGCCTTTCTCCCAATGGGCAAAGGGTTGCTAAGTGGACAGCCGGGGTTCCTTGGTGCCCTGTGAGGGGCGATCACAGGGGCATTTTGCCCACACTGTGAGCTCAGGTCATTATCCTCAGGCTGGAGAAATCAGGGTGGAAACCTCATCCTGGGTGACCTGTTTCAGTGTCCCTCCCCCAAGCACCACCAATTCTGGGGCCTGCTCCAGGGCCCCCAGCGTGCTAACTGGTATGTGGTAGGGTCCTCGAACTTGGAGCCTGCTTGGCTCTGAGGCCAGAAGTCTGGCCAACTTCAAAGGTTCCCTATGAGCCAGCCTGGACCTAGAGAGGAAGGCATTCATGGTGTCTGGGGTGCAGCGGAAAGCTCGGACACTTCCATCTGTGGGGCCTTAGCAGGATGAGCTCTTTGTAGGCAGTCTTTTGTTGATGTTTTCCACCCTCTGGGGACAGCTAGCTACTCCCTTAGCCAAGCTTTGTATCCTCCCCCTCTGTCTCCCTCTCCCCACCTCCCCACACCCAGAGCATAGTGCTTTTGTAGTTTTCTTGGAGGGAGGGGTAAATAAATGCTTTTGGTTTTCCTCACTGAGCCTCAGTTTCCAATTCTGTCAAATGGGGATAGAAATGACTGCACTGACAACTTTTCAGACCTTTAAGGTGCCAGAGAAGTGTAAGCTATCTGTAGCTGGTGCTTAGGGAGCTGTCCTGGACTGGCCCTACTGCCAAGTTCTTGGCAGCTTGAAGGGAGGGGGGGGGGGGAAGCAACCTTAGCACAGCTGCTGGCAGCAGATGGGCACTAGAAGCCCCCTTCCTTGCTATCCTTATGAGGCTGTACCCAGGGGGAACATAGTAAGGATGGGGGGGAGGAGAAGAGAGAGGCTGCCCTGCAGGTCAGAGGGGGCCTGTCACAGAACAGCCTGAGGTCATGACAGTCACAGTGAAATGGAGGTTCCTCAATAAGAGCTGGCTCTTCTTCAGAAAGGGCCGAATTGGCCCCACTCAGCCAATTCTGACCAACTAGGAGTTCAGTCCCTATATGGCCTCTCCCCAGCCCCCTAAACCAAACCAATGACAACTTTCTAGCTCTCTCCACTTAGGCCACTCTGGAAATTCTAAATCATCTCTGTCTTGATTTCCATAGCCTTCATAGAGTCTCAGAATGTTAGCGAATCAAGGGACCTTTGAACAGAAAATGTTCGAGTTGGAAGGGGCTTAGAATTCAAAGTATTTGGAGCCCAAGAGATCTACACCATTAGACATGAAGTTGGAAGGGACTTTTGAGACCATCTAGACCAAAGGTTCTTACCCTGGGGTGCCAGGGGTCTGGTGGAAAGATTGGGGGGTAGTCTGTGACCTTAGATGGGAAAACAATTACATCTTTGATTTTCACTCACCTTTACCTGATAGGGTATTTCCTTTGAAGCTTTAAAAACATAATTCTGACAAGGAATACCCAGATTTCACTAGAGTTCCCAAAGGGGTCCATGAGACCACCAAAGTTATAGAGCCCCATTTTCTAATCCAGTCTCTTGAACAGTAGAGAACTGAGCCCCAGAGAGGGATTGACTTGCCTGAGGTTGAAGACCTACTAAGTGATACATTCAAACCTAGGACTCCTTCACTGCAATGGCTTTTGGATTTCTCACCTCAGTGGGAGGGAGAAGAGGGAGGGAGAGAGTTCAGAATCAAAAATAAAATAAAATAGAATTTTAAAAAACAACAACCACCAAGTCTTCTGATTCCAGCCAAGTCAAGCAATCTTTCCACCACACTCCCCCTTCCTACCCATTTTCCTTACTCATACCCCCTCTTACTCATTTTCCTCCAGCCACCAATATTTCAGTACTGAGGGCTACCAGTGACAGTGGGGATTTTGATATCATCATCTTTGGTCAGGGCTCTGCAACGATCAGACCACCCACTCTGTGTTCAGCCCTATAACAGGAGAGTAGATACAGACAAAAACCAAACCCAAAAGAACCGGCAGTCCAGTGGTTAGGAGGCCAGCTCTGTTTCTGCAGGGCTTCTGTGTATGGAAGACAGCTGGGGGAGAATGGGAAAAAGAAGGCTGGGTACCACCCTAGTGACAACATGAAACCCTTGGCTACCATTGCAACATGGAGAACTCTTGCTGCGCCCCCCCAGGTGTTACCTGGGGGGAAAAACACACTTCTCCCCCTCCTCATGCAGTCTCAGTGGGATAGAGGTGGAGGGTGGTTAGGTGTTCATGGGCCCAAGGCAAACAGCCAAGTGCTAGACTTGGGGGGAAATAGCAATGAAGACACCACACTGCTGTTCCTAGAGGTGAGGCCTTGCTGCCTGTGTGACCTTGGGAAAGTCACTTCCCTTCTGCACCTCAGTTTCCTTCACTAAAAAATGAAGGGATGGGACTGCTCCCTTGTCTCTAAAACCTCTGACCTTTAGTCCAAGCTAAGCTGATCGGAGAATCCAGATCTAGAAGGGACCTTAGGAATGAGGACGGGATTCCTGCAAGAGGAAAGTCGATCTACTAATACAGATCTGTACTTTCTCTGTAACATGCAGTCTTAGAAAGTTGCCAGAGGCACTGAGAAATTGAAAAATTTGCTAAGGGTCTTAAAGTCAGTGTGTGTTCAAAGCCAGCTCTCTGTACCAGATTGCATCAGAATGACCTTAGGGATCAGATTCTCCACCTGCTAATTTTTTTTTTTTTTTTGCTTTTTGGAGGGCAATTGGGGTTAAGTGACTTGCCCAAAGTCACATGGCTAGTGAGTGTGTCAAGTGCCTGAGGCTGGATTTGAATTTGGGTCCTCCTGACTGCAGGGCTGGTGTTCTATTCACTACACCACCTAGCCGCCCCACCACCCTGCTAATTTTACAGAAGAGGAAAATGAGGGAGGCCCAGAAAGCAAAGGTCACACAGATAGCAGGAAGCAGAGGTAGAAGCCAGCCCTTCTCACTACATTGGGTTGTCTTTCTGGTGCCTTGACAACTTTAAAGCTAATATCCTATATAAGGCCGGGAATACAGCTGGGTGCTTCTCTGTACATTGGGGCTGATCACAGCTGGGACTGCACGGTGCTGCTTGGAGGAGGATTAAGTTAACCTTGAAGTGGCAGTTAGGTATTTGCCTCAATTGTCCATTGCAACCTGTTGAACAGGTAGGCCCAATGTGGGCTGCTGGTGGGCTGGAGGAGGCAGATATACATCAAGGAAGTTAGTGATGCTGCCAGAATGTTTTATGAACAGCCTCAAGGAGCTGGAGCTGGAGAGAAAAGTAGAACAAGGCAGACCCCTGACCAGGTACAGTAAGAGACAACTTCTGTAGGACCATTAAAAAATTCCCACCTAGTGGGAGATCTAAGCAGGTTGGCAGAGGGGTCCCAGGATAGGGTAACAACAACAGTAGCATGTTACAGTGCTTTAAGCTTTACAAAGTTTGATCCTCATAACAATTCTGGGATGGAGGTGTTATTATTAATTCCTTTTTACAGATGAGGAAACTGAGGCTGAGAAATGTTCAGTCAGAGTCACACATCTAGTAGGTGTCTGAGGTAGTGTCCATCTCAGGTCTTCCTGATTCCCAGTCCAGCCCCCACAATAATCATCAGCCACATTTCCGGTTCCACTTGGTGAGATTGAACACTGCTAGGGTTATGCCCATTTTACAGGTGAGGAGACTGAAACTCAGTGGGGGAAGAGGAACTTGTCTTGGGTCACACAACTAGGAAGTGACCCAAACAGAGATCCAGGTCAAATCTCTTCTGTTTCTAGGTTCAGTGTTCTGTTCACTGGTGGAAAGGACTGGGGATCCCCTGAAACAGGCTGCCCAGCTCCTTGAGCTCTGGTGAGGGGGCTGGACTATCCGCTCCCTAACCAGCTGCTAGGATGGGTCTCAACCTCCTGGTCTGACAGTTTCCTCACAGCCAAGGCCGGCTATCTGTCCCAAGGGGCTGAAGACCTGGGAAAGAGGCCTGCCTGGGGAGGCCAGAGGCTGGGAGTTCTCACTTCTCCTGGCCCTCTCAGCTCCACCTTTCTGCACTCTAAGGACATTGAGCTCTGCTAGGCTGCATGTAAGTGTAGGTTCTATGACATCACGTACTTTCCCACTCACCTGGCACGAGTTGTGACTCACCCAGAAGGTGAACGACAGAGATCTTCCAGGCTGCCTGGGGGCTGCTGGGGGAGGAGAGGACCTGAGAGCAGAGGAAGGACCATAGAGACACTGGAAGTTGTTGTCCTTTGTATTCAGAGACAGTGCTGCTGCAGCTGCTGCCTCTGCTGCTACTGCCTCTGCTACTGCCTCTGCTGCTGCTGCCTCTGCTACTGCCTCTGCTGCTGCTACCTCTGCTGCTGCTGCCACCTCTACTGCTGCTGCCTCTGCTACTGTCTCTGCTGCTGCTGCTGCCTCTGCTACTGTCTCTGCTGCTGCTGCTGCCTCTGCTACTGTCTCTGCTGCTGCTGCCACCTCTACTGCTGCTGCCTCTGCTACTGTCTCTGCTGCTGCTGCCACCTCTGCTGCTGCTGCCACAGCCAAGGTTGCTCTTATGTGAGGGTGGGCCCCTTCAGAAAAGAGCAGTCTGGCAGAGAGGCTTTGCAAATGGGCTGCCTGGTGGGGTGTGTCTGCATGACTCTTTCGCAGTTTGAGAGCTGGTTCCTAAAAACTCTAGCCAGACTTACAAATGCTTCAGTGAGTCTTTACTTTGCCTCCCAGAGGTAGACACAGTAACATCCATTTGCTCATTGATTTTTATGACAACCCTCTAAGGTTGGTAGTCATGGCCATTCTACAGAGGAGGAAACTGAGGCCCACAGAAGGAAAATGACTTGTCCAGTTACACAACTAGTAGATATTGGAGTAGGGAGTTAGACCCACAGCTCTTGTGACTCAAAGTCCAATACTTTAATGTGGCATTTTGAAATCCAGGCATCTCTAAGCACTCTGCAGGTTTTCTGGGCTGAGATTTTTCTTATACTCATAAGCTTCTAGCCTTCTGACATAGTGGAAAGAGCCCTGAGCTGGTGGTCAGCAGAGCTGGATTCTAGTCCCAGCTCTGGCCATGACTTTTTACATGATCTCGGACCAGTGACTTGTCCTTGAGCCTCAGTTTCCTCCTCTGTAAAATGAGGAGCTTGGATTGGATGACTCCTGGGGTCCTTTCCAACTCAGAACAGAACATTCTGTGGCCCTTCCAGCTCCCCCAAGGCATTTAGCAGTGATTTTTATTGTACATGGTATATAAGACTATGAAGAGGAAGCCCTCTGGACTTCTTTCTATCTGTGCCCACACCAGTTTCCTAGGAGAAAAGCTCTTCTTTCTCCTGCAGTGCCTTAAAAAAAAACCCTTTATTCTCTTGGCTTCTACCAAACAAGTGGGTTTTTAGCCTGAAAAGGGATGAGGGTTTAGTGAATAAGCTCAGTACATAAAAACAGGTTTTGTTAGAGAAACACACACACACACACACACACACACACACACACACACACACACACACACACACACACACACACACATGCTTATGTTAACAAGTGTCAGAATCAAGATCCAAATCCAGGGTTCTTTACTCTTAAGTGCTGTGCTCTTTCCAGGATGACTTGGATTCAATTATGATCAAGGCTTTTCCCAAGCCCTGACATCCTCTGTTCTAAGGCCCCTTCTATCCTTCATTCTAAAAGCCCCCCCACTTTTGATATTGTCGGTTCTAAAGGCTCTTCAGCTTCTGACATCTGTCCCTTCCAGTTCTGACATCTTGTGTGCCCTAAGGTCCTTCCTAGTTGGGGTATTCTATATCTTTAGAGGCTAACACAAAAAGGATTAAATGTGAAGCCTATTAGAGCCCCAAGAGGACTTGGTCAGTCTTATGTCACCACCCTGAAGGGGGAGCTGGTAAAATTCACATAGTGGATGATTTCCCCATTCTCTTCTCTACCCAAGTACCTCTTCCAGGCCTCCAGGATTAGAGATGGGGGTCAGATCTGGGAGGACAGTGGCCTGGCAAAGCAGGGCACTCTCTCCAGCCCCTGGCCTCCCAAGATGCCTGCAGAGCACTAAGGGTTTCAGGGGGAGATGTTTTCTTTCCTGCCCTGAAGATGGCGCTGTGGGTGCTAATGTACAATCCAGTGGGGAGTGTGGCCTGGGCTGAGCTCTGGGAAAAAGGCACGTGTTTCGGAACCCCTGCAGGTACCCATCCTTTTGGCTTCTGCTTCTGTTTCCCGGGGCCAGGGTAGGGCTTTGGAGGAAGGACATTCTCCTCCCCAGCTGTGTTCCTTCTCAGCTCCTGGTTATCACATTCCCTAGACAGACTTGCTCCACCTTCAGTGTGCTGGGAAGAGCTCTGAACTTGGAATGACACAGAGGATCTGGGTTTGAATCCCGGATCTGCCATGCATTCACTGCATGTGTGACCTTTTCCCTCTCTAGACCTCAGTGTCCCTCTCTGTGAAATGAAGAGGTTAAACACTGCGATCCCTTTTCTCCTCATTACTCAGTTGGAGTTTGAGACCCTGTTAAGAGAACACCTCCACTGGATACATCTCTTCAGACTCTTGCAGGTCCACACACACACACACACACACACACACACACACACACACACACACACCTTTGGGGCCTAGGGAGATGGGAGCCCCCACACCTCATCTTCTAGGATTCAGGGCTACTGTAGTTACCATGGTTTGGGGGGACCCTCTTGCGTCCTAGTCCCTGTATAACATGGGACCAGGGCAAGGGCCTTGAGGTCACAGAAAGTGAAGTTTGGATTCAGTCAAAGGGCCGAACTTGAGGACCTAGAGAGCCACATGTGGCTTCAAGGTCAAAGGTTGCCCACCCCTGGACCAGGGACAGTGCCAGGACAAATGCCACAGAATAAATGCCCCACCCACTTGCTCCTTCCTCCATCTCCTCTTTCTCCCCCCTCCCTCCCCACCTTGCCCATAATAGTCTAGACACAGGTCAGGGGCCACCTATTTCCCAGAGGTGTCATATTAACCCAGGGATCCCAGGAATTAGAGGGGACTCAAGGCTAAGCCAGGACTAGATGGTCTTTAGTCAGCAAACATTTATTAAGCACCTACTATGTGACGGGCACTATGCTAAGCACTAAGACAGACAGAAGACAGCCTCTGTTCTCAAGGAGCTCACAGTGGGGGTGGGGAACACAATATGCAACTGTGTACAAACCAATTATACATATATACATCAGAAATAAGAAATAGATGAGAAACACTAGCATCAAGGGAGAGTGGTCCCTTAAAGGCTTCCTGTGGCAGGTGGGATTTTAGCTAGGACTTGAAGGAAGCCAGGAGGCTGAGAGGAGGAGGGAGGGTATTCCAGGCATGGGGGCCAACCAGACAGTGGCTACTCCCAGAGTCAAGAGATGGCTCATAGGAGGAAGGAGACCAGTGTCACTGGATGGAAGTGCAAGGTGTAAAGACTGGAAAAGCCAGGGAGGTTGTGAAGGGCTTTGCATGCCCAACAGGGGACTATGTTTGATCCTGTCAGTGCTAGAGAGCCAGGTTATTGAGTAGGGGAAGGTCACTTGGACAGCTGAGTAGACTTGTTGCAAGCAGCCCCAACAGCAGGAAGAATGATACCAAGCTTCCAGGGCCTTTTCTTCCCCTGCTTTGGCAAGGCAAAATGAAAGTGGGACCAAACTAGGTGCCTGAACAGGGCCTTGCCTACCACTAATTGGTGGGAACCATAGTATAGTATGGCAAGAGTGCCCAGCTTGGAGTCCAAAGAGACGTGGCTTGAAATTTCTGTTATGCTACTTAATATTAGCACTTCCTCATCTACAAAAAGGCATTGGACTCCATGCCCTCCAACGTTCAGGCCACACAGCTCCATGTCCATCTGTCTGTCCCCCCCACCACGATCCCTTCAGCTCCACACAGAAAATCTTTTTTTTAAGATTCATTGCAGCTTTTCATATATATTTTTCATATATAATATTTCATAATCATATTTCACATATAAATCCATTTTAAATTCAATTTTATTTTATTTTTAGTTCCAGATTCTCCCCTTTCCCCACCCACTGCAAAGGCAAGAAATACAAAACCCATTACAAATGTGAAGTTGTATAAAATAAATTTCCACATTAGCCATGCTCTGGGTGGGGGTGGAGGTTCAGTAACAGGAAAGGTTTTCCCTGAGCTCCCTGAAGAGGCTAGCGAAACTTGTTCAGGGGTCCGGATTGGCAGCACAGGGCTCTCTAGTAGATGGTGCTCCTTGATGCCCCCCCGCACAAGCAGAGGACCGTAGCCCAAAGCATTAGTGTGTGTTAGAGACAGAAGACCAGACTCCTGCCACTTACTAGTCATGTGCCCTTAGGTGCTCAGTTTCCTCCTCTATAAAATGGGCACAATGATTCTTGCCTTCCCTTCCTATCATGACTGTGGCAAGGAAAGTACTTTGCAACCCTTAAAACATGATAGAAATATGTTATTACATTTGAACAAAAGCAAAGGAAAATAGTAGGCACAAGCATAGACAGAGTCCGGCAAAGCCAACCCTGTCATTTTGTGAATGAGAAAACCAAAGGGAGAAGTGACTCACCCAAGGTCACACAGTGGACCGATCCAGAAACGTGCTGAGTGCCAACTGTGAATAAGGCCTTCAGAGCCTGACTGATATAGAGAAGTCAAAATGAATACAGAAAGGTTGTGCTAGGACTAGGCATGTGTGTGCCAGATGTGGGGGAATAGCAGCACTTCAGCTGCTGTATGGAGCTTTTTGACCTCACCTCATAGGGTTTGGGGAGGAGGGGGAGGTGACAGGACCTGAGTTCTGGTCCTCTTCCTGACAATCCCTCAGAGACCTTAAGCAACTAACTTCCCTTCCCTGGATCTCAGTTTCATCATCTATAAAAAGCAAGGGGTTGGGCTCCATGGCCTCTAAGGGCCCTTCCAGCTCAAAAATCCATGATCCAGTGATCCCTATGGGCTAAGGAACAAAAACCATATCACCCTCTTTTTACAAGTGAGGAAACTGAGGCCCGGGAAGAAATTGACTTACCCAAGGTCTAATGAGTGTCAGAGTCAGACCCCAAACTCAGTTCTCTTGACTCTAAGCCTGGTGCAGAAGCTCACAGAGTGGCACATCAGAGGGGTTCCTTTCTGGCCACACTTAGGGTAGGGGGTAGTCTATGGCTTCTATCTGGAGGGAAATAGCTAATCTCCAAACCCTGTTTCCCCAGTGGAATGAGAGGAAATAAGAATTCACATGGCCAGAACAACAGTGGCCTTAGAGGCCTCAGTTTCCCCACCTGTGGTGTTGGGGTTTGCACCTAACTATTTTGAGTTCCTTGAGGGTGGAGACTTTTGCTTTGTTCTGTATTCCCAGCACTTAGGGTAATTTCTGTTACTTAGTAATAAGGACTTAATCACATGTTGACTGCCTACCTTCATATAGCAGCCCTGTGATAATTCAAATATATGTGGCCTTATTTCACAGAGGATGAAACAGAGAGGTAAGGACACTTGGCAAAGGTCACACAACTTCTAAGCCTTCCAGCTAAGTCTCCACCTCCCAATCCAGTGCTATGTTTGTCTCCTGGCCTTCCTCTCCCCTGAACCCTGCCCTCTCATGCTCAGAGGCTGCCTAGCCTCTGAGATTTGGACTAGATGCTAGAAGGTTCAGGGAGAGAGACTTTCCTGGCCTAGTGAGTAAAGTGAAGAAGACTGAAGACCCTTTCCACCAGAGAGCCAGGGGGGTCCTTTCTGCCCTTCTAGACCCTCAGGGGTGGGAATAGAAGGAAAGAGGTAATAAAGTAACCCCTTCCCAGGCCATGGCTGGGGAAGGCCTAGTTATGTCCCTTACTGCTAATGGAGCCTTCCCTACATCCCTCACAGGGGTGTTGGGAGGCCCAAGCAAGATAATAAAGGAATGGCAAGTGTTTTGTAAACCATGGCTGGCCTCAGAAATGTAGGTGACTGCTCTTAGGATGTCATGGCCACAAGGTCACCCCAAATGAGCTGGGAGTAGGATCTCGGCCTCCCAGGCTCCTTCAAGTGGAGCGTCTGTGCTGTGTTCCAAGGAGCCAAGAGAGGACCCCTCTCCCATCCTCACCCCTGCCACTGCCCCGTCATTTAGGCAGAGAAGAAGACATAGGAGACTGCTGTACACTGTATCACTCCCCACCCTCCCACCCCCAGAATTCTTCTGCCCATTTCTTGTACTTTTACAGTCCCTCCCCTCCAATTCAAGCTTCATACTGGAACCAGAATCACTTGTCTTACATAGAGATCTGGTCAGAACCTAGATTCAAATCCTACCTTCAGTGCTGCACTAGTCACTAGTTTCCCCCCTGGGCCTGTTTCCTCTTCTATTAAATGAGCGGTTTGGACTATACCTCTGAGATCCTTTCCAGATCTGAACCTGTGATCACATGAACTCAGCCTCAAAGCTTTGAGGAAATTCTTTAGAACAGCTCCCCCAGATCCCTCCTGCTGTCACACGGGGCACCCCTGGTTCATTTCACCCCATGCTACTCAGCCAGTCTGTTCTTGTCTTGCTCTGGCTTATTGTCCCACCTCTTCCTCTACCAGATTCTTTGGGAACATGAGCTGGGGCCCCAGGGCAGAAGACTGACTGCATTTGCTTTGTATCTTGGCTCCCAGGAAACCCAGCCAGAGGAGCTATCGAGGTTCAGTAAGCCCAAATCCCAAAGTGTC
The DNA here is from genome assembly GCA_011680675.1 of Gymnobelideus leadbeateri. Taxonomy (NCBI): domain Eukaryota; kingdom Metazoa; phylum Chordata; class Mammalia; order Diprotodontia; family Petauridae; genus Gymnobelideus; species Gymnobelideus leadbeateri. The sequence continues at coordinate 173,912 of WOXC01000391.1, forward strand.
AGAACTGGAAGGGACCTGGGAGCTTGGCATGGTAGAACTGGAAAGGCCCCGAAAGAGCCAGCAGTCCAACGTCCTCTTCATAGACGAGGAAACTGAGACTCGGAAAAGGAAAGTGACTTGTCTAAGGTCACATGGCAAGTTAAAAAAAAAGACTTCTTACTGAATACAGTCATGGAAACAAAGCATGTTGAAATATTTACAGTGCTTGGCAAAGAACCAGCAAACCTCCACTCATGTCAACGATTGAGTTCTTTTGCTACAAATTGCCAAAGGTAGAGGGAGAGAGGGCGGGAGAGGATTTGAGGTGGGGCCTGGGGTGTCCGTTTCTCCCCAGGGGTCTCTCACTGAACTTTCAGCTAAGCAGCGGGTACTAGGGAAGGAGGAAAGGGATATTTAGAGTCCAAAGGCCCCGGGGGCTGTCGGTTTTCAAAAACAGGGGGGGCCATCAAGCCCTTTGTAGTCTCCTTTGGAGCTCTGTGGGTTTCCTTGTGCTCCAAACAGGATATAGGGCCTGAGGAATATAGGGCCTAATGCTGAGGCTCTAGGGCCCCGAATGCCAGGGAGCCCCAGCTGGGGCACAGGGACATTGGTTCCCAGAGAAGAGGAGGGGGGAGGGAGTTGGAGAATGCTTTCATCAAGTGTTTCTCAGTGGATGCCTAGGGAGGTCCCACCAGGCAGTTGGAGCTATGCTAGGGGCAAACAAAAAAAAAAAGAGTCCTCCCTTTCTTTGCAAAGAACAAAGGACAAGTCGTTGGAGTCCTTCCCCTGCTGGGGCAAGACTTCAAACCCATCATCTTAATCCCCATCAACAGGGGGGTGGGTGGAGAGGGAGAAGGTACAGTGCCAAGTGGAAGCTGGGACAGGACAAATGTTGGCGGGAGGCAGGGATGGGGGCCTCCATCCTCAGGAACTCTGCAGTCTAGAGGGAGGGATGGGGACAAATGCACATTAAAAACAAACAAACAAAAATCCAGCATGGAGACAGGATTGATTGAAACCCATCAACACCAACCTAACCAGTTCCAGCTGTACTAAGGAGATTGACAGAATGTTGAGAGACACTGGAAGTGGGATTTGTTCAGGGGGGCTACCTAGAAGACAGGTACATTTCAAGCGATGGCATGAAGGGAAAGACCTGTCTTACATTCACAATCCTGAAGGGCACTAGTACCCCAAGCTTTCACAGACCAGATTGAATCATCAGAACTCTCAAAAATCTTCTCTTGGCTTTGTTTGCCCCTAACTGCGGTTTCTTTTGGAAAGTTTAGAACATAGTTTGTATTTTGGTTTCCACAGATATGAGTAAAAGGGTCCTCAGTTTCCATTCAAGCAGTCAAAGTAACAATGCACACCAGGTAAAGGACAGCCTTTATGTCAAGCTACAAACAGAATGGTCATAAACATTTCTCCTCCCTTTCCACTGAGGTCCACCTTCCTCCTAGACCTAGATGATCTTCCAGACTCAGAGTGCCACCCTAGGCTGGTAATCACACTCCCCCCCCCCCAAAATGAAAGAAACCTGAGTTTGCAAGGGAGGTGACCTCCTCAGCATTCTGGTTACCCCATTCACCCCAGATACCCATACAGGTCTCCATCCTTCCCTAGTATAAACCTGGGGGCTTATGTTCCCCCAGAAAGAAAATACCTTGGATTGATAGGGAGGCAACTCACTTTCCCACGGAATTGTACTTTTCAAATATCTCACAGGAGTAGTGGTAGGCAAAGTTCAGGATTTTTGTTCTTTCATGTCATGGCTCCTACAGTTGCATCCTTCAAGGAGACTTGGGGTTCAGAAACTCTTGACATTCTTCCAAAAGGCTGAGGGCTCAAAAAGTCCCACCCTTTTTGTCATATGATTTTTTTTTATTTCTGGGGACCAAGAGAGTCTGTCACTATGTCTGCACAGCCTGGTCCAGGAACTCCCTGAATCTCTCTGGCCTCATGGGTAAGAGCATATATAATTGTAGTCTATATCTGTTCCAGAACTGCCTTTATCACTGCTGGGGAAGAGGGAGGAAACACAGCTACAGAGGCTTCTTAGTCACCTCCTTCTCCCCTGCGTCTTAGCTTCCAGCTGGCCTGTGCTCAGATTTCTTAGGATCTCTCCAGAAAGGGGCAGGGGTAGTCTCAACAGAAAGGGTACCTCTGACCAACAGCAGCACAGACTTAAGACGTCCCCAATTCTCACAAGTAGGTGCCAAGCATGTTCACACTCACCATAGGAAGGTATACTCAAAGTCCCAAACAAAGGCTCACTTCAGCTAACTTAATCAGGGAATTCATCAACCCCCTACAATTGGAGGGTGTGGGGAGAGGGCAGGGGAAGGCACTGTTTATTCAAACCTGAAGAGAAACAGACTGAAAGATGAGCCCTCATAAACCACAAGGACTATAGGGTACTGATACTCTCAAGGTGTTCTGGGAAATACAGATGCTCTCTCAGCCCTAGCATTCTTTGTTTAATTTGACAAATGTTTTATAAGGATAAGTCAGGTACTGTATTTGGTGCAGGAGATGAGAAAGACAGACACAAAATAGTCCTTGCCTTCAAGGAACTTATATTATATTGGGGAGAAACAACATAGAAATGAAAATGAAATAGAATATACACAAAGTCATTTCCTTCCCACTGTAACATTGCCTCTGCTCTAAGGTCCCTCCCAGATGGGCTAGCCTACCAGTCTCTGAAGGGCACAGTTATCCCAACTACTCAGTCCTTACTGCTCTATCCTTGAATCCAGAATTCAACAGATAAGTGAGAGCTGCTTTGCCATTGGTCCCTTGTTCCTTCGAGGACAGGGAGGGAGCTGGCAGGAGAAGCTAGGGTACTTCAGTGACATCTCCATGGGCCTGCAGGAGAATTGTTCATGAAACACATTGAAAAGTTTCCCCCCCCCCCAGGTGCCTAGCCACGTGTTTATTAGCTTGTGAGAAATAGGGAAGGGAAATTGTGCTTCCTGCCCAGAGAGCTCATTATCCAGTTAGAGAACTAAACAACACTGTCTAACCAAGTGCTAAGTCAATTAAGACCAAATGCCAAATCCCCAAAATGTGGGTGGTCTGGAAGAGAAGAAACGAATGGAGCTGAAAGACACCTAATGGAAGTCACCAAGGTCAGCTATGATAGCTCAAGCCCAGGGAAGGGAAGTTTATGGTATAGCTAAGAGTAGAGCACCTACTGTGTGCCAGGCACTGCACAACTCATATCTCATTTGATCTTCACAATGACCTTTCAAGATAGGTGCTGTTATTACCCCCAGTTTTATAGATGAGCAAACAGAGGTTAAGTGACTTTTCTGGGGTTGAACAGCTAATAAGGGCCTGAGGCCACATTTGAACTCAGGTCCTCCTTTTTACTTTGATACCTAACTGCCCTGGGTCTTTTGCTTCCCAGGCCCCAAAGTGTTCTATATCGTCATGATTACAGTGTGAATTAGTCATGGAGAACTTGACCATGAAGCATGTAGCCCCAGAAGAGGGCAGTGACTTGCCAAAGGTCATACTGTGAGTTAATAGAAGAGGTCAGAGTAGATCAGAAAATGGGTCCCTTGACTTTGAACTTCAGGGTCTTTTCTGCCACACAAGGATGAAGAGGTGGTAAAGTCATCAGGGCAAGCTTCCTAGAGACTCAAAGGATTCTGAAATCATTGAGTCCAACCTGCCCATTTTAGAGATAAGGAATCTGAGACCTGGAAAGGTTAGCTAAGAGTCAGGATGATGTAATAGAAAGTGATTCCATGGACTTGGAGATGGGGAGAGAACTGGATTTGAATCCGACCTCTCCCACTTACTAGTTATGGGTCCCTGGACAACTCACTTCTCTCTGAATAAAATGGGGATAAGGACACCTGACCCGCCTGCCTCATAGGGTTGCTATGAAAACCCAGACAAAGGCAAGCCCTTATCATTCCCCAGAGTCTCATGGGCCACTTAGGGGCAGGCCTAGGACCCAAAGCTGGGGCTTCTGCCTCCCAATCCTATGTACATTGTGAGGGTGGGGTAATGTGGTCACAGATGACTTCTTGGGAGATGATAGAATTTTGATCTCCATGACCTTAAATATCTTAGAATCTAACTTCCCACCTCCTTCACCCCCCCATCCTCAATCCAGTTTATAGATGAGGTATCTGAAGCTCAGAGAGGGGATGGACTCAAGGTCATGTTAGCAGGAGAGCCATGTCTAGAATCTAGAGCTCTTACTAGAGGATGTTTATACTCAAGAGACATCCAGAGGAAGAGATACAAGAATTGTGCCTCAAAGGCTTTGGCTAAACGGAGGAGCACCTCAGGGAGAGGTGCTTGCTGGGACACTCCAGAAGCAGTCAGATTAGACACATGCCCTAGTGAGTCATCCTTCTCCATTGGGCCAGCACTGCCTGACCAAGTGAGGGCAGGGGAAGAGCTTGGTGAAGTGGGTGGGGGAAGGGCCATTTGGGGGAAGGGGCCCAGGTACTAACAGGCGCTTAGCCAGGAAACTAGGACCGTGCCAATGGGGATTGAAATAGCACGCTGCCCAGCACCTGTTACTTCAAGTCAGCAGCCCAGATACCTTTTCAGGAGATGGAGTGTGGTGTGTGGCCTGAGCTCTGGATCCAGGCTCTGGTTCAGAATTTGGGGCCTGGGCCTATTACTGACTCTGTCTATGGCCTTGAGTAAGCCCATTGCCCTCTGCCTGGTTTTTCTTTTCTGTAAGATGAAGGGATGGAAACAGATGACCTCTGTGGCCTTTTCAGCTTTAGCTCCTATGATTCTGTTCGAATAGGTTGGCATTCTGGCATGGAGCCCAGAGGGCTTGAAGGGAGTGCTCTGAAAGAAGTCACAGAGAAAGCCGGCACTCAGAGCCTCCAGGGGCCCAAAGCAAGCAGCTGAGAGAATTCGTAGGACTGAAGACAGACCTATTCTCCATTGAAAGCTGGGCCCCCAGACTTGGAGAAAAGAGCCCCCTGGTTGTTGGAGTGTGGGGGGGAGATGAATGAATATGGGCTCAAGAATGGGCTTTCCCCTGTTCCCTAGGCCAAGACAAGACCTGGCTCCAGGTCGACAGATAACCATCGTCTTCATTGGTTTTTCGGTTGCTTTTAAGGTTTGGGCACCATTTTCTTCACCTTCATCTTACCACTCAGGGGTCAAGGGTTACTAGCCATATTTGACCAGTGAGGGAGAGAACAGGGCATCCCTTGGCTAAGGTCTGGCTAGTGATAGAGAAAGGGCTGGGTGTTCCGTGGCCAGCCCAGGGCTCTGCAGCATTGCTGTGGAACAGTAAGATGCACACTCGATGGACTCCCAGGAATCTCTCGACTCTGGTGGCTTTCACAGAAATAGAATTTGAGAGCTGAGAAAGACTTTGGCAGCTATGCAGTCCAGCCCACACTATGGGGAGCATTAATCTTCCTTTTACAGAGGAGCAAGCTGCCAGAGTCCAACCCAAGGTGAGCCTTTCCAGATTCGCCTGGGGGACTCATATTAAGGGCTCTAGAAGGTTCTTGTCTCCAGGGGGGCTGGAGAAACCTACGTCCCTCAAACTAGGCTCTGTGTACACTTGTAAAGGCGTGTGTATTTGTGTGTCTGTGTAGACTTTGGACTATCGACGGCCTAACTCCAGGCTGGGTGAATCTGAGTGCCCTTGTGTTCCAAGAAAACCAGAGTGACTACTTTGGACCTAAGCATGTCAACCTACTACAATGGACACTATGTCTCAGTCCCCTAGAGATCAGCCTGCCAAGCTACCTCTCCTGCCCAGTAGCTTCTATCTCTCCCACAACCCTCACCCCTTCCCTCCCAGGTAGAAACTGAGCCTATTGGCAGCCACCTGAAAGGGGGAAATCCCCACCCGACTCGCCCCAGGCAGGAAACCAGTCAGTGTCACTGAACCAGAGCAACAAAGAGGCCTGGGTTGTTGGAGTGGAGGTCGTCAAAGAGGTCCTTCTTAGTAGCTGGGTGACCTTGGTTAAGACACCTGGGCTCTCTGAACCTCAGTTTGATGAGATCATCCCTAAGGTCCCTCCTAGCCCTGAAATTCTCTTTTCTAAGGCCCCTTCCAGCTTAGTAACTTCATGGTTCTTTGTTCTAAGGTCCTTTCCAGTTCTGGAATTCCCTGTTGTGGGTTTTAAGGGTCCCTTCCAGCTGTATCATTTTCTGTGACAAAGTTCCTCCTGGTTCTGACTTTCTGGGATCTTTGTCTCTCCTTGGATGTCCTCTGATTCTATGAGACCACAAGGGAAGGAGGGAGAGAGGGAAGGAGGGGCCTTCCTGGTAGATGAGCTGGCTCATCAGTTGACTATCCAATCAGTGATCTGGGGCCTTTCAGGTCGATTTCAGTGGTTGTTACCCATCCTAGCTCAGCAAGGCCCCAGCCATCTATGTGGAGAACAACAGGGAAGTTGTGTTTTCTACAAGTCATGGTGTTTTTCCCCTAACCTGGATTCTGCCTATGGAAAGACAAGCAGGCAGAGAGTTATCTTCAGGTCGGTGGGTCTGATGGTCAGGGCCCAACTGGGTGGGAGCTGGGGTGCTGAGCAGCAAGGGACCTCAGCACATCTAAGCCAACCCCTTCATTCTACAACTAGGTAAACTGAGGCCCAGCGAAGTTGAATGACTTTCCTAGTGTCACAGAGCTAAAAAGCAGCAGAGCTGTCATTGGGACCTGGGAGCTCTGACTACAATGTTCTTCTCTCTGCATCTTGAAGCCAAGAACACCAGGGTTGCTCCATTCCCTGCATCTCCAGGGAATCTTGGGCATCACAAGCCACCTCCCCCTAGTCCCAGTTTCTTTGGTGACATCATCAGACATGGCAAGCTCCCACGGAACCGGTCTGACTAGGTGAGTGGGAAACACAGAAAGAGAGAGGAATCCAAGGCTGACCTCAGGCCCTGCAGCCACCACTACTGCCACCAACAAGCTACTGCCACCTCCTCCTCCTCCTCCTCCTCCTCCTCCTCCTCCTCCTCCTCCTCCTCTGCTTTCGGCTCTTCCAGCTACACCTCTCTCCCAACCAGCATGGGAGGTCAGGAACGGGAATGTTGTTGTCTCCATTGATTCAGGCCAAGACTGCATTTCAGTTCAAGAAGATCTCAGTTCCTCCAGACACCCAGATTGGCAACCTGGGAGTCAGACATCCTGGACTCTTCCTTCTCCTTCACCCTCACACCCCATCAGGTGCTAAGTCTTATAAATCCTACTTACTCAATATCTGTCCCCTTTGCATTACTCACATGGCAACTACTCTAGTCCAGACCATGGTCTCCTCTCACCTGGCCAAGGCCTCCTGATTGGCTTTTGAGCCTCCTGATTGGCCTTCAGGCCCATAATGCCTCCACACTCTAATCCATCCATCTTCCTGCCAAAGTGATTTTCCTCAAGTTTTGGCTGACTCCATCCCTCCCTACTCCCCAAACTGCAGTGGTTTCCCAATATTTCTAGGATCAAATTTAAAATCTTCTGCTTGGCATTTAAAGGCCTTTACCGCCTTACTCCAGTCTACCTTTCTAGGCTGATGACACATTATTCCCACCAGACAGATGGGCCTGCTTGATTTCCCCTCATCAGTGCCACTCCATCTTCCACCAGCATACCTCTCCATAGGTTGGCTCCCATACCTAGAACCCTCTTTACTTCTGTTTCTTGGACTCACTCCCTTCAAGGCTCATCCCAGGTGCTATTTCCTTGACCAGTGTTTTCCTGGTCCTCATAGTTGTTAGTCCCTTGCTCTCACCACTGTATATTCATTTTGTATGTATCCTGTGACTAGAAAGCCAGCCTAGGTTTAAGTAGCTCCTCTGGCATATATTGGCTGCTGGCCCTGGGCAAAAGACAACCCCTCAGCACTCTGGGCCACAAAGGCTGTAAATTGTCAAGAAGGTGCCAACCTGTAAGGGTTCAGGGAGTTTCCTCATCCAGAATTCACTATCATGATGAAATCCCAAGGAACCTCTATCCTCATATCCTGTATTTATCTATTTGTAAAAATGTTGTCTCCCCAAGTAAAAGGTAAGATCCTTGAGGGAAGGGACTGTTTCACATAGTAGGAAGCACATAGTAAGAGCTTAATGAATGCTGTCAATCCTGTCTCTTATCCTTCCTAGCCATGTGACCACAGGCAAGTCGCTTAACTATGGACCCTCAGATAACAGCCCCAGTAATAGCCACAGCACCTTCCTGGCAGAGGTGTGGGGAACACAAGTGAGAGTACTTTGCAAATTTTGAAAGTGCTGGCCAAATGTTGGTTATTGCATCAGTAGGATTCTTTACAGATCAAGAGGAAACAGATTCCAAGAGGTGAGGCGGCTTTCCCAGGATCCCAGAGCTCTACACCAGAATAAGGAGCATCACTCACCTCCTTGTCTAGTGCCTTCAGGTTTCCAGGGCTGGGAGCCTCCCTTTCTCCTCCCTACCATTTGTCTTGCCTTGCGTGGGAACCTGCTGGAAATCACTGCCATTATCCTTACTGAAGAAGATGACATTTCCCTAGCCCATTAAGGCTTACGAAGCTCTTCAGATTGATTATCTCCTCTGATCCTTGCAAGAATCACTATTTCCATTGATAGGTGAAGAAGCTGAGACTTGGAGATTACATCACCAAGAGCTTTAGCTAACAAGTAGAGGCAAGGAACACCGGCTTGGGGGTCAGAAGACCTGGGTTCAGATCCTGCCTCCAATTCATACTACCTGTGTGACCTTGGGCCAGTCCCCTGCCCCTGGGCCTCGTCTTCCTCATCTATCAAACAAGGGGTTAGACTCAATAGCCTCTGAGGTCCCTTCCAGCCTAGTCATTGCCCACCTTTCTGGATGTGTATGGCCAAACATATATGTGTACATAGTCATGGAACTCCATTCTGAGATGTGTATATGTAACACACATGTACATACAGAGGCAGGGGCTAGTGCGTCTAGGTGTCTACCCTCTCTCCCCCACCCCATATATACCTACATATAAACCCATTCCACAGCCCAGAGACACCAGACTAACCAGCTCTTTAAGGAGACCGTGAAAGCTGAAGGACCTTAAAATTCTGAAGCTGAGACACTTTGAAATCATCTGATTAAAACTCCTCATTTTATAGTTAAGGAAACTGAGGGCTGGAGAGGTGGAGGGATTTGTCCCAAAGGGCACACAGTGAGGGAGCAGACAAGCCAGGTTTGCAACGTAAGTTTCCCTGCCTCCAGATTCCCCATCCTTCCCACTGCTTACACTGCCTTCGGGATTTGCTGGTGATGGGTGCCTGGTCTTTTCCCCCCTTCCCCCCTCCTCCTCTAACTGTTTGAAGATGAATATTAGCATTGCCATAATCAAAGCTGCAGCTGGTGGCATCCACATGTCTAGGAAGCCTGGATCCCAGCTCAGCTGCCCCAAAGAGTGAGCTGACAGATAGAAGAATAAAGCCACAGCTATAGCATGTGCAAGGTATTTCTAGCTCCGTTTACAAGGCAACAGGGGCATTTCAAGATGATTTTTTAGAAATCTAGTTAATCCAACCATGGAAATAGGCGCTGGCCCATGTGTAACACATTTAGGAGAAATTGGAGGCCAGAATCATGAAAGTTGGGCATGGAAAACATGGAATCTCTGGCTTTTAGGCCAGGCTCTGGAAAGAACTTTCCCCTCCCTGGGCCTCTGTTTACCCCTATAAAGGGAAAGGTTGGAATAGACGATGTCTAAGGGCCTTCCCAGCTCTGATATTCCTGGTTTTAAAGGCCCTCTCAATTCTGATATCTTAGGTTCTATTCTCCGTTCTAAGGACCCGTTCTAAATCTAACATTCTCAATGATCTCTTATAGCTCTAACATACTATGTTCTACGACCCCGTCTAGCTTACTCCCATTTTGTGCATTTTATTTCCCATTGAATCACCAATGTACCAGGTTCTCCATGAACTTTAAGCCTGGGAGAAGCTTGGGCTTTGGTTGCTGGAAGCAGAAGCTCTTGATATCTGGGCTCAGGATGACTGTGAGCTCAGAGGGCCAATGCTTAGATGGAGGGAAGCTTTCAAATCATTACATATGCTACTTGATTCATGACCAAAATGGAGTGAGTGCCAGTCTGGTTAGAGGCAAAGAGTCCCCACTTCAACAGGGTCAGTTACCCTCCCCAAGGTTGGTTGGGTCATTCCTAAGAGGTCAATCTATTTCCAAGAGGACAGCCTGGTCAGCTGCCTTGGGGTCAGTCTAGGGATAACCCCCTCACTTCCAGAAAATCTCAGTTCTACTTCCTCCCACACAGCTCAGCCTTGAGATTCAATCTTAGTTGCTCTAAGTTTGAATCTGGATTCTCTCCTTCCTAGTGTCTTCTTTGGGTGCCCCAAAGAGTGGATACCCAAGGGTTTGAGAAGGGCTCTAAGAACACAGCTGAGAGAGACCTTAGAACAGGGAATGGCCGAGTTGGGAGGATCCTTAGAACAGAAAGTCAGGCCTGGGAGGGACCTTAGAACACCAAGTGTCAGAAGGAAGAGAGACCTTGGAGATCTAGTCCAACTCACTCAGTTGGCAATAGAGGAAATGGATACTTACCTACAGAACCGTGCATACTCTTCCTCTACTTGGCCCTGGATGCCAAGGGAATAGCAACAGTCACAATGCCCACAATGCCTCTTGAGCCCTCGCCAGCTCTTAATCCTACTATTTCTTAAAGTCTTAGGTAAACAATGAGTGTTAGGAGCAAAGGGGGAAGCTGCACTTTGAATAAGCCGAGGGATGCCAAGCGTTGGAGCTACTGGAGGGCCTCAGCCCAAGGTGGAGAATTGGGTGCCAGGGAGGCCAGTCCCAACCCCTTTGGAGCCTCAGGTTAGGGAGTGCTCTCGATGTCCTTGGAAAGGGACAGCCAGGCACTTGTCTGGCTTTGGAGTTGGGAGACCCAATGGTGGATCCTGGCCCTCCCACCTCTTAGCTGGGTCCCCATCAACAAGTCACTTACTTCTCCAAACCCATAGGTTTCTTCACCAGTCAAATGGACACAAGTATTGAGTATACTCACTACTAGTCAAGGTTACTGTGAGCAGAGTGTCTTAGAGCGCTTTAGAGATGGCAGAAGGAGTCATTATCCTCTTTCAAGCAGGACCCCCATCTGCAGGCTTCTCCCAGAGGGCCTGGGCTGGCAGAGCCTTGGTTACAGAGCTCCATTTCCAGGGCAAGTTGTAAACATCCCCAATCTGGTGCTGAGGGTGAAGAAAAGAAGGGCCAAAATAGACCACCCCCCTCTTTCCCACTTTAGGTTTCCAACAGAAAGAGGAGAGAAGAGAGGAAGTGTGGAAGGAAGGAAAGAAACAAGCATTTGTTAAGCACCTACTATGTGCCAGTCTGTGTACTTTACAAATATTATCACATTTGATCCTCACAATAACCCTGGAAGGGAGGTAGCTATTGGGATTCCCATTTTACAGTTGTGGAAACTGAGGCAGACAGCAGTGAAGTGATGCCCAGGGTCACACAGCTAGTAAATGTCTGAAGTTGGATTTGAACTCAGATCTTCCTGACTCCAAGGCCCAGTGGCTTCTAATTCCCATTCTGCCATTTATTTACTGGGTGCACTTGACCAAGTCCCTTAACCTCTATGGGCATGTTCTGTAAAATGAAGGGAACCCCATTTTAGCATTTGCCCCTCCTTGTGCTGCCTTCAGTCCCCGTACTACATCCCCTCCCAGCTGTTGGGGGTGGGGCACCGGCTCCCCTGAAAACTCTGCTAAGGACCGGGGTGCTTCTCTCTCATAATGCCTTCTTCCCTCCCCTCTTCCTATAGTCATAACTCAAAGCTTACTAGGAGGCTCTTCAGAACTGCCCATCATGGACCCCAAAGTACCTTGCACTGGAAAGGTTTCAGCAAACTGAACTGAATCATCTGTCTGACACAGACACATGATCCTCCTCCCCTTCCTCTTCCTCCCTTTCCTCTTCTTCTTTCTCCCCATCCTCTTCCTCCTCTCCTCTTCTTCCTCTTCCTCCTCTCCCTCTCCCTCTTCCTCCTCCCTCTCCTCTTCCTCTTCCTCCTCTTCCTCCTCTTCTGTCTCCTTCTCCTCTTCCTCCTCACCTTCTGGTCACTGGCCATAGTCTAATAGGGATAGGTCTTGACACCTTAGAACCCTTACTGCCTCTTTGATTTTTCACTTACAATCCCAAATGGTGGTAGGGATAGGGGCTGGACCTGCAGTGTAGGTCCAGGCATAGAGGACTCTTGGGTGAGGAAATAACCTCCATCAATGCAATTTCTAAACTTAGAATTGCTCACTAGAGCAATGAGAAGTTAAATGACTTGCCCAGGATCACACAGTCAGCATGTGTCAGGTCTTCCTAGATTCAAAGCCAGCTCTCTGTTCACTCTCCCATGGTCCAAACATATCTTTAGAAATGAGAAAATTGGATGTATTTTCCCATAGTCCCTTTGATCTCTGACTTTCTCAGTTCAATACCAAGCAGTCTATGAATATTTATTAGACACCCAGCCCTGGGCAAGCAACTTATCCTCTAAGTGCCCCACACGATCCTATGAGACTCTAGGTTGCAGAGAAGGTGGCAACTTGCACTGGTAGAGGGACTTCCATCCCACAGGAGTTAGCCATGACAAAGAAAGCAAAATTTCCATTCCAGTCTTTATCCCTTCTGGAAGAGTAACGTTCTACCCATTGTGCCACCTAGCTGTGAGAGAGCCCTGGTAAGTGGGCAAGGACAGCTTCGTGGAGAGGTGGCATCTGAGCTGAGTCTGGAAGAAATACAAGGATTCTTCGAGGCTGAGATGAAGAGGGAGGACACTGAAGATCTGGGGGTGCCTAGCATTATACAATAAAGGCAGCTAGGTGGTGCTGCAGCAGATAGCACACTGGATTTGGAGTCAGGAAGACCTGAGTTCAAATTTGACCTCAGATGCTTACCAGCTATATGACCCTGGGCAAGTCACTTAATCCTGTTTGGATCAGTTTCCTTATCTGTAAAATGAGCCGGAGAAGGAAATGGCAAACCACTCCAATGTCTTTGCCAAGAAAACCCCAAATGGGATCATGGAGAGTTGGGCTCAACTGAAAACAACTCAACAACAAAAGCATTACAAAGAGTGGGGATATGGCATGTTGAGTTTGGCAAAGATCCCATAGTCCAGTTTTGCTAGAATGGAGGGAAATCATGAGAGAAAAGGCTGAAAACTGATTGTGGATGGCATTAAACAGCAGACGGAGGACTTTGGGTTTCATTCTAGAGGCAATATGAGGCCACTGAAAGTTAGAGAAGTAAGATAGCAAGATCTGTACATTAAGAAGATGAGTTTGGCAGCTATATACATACATTTATATTAATACATATACACACAGCTATCTATATACCTGTATATATATACATATATATATAAATCTATAACTATCTATACATCGATCTCTATCAGATATAGATATGTATGTATGAATGGAAGCAGGGAGATCAATCAGGAGAAGTGATGAGACTGTGGCAGGACCACATGTGTGGGAGAAGGGAGCATATACTAGACTTATGGAGCTAGAGTAGGCAGGACCTCAGAACAGGAGATAAGGGTAGAGGAAAGAGAAGAGTCAAGGCTAACTCCAGGGTTTTGAACCTGCAGTGGAAGGAGGGGAGTTTGGAGAAAGAGCAGGTTTGGGGGTGAGGGGTTCCACTGTGGATATGTTAGGGTTGAGCTGCCTCAGGGTCAAATGAGATAATATTTGTACAGTACTTAGCACAGTGCCTGGCATATAGTAGACACTTATTTGTTCCCTTTCCCCTTCACTGTTGGACATTTAGGTGGAGCTGTCCAGCAAAGAGTTGGCCAAATCAGACCAGAGTTGGGCTAGATAGAGAGATTTGAGACTCTCTAGATTGAATCTAGATAGAGAGATTTGAGGGGTCTTCTGTTCTAAAGACCCTTCTCCTTTTCACATTCTATATTTTTACCACATATCTCTGTCCAAACAAAGAAGATATAGCGCACCCTGGCCCTCAGGGTTTGGTCCTGAAAGTGTTAAGATTGGCTTTAAATCAGAGTACTCAGAAATAAGATAACCACTTGCATGTCCTTACTTAAGAGAACTGGAAGAACCATTAGCATGTAAAATGTTAGAACTAGAAGGTAACTTAGAACTCATCTAGTTCAACACCCTCATTTTATAGATGATAAAATTTTAAACTTGACAATGTCAGGCAAATACTTCTTAATGGGTTACTCTTTTGCTCAAGAACCTAAAATGGCTCCCTATTGTATAGCAAATCACATCTGAGCATTTCTGTATGGCCTTCAAGGCCCTACACAATATGATCCCACCCATCTATCAAACCTGATCTCCCCCTTCCTTCCCAGTTTGCAACCTTTGCTCCAGTCATTTGTTCCATTGTCTTCCCTGCTAATGCCTCCAAGCCTTTGTCTTACTGTTCTCCATACTCCTCTAATGTTTTCCTCTTGTTCTCATCTATGCCAGGCTAACCCTATCTTTCAAGGCCCAGTTCAAGTGGCCTCCTCTCCATGAAACCTTCCCCGCCAGCTCTAGCCCACCCCAATATCTCCCTTCTTCCAGCCCTTACAGCATTTATTGTTTTCTATGAAGGAATAAAAAAGCATTTATTAGGTGCTTACTGTGTACAAAGCACTGTGCCAGGTGCTGGGGATACAGATAGGAAAGCAGCTCCATGGGGCAGCTAGGTGGCGTGATGAATAGAGCACCAGCTCTGGAGTCAGGAGGACCTGAGTTCAAATCTGGCCTCAGACACTTAACACAAAAACTAGCCATGTGACCTTGGGCAAGTCACTTAACCCCAATTGCCCTACCTTCCCCCTCCAAAAAGCAAAAAAAAAATGGAAAGCAGCTCCAGCTTTTGAGGTGCTTCCATTCTAACATGAGGAAACAACTCAGAGAAGGTTCCAGCCTCAGGTCAGCTGGAAAGGCCTCATGAATTAACTCATCTCCCCAAACAGATTATGACTTCCTCACAATGATGTCTTTCCAGAGAAGCCGAGAATTGAATCTGCCTCCAGAGGGCATCCAATCTGACCCAGTGGCCAAAGCAGAAATTCACTTCCCAGCATCCCCAAGCAACAGTCTTGCCCCCCCACCCCATACTCCTTGTCACGGGCTAGGTGTGTGACTTTGGAAAAGCCCCTTTCCTTGTCTCACTTTTGCCCATGGAGTTAGAATGGATGGTCTGCAAGTTCTGAATCCTGTGATCCCATGTTTATTCTCCTCTGTCCTATTCTAGGCTGGCTACACAGTGGACAGTTCAGAGAGGGAGCCCAGGAGTTGCCAATGTGATACCAAGTCCAAACTCTGGCCCCTCGTCCTGTTCTCCCCACATTGAACTCTTCCCTTCCAGTGTAGGGGTAGAGGAACTGCTCCTGCTTGTGCTGGAGTAGGGCTCTCCTGTGCTCCTGGCTCCAGGTCCCAGGTGAGCTGCTTTCCGGACCTCAGGCAAGAGCCAGCTCTGGGCTCTGGGCCTGGGCTGTGTAACTCTTTCCCAATGTAAAAACAGGAAACGTCTCCTTGGTATTGGCAAATGAGGAAACCTAGTAAGAGGGGCCCTGGGCAGCTGCTGTCTCAGGCTTATATGCCTATGGGGGGCTGCAGGGGCAGCAGGGCTGGAGAAATCAAAACTGTGTGGGTGTTTGTTCTCAGTTATCCATGATCCTCCTTAGAGGTCACCCCCACCCCCATCAGCCCTTTCTTGACCAGAGATAGGCCAGTCTGGCCCCTGGCACAGAGAAGAAGCTGGTACAGCCTGAGGGCTGACTATGAGTCATGGACTGGGGGAAGAAAGGGAAGTCTGGGCCATGGGTCGGGATATCTAGTGACTACCATTGAGTCCAAAAAGCAAGGAGGGTCTGGGGGCTCTTGGTCATATGGCTCTGAGGAGCTATCCAGCTAAGCCAGCTTGCTTTGGGCAGACACTGGCTAAGGCTGGGAAGGGAGTTTCCCTGGCCCACTTACTGGAGGCAACACTGGCAAGCTGGCGGGGATTCTTTTGGAAACTCTCTCCTTACGTTGTCCCTGCCCAGGCATCATCTGTCACCTCTTCCTTTTCTGATGGCACATAATTTCCCATCTCCCCCCACCCTCCACTCCTGGGCAATGTGGCACCTCTACCATCCTACCTTTCCCTGGGCCACAGCTGGAAAGGACTGTCAAGTTCATATAGCCAGGATTCCAGGGGACACAAACACAAGGAAAACACAAGGGGAAGAGGCCTAGGACCAAATAATACAGATGCCCCAACCACACCTTGTCTGTCCCTTGTGTTGCTTCTACCCATGCAGTGCTTTGGGCTTCCTGAGATCTGAGTTCCATTAGCTCTTTCTCCGCTATCTGGCTTCCTCCGAATCCCTGCTAGGAGTGCCAATGCAGTCAGCCAATACCCAATTTAGTCATCCCCAGTACTGCTTTGTGTCTTCAGATCAATGACATTACACAGTCCTAGGCACAGTTGGTACAAGGCTCCTCTGTTCCTCTGTGCTTCCAGCTCTTACAAAGTCCTATTCTCCCTGTTGTACTAGCAAACAGGCCTTCGTAGATCATGGGCTCAGCCTCATCATCTAATTCTTGCTCCATTGCTATCTAAGTGACCCTGAACAAGTCCCTTCCTATCTCTGAGTCTGTTTCCAGTAAAATATTCATGGGGTTGTAGTGTTATAGGAATACATATTGAATCTAAAACTTATGAGTCCATGAGCAAAGTGCCATATAAACTTTAAAGTGCCCTCCGAATAGGAGCCATTGTCTATAGACTGTGACTAACCATTTCCCCCATTGGTCCAGATAATCTGAGTGTCCTTTTAATGCAGAAAGGACTGTCCCTGCCCACCCCATCACCCTCCTGCTTCTTCCACCACACAAAGATTGGTCCACAGGGATCCCCTTTGGCCACAGTGGAGATGAGAGTTGATGAGAGTGAAGGAGAGAGACCCAGGAAGAGGAGGCAGGGGCGCCATGTGCAGACAAAAGTTACTAGCTTGTTCCTTCCTCTGTCATCTGGTACTGGTTTGGGCTTTGGAGCCAAGGATCTCTCGCTTCCTTACTTTCCTGGGATAAAAAGATGTTCTCCCCTCCTCAGGATGAGCCAGAATTCTCAGAGTGTGGGGTGTTAGATGGGGAGGATTTCTTTGAATCCCTGCCACTGGCTTCTCTTGTCCCCTACCTTCTCCCTTGTCAGAGAATACCAAACATTCTCTCTGCCAGCTTTGGAGGGGGGGTGCTTGGGTCTCCAGAGGGCCCCTTGTAGATGGCCCATCCATCATCTCCATAGACTGGAAGGGGCAGGATGCCATCTGGCAGTGACCAAACCACATGCTGTCAGCACTTGGTGAGTGGCAACACGTGAGTGGAAAAAGACCTGACTTTGGATGGGGAGACATGGATTCTAGTCTTGGTTCCAATGCTTAATAGCTGTGTGACCTAGGCACTTCTCAAAGCCTCAGTTTCCTCATCTGCAAAATGGGGATACTTTTACAGCCTCCCTCTTAGGGCTGTTGTGAGGAAAATACTTTGGAAACCTTAGTGTACTATAAAAATGGGAATGTGAGAGCTAAAAGAGGACCCAAAGATCACTGAGTCTAACCTCAACAAGGGACCTTCCTACAACATACCATAAGATAAGGAAAGTGAATCCCAGAGAAGTCATGGCATCTGCCCAAGGTAATACAGCTTGTACATAGCATAGCTGGAATTCTACCTGAGGGCCTTGGACTCCAACCTCAGTTGTCTTCAACTACCTTTGGATAAGGAAACCAAGTACCTGAAGAGCTCATTAGGTAGCTAGTAAGGAGCAGAAACAATCGTCCCAGGAGAGGAGGGAGGAGCCTGGTTGTCTGAAGGGGGCAGAAGTCACCAGAAGTCTCTTTCAGTTAAAGGTACCATGTCAGTTTTTCCTGATGGAGCTCATGAAGAGATATCTTCC
Source organism: Gymnobelideus leadbeateri (assembly GCA_011680675.1). Taxonomy (NCBI): domain Eukaryota; kingdom Metazoa; phylum Chordata; class Mammalia; order Diprotodontia; family Petauridae; genus Gymnobelideus; species Gymnobelideus leadbeateri. The sequence goes on from WOXC01000391.1 coordinate 191,778, forward strand.
ACTGAAAAGAGCTGGAGGGGCAGCTAGGTAGTACAGTGAATAGAGCACTGGCTCTGGAGTCAGGAGGACCTGAGTTCAAATCTGGCCTTAGACACTTAACACAAAAACTAGCCGTGTGACCTTGGGCAAGTCACTTAACCCCAATTGTCCTCTAAAAAGGAAAAAAAAAAGATTATTAGAAAAGGGCTGGAGAAGGGTAGGAAAGAGGGGAGGGGATAGTTGGCTCCCAGCCATTCCAGAAAGAAGCATCTCCCCTGAGGCCTACTGGGCAGGAGGTAGAAGTGAGGAGAGGGAACATCACAGGCATTGGGGTCCGCCAGAAAAAATATCCAGAGCTGGAGATGGAGCAGCAAGGCCAGTGTCACTGGATCTCAGAATATGTGGAGCAGGGCATAGTGTAAGGTGTACAAAGCCTGGAAAGGTAGATGACAGGTTGTGAAGGGCTGTGAAAGTCAGAGAGGATTTTCTATTGGATCCTTTAGGTAAAAGGGAGCCTCTGGAGTTTGTTGAGTGGGGCAGGGATGATATGGTCAGGCCTATGCTTTAAGATCAGTTTGCCAATTGAGTAGAGGCTAGACTAGAGTGGGGAGACACCAGAGTCAGGAAAACCAACCAGCAAGGCTGTTGCAGTAGGGCCTGCACCAAGATGTGGCTGAATCAGAGAGAAGGAGGTGCAGAAGGTAGATGTTGCAAAGGTCAGATGCCAAATTGGCTGTGGGGGGGGGGGAGGGAGCAGCCAAGGATGGCACCTGCTTGGGAACATGCTTCTTTCCCTTGGTAAATTACAAGCCTTAGTCGCTACCTTACCTACTCCTGCCCACACAAATACAACCTACCAATGTATGACATCACTAAGCTTTACAAAGGAAATTCTTGCAGCTTTTTGCCAAGGGCACTAGTAACGGTGACTCCTACTCCTTGGTCAGTCACCTGTTTGTTTAGAAATTTTCTAAATAAAAAACAAACTATTTCCCACCTACCAATATAATTTCATTTTAGAAACTCCCACCACTCCAAGCAGCCTAGTGATCATCAGCCTCCCCACCACCACATATACCCTCTGCTCTCAGCCTGTATGAAGTGTACCTTTATATCTGTGCCTCAGTTTTCTTTAGGGACTAAACAGGGCAGAAGTGGCTCCTGCCCAATTTACTTCTCAGAGACTGGGGAGAGAGCAGCTGTCAGCCTCTGAGCCAAGGAGGAGGGCAAGGCCTCCTAGGAAAGGGCAAATGACCTTGGGCTTGGAGTCAGAAGATCTGGGTTCTACTCTAGCCTCTTCCACCCCTTATCTGGCTTATCTTGGGCAAATTGCTTCCCCCTCTGGATCTCTCTTTCCTCCTCTGTCAAATAAGAGGGTGAGGTACTAATTTCTAAATCTCCTCCCAGCTTGAACAGGCCATGAGCCTGGCTGGGTGGGGCCCATACAGTAAGTGAAGCAGAGTAGAGAAAGAACCAGAGAGAAGCAGACTCAGAGGCAGGGGATCTGGGCTCCCAGCTGACACCTGAGGCAAGGCCTGGGCCTCAGTGAGCTGCTCTGTGAAGTGGAGAGGATACTTGTACTCACTCCCTCCAGCACAGACAGAGCAGAACATTTGTAAGCCAGAAAGTACCATGGCACTAACTGGGTCTTATGGTTATGGGATCAGCCCTGTGCAGCCAGCTGCAGGTAACCCCAAGCCAGGACCTGGGCTGGGCTTTGGTTTGTTTGTCTTGGGGATTTGGGGCCCTTTCTCTTCATGCCAGACCCACCAGCCCTGAATGCAAGTATAATGACAGCTGTTGAAAAATGCCTCCCCTGTCAATTATCCAGCTCCAAGACAGCCCCTGGGAGCTGTTCTTGCACGCCCACCTCATCAGACATGCTTCTTGTTCTTGTAGGCCAGGCCTCACCCTGCCCAAGCCTGGCCCCCTGTCTTCTCCGCCTCACCCCACCTCCTGCAATTGCTTTTAAAGGCTTATTCTAGGAGCCACAAGCCGTAAGGCTTCAGCTTCAAGGTGGCCTGAGAATAGAGTTCAGGAGCATCCTGTCATTTCCTGGCCTGGTGCAGAGTATGAGCCCTGGGTAGAAGTCAGAATGATTTGGTTCAAGTCCTGATTCCATTTACGTACTGGGAAGGCTTGGGCAAATCATGTGTCTCTTCTTGAGGCCTCCCTCCCAGCGTTGACCTTCTCAGTTCTAAGCTCCCTCCCAGCTCTACCTATGTAGATTCAGTATGTGCATCCAGGCCTCTTGCCCTCAGCTCCCCTGGCTGGGTCCCATCTAAAGAGATTCTCCATTCAGCTACAGCCAGTAGCTTTCAGTTTTCTGCAGAGCCCAGGAATAAGTGACTTCTCTTCCCTGTGGGATGTGGGTGCCCAAGGGTATTCTTTGCTCTGCTTCTCAGGATCCCCCTTGGCATGCTTTATAACTCCCAGTGGGGCTCATTGGCTCTCTGATTCCCTCAGCTACACACCCCTCTAACTAGGTCACCTGCTGGAACAGGCCCAGAGCCAGCAGCCTGTGGTTAGGCTGACTGAAAAGGCCTTGATTTATCCTGAGAAGGGGAACTCCTAGGGCTGGCAGCTGATTTTGCCCTAGGGCCGGCAGCTGATTTTGCCCTAGGGCCATAGCCTTCCCACCTAACCTAAGCCTCTCATTCTCTCTCCTCCATAGAATCCCCTCCAAAACAAACCCTCACAGAAATGGGCTCCTAGCTAGAAGGAACCTCAGAAGTTCAGACCTCTAAGATGAGCCAGCTGAGGCCCAGACACGTGACCAATTTAAGGAAATGAGGAAAACAAAACTTGGGGAACATGAGTTATCTTCAGATATCTGAAGGCTTCTCACAGAGGAGAGGGATTAGCCTTGTTCTGCCTGGTCCCATCAGAGAGAACTAAGAGCAGTGGAGGAAAGTTGTAAGGAGCCAGATTTAGGCTTGATATAGAGGGAAAACTTCTAACAATCAGAGCTGTCCAAAATAGAACAGGCTGCCTTGGGGTAGTGAGCTCTCTGTCACTGCAAGTCTTCAAGCAAAGAGGCAAGACAACCAGTTGTTGGGGCCATTATGGAGGGGGTTCTTGTTAACGGTGGGAAGGACTAGATATAGTCCATTCCATTTAAGAGGTTCTCGAATTCTTCTTGAGTCAGGGCCACTAGAATTTCGCTTGTGGGCGGATGGTGGGACCAGCCAGTGAAGTTGGTGATGGAGAGAAGGAAATAAGCATGTGGGGTAGGCCCAGGGAACAAAGTAACAAGAGCACTTTTGTGGCTTGCTGACTGCTGGAACTTGTTTTAAGGAAGTTTGGCCCCTGTCCCCTAGCCATTCCACAATGAGACTTGGGACAGAGCAGAAATCTAGCGCTACCTTTCCCTCCTCTTTGCTTTGAGTTCAGATGTTCAGGATGCGGGATCTCGGGTTCCTAGTCATCTTCATGAGTGACTAGGCCTCATTCTTTCAATACCTACTTTCCTCAGATAAGTTTTCTTCATTAACCCATAACCATCATTCACCAACCACCCATAACATCTGACTGATCAAGCCTTCCCCATAACGAGTTATTGTTATTAATGTACAGGGAAGCCATTTTGTATGGTAGGATGTATGTCAGACTGGGAATCAGGAACCCTGGCTTCCCATCTTGGCTCTATCACTGTGACCTTAGACAAGGCACCTTCCTTTCTGGGATTTGGTGCCCTCATCAGAGATCACATTTCAGCTCTGACAGTCTATGATTTGTTGACCAGCTGCTCCTAAGTTTTCTGCAAGAAGCCCTTCTGAAGTCTGGAAGCACCCTGTTGTTCATTTGCCTTCTGATATGACAGTAAAAATCGACTGGCCTTGGTACCATTTCCTTGAATCCTGTAGAATGTTAAACTTTCTATGATTGCTCACTGTTTCATTGGTTTGCCTACACACTTGTATAAAGCCTCCACAGTCATGGAACTATGTAGTTCGTCGAGAATTATCACCTAGCGTTGATTCCGTTTCTCGTGTGTGGTCCTTCGGCCCTCAATCAGGAACCTCTTATTATAATATTGTTTCTTTTTTTTTTTTTTTTTAGCTTTTTTTTTTTTTTAAGCAATTGGGGTTAAGTAACTTGCTCAAGGTTACACGGCTAGTCATTATTTATGCATGGGTGCTCATTTTCTGAGGCCGGATTTGATCTCGGGTCATCCCAACTCCGAGGCCGGTGCTCTTACTCACTGCGCCACCTAGCCGCCCCTATAATATTGTTTCTATGGATGCAAGTTTTATCATGTCACCTTACAATGTAAACCAATGTAAATGTAAGGACTACCTGTGTTAAGTGTATGTGGGTTTTTTTAACCTATATATTTAACATCATAGATTCATAAAATGTCAGAACCTGGAGGGACCTTAGAATATGAAACGACAGAACCTGGAGAGAATCTAGAACATAAAATGTCAGGGAGGGAAGGGACCCTAGAGATCACCTCTGCCAATTTGCTTATTTCACAGATAAGGAAACTGAGGCTCAGAAAAGGAGGGGGACTTACCTAGTGACACAATGTAAGTGGGTAGGTATAGAAACAGGTGAGAGAACCCAGACCTTCTATCTAGGCCTCAATGAATCTCTTAAGCTACTCGTTTCCCTCAGAAACAGAAAGTTCTTTATCAAGGATGCTGGGCTTAAGCCCAGAAAAATAGCCCTGATAAAAGCATGTGCACATACGGGTCGGAATGCAGTCCTGCTCCTCATCCTCCCAGAGTCTATTGCAGCATCTTTATTTGTTGTGTCTTTTCTCACGAGGGTGTAAATGTTTACAGGGTGGGGGCTTCCCCAACCTTGTTAAACTCATCATTCCAGGCCAGGCCCAGATCTCCATTATCTACCCAGCACCCCATTTCCCAGGGCCCATTTGGTTCGATGATGCAGAAAAAAGTTCAGAGCTGGGTCAGGGCAGGCTGGGCCACAGGGCACGTAATCACTGGGCCATTCCATCACACCCACGTCGGAACTTATCCTCTGCGTCACAGGCTGAATTTCATCACAGGCCCATGGGCCCCAGCACGCCCAGTTGTTGGCATGACTCTCTGCTTCTTGTGGGCTAAGAGTTTGGCTCCGGGTGAGGGTGGAGTGAGGAGGAGAACCAGCAGGAGGGCAAATGTGGGCTCTCCTCTATCTTGCCAACTCTGAGGGGCCGAATGCAAGAAACAACTGAGATGATGAGTTGGCCTGACTAGGAAATATCCTCTACTCATGGTGGGAGTGTCTGGTGTTTGGAGGAAAGTGCCTTTACAGTGCTATTTCAGTGCTACAGAAATGGGAGTTATTCATGAGTTCTCCAAACACTTTAGGAAGTAAATGGGGAGAATATTATAATACCCATTTGATAGATTCCCATCTGAAACTCAGAAGGTCGAATGACTTGGCCACAGTCACACCTTGGGGACATGTCAGACTGAGAATTGTGCCTCCAAGCCCAGAGTCCTCATCCCACAATAATGATGCCTTTCTAGATAGCACTAAGCAATCAGAGTGGGCAGTGCCAATGCCAATAGCAATAGTCCAGCTTGATGTCATGCATGAAGGTATATAGAGTGTTATCCCCATTTGCCAGAGGAGGTTCAGAGAAAAGGGGACTTGCTCAGGGGGACACAGTGAGTCTGTGTCAGGACCCTGGCCTCTATACCAGACTATTCCTTGGACCGTACTACCCAGCCTGGGCAAGCCACTCTCAGGATCAGGAGTGGCTCCCTTGGGCCATGGAACATCCTTCTGTCCAGGAGGCCCTGAGAGGAGATTGAGACAGCTAAAGTGAAATGCTTATGCTGGCTTTGAGGTGCCCTGTGTGGGAAATAAGAGCAGATGCACGTTGGTTCCAAAGAGCCTGGGTGCTGGCAGGAACAGGAGCAGGATCTCAGCAGTGGGCAGGCCTCCTGAAAGGCAAGGCTGGGGTCACCAGGCGAGCAAGGGGCCAGTCTATCTGGAGCAGCCATAAAACTCCACTTCTCCCTCATCTGGGTCTCACTGGAAAGACAGGACTTCAACAGCAGTTTAAGAGAATCATGATGCCTGCTTTGGTTGGATCCGCTGTGGTGAATGGGAGAAAAGAGCCAAGATTTAGAGTCCAGGGGACCTTTCAAGGCCATTGAATCTAACCTTATTTTACAGAGAAGGAAACTAAGGCCCAGAGAGGGGATTAAAACTTGTAGTAAATGGCAGGTCTGAGATTTCAACCCAGGTCCTCTGAGTCCAAATCCAGTCCTTTTGCTTTTTTTTAAATTTTTTTTTTGCTTTTTAGAGGGCAATTGGGGTTAAATGACTTGCCCAAGGTCACACAACTAGTTTTTATGTTAAGTGTCTGAGGCCAGATTTGAACTCAGGTCTTCTTGACTCCAGGGCAGGTGCTCTATTCACTGTACCACCTAGCCACCCCAAATCCAGCCCTTTTTTATGGCACCAGGAGATCATAGGATTTAGGGATCTTTGAACTTGGAATGACATAGCTGGGAGGGATCCAGAGAACGGCAGATCTGAAGAGAGGCTTTTAAATAGAAAGAATATCAAAACAAGAAGGGACCTTAGAGTAGAGAGATTTTCAGAGCTGGGAGGGTTCTTAAAACAAAGATGGCCAAAGATGGTCAAAGTTTGGAGACCAAGAACATGATGGAACATGAGAACTGGAAGGGACCTTCAGAGAACACAGAATACCAGAATTGGCAAAGACCTTGGAAACCATTAGATTCAATCCTCATCTTACTGAGGAAGAAACTGAGATCTGGAAAAGGCTCACACAGACACAGGCATTCCCTGGAGATATTGTGGGTTTGGTTCCAGACCACCTCAATAAAGAGAATATCACAATAAAGCAAGTCACAAGAATTTTTTCGTTTCCCAGTGCACATAAAAGTTATGCTTACACTATACCGCAGTCTACTAAATGTGTGATAATATTATGTCTTAAAAATGCACATACCTTAATTAAAAATACTTTATTGCTAAAAAAAAAATATGCCATCATGTGAGCCTTCAGTGAGTTGTATTCTTTTTGCTGGCAATTTCTTTTTTTTTTTCTTTTGGGAGGGCAGTTGGGGTTAAGTGACTTGCCCAAGGTTACACAGCTAATTTTTTGTTAAGTGTCTGAGGCCAGATTTGAACTCAGGTCCTCTTGACTCCAGGGCCCATGCTCTATTCACTGCACCACCTAGCCACCCCAAATGAGGGAGGAAATGGAGAGGACCTTCTAGAGCTATGTTTGAGTGGTTCTAGTGGTAATAGGAATTTGAAGATCTTCCTTCTGGCAATTTCTTAAAATAAGACAACAATGAAGTTTGCCAAGTCAATTGACGCTTCCTTTCACTTGAACACAGAGAGGCCAGTGTTGGGTTATTCATTGGCCTAATTTCAATATTGTCGTGTCTTAGGGAATAGGGAGGCCCAAAGACAGGGAGAGAGATGGGGGAACTGCTGGTCGGTGGAGCAGTCAGAACAAACACGACATTTATCCATCCAGGTTGCCATCTTAGATGGGCGTGGCCCATGGCACCCCAAAACAATTACAATAATAACATCAAAGATCGTTGATCACAGATCACCAAAACAGATATAGCAATAACGAAAAAGTTTAAAGTGCTGTGAGAATTACCAAAATGAGACACAAAGACAATGGGAGCACATGCTGGTAAAAAAAAAATGGTGTCAGTAGACTTGTTCAATGCAGGGTTGCCATGGACCTTCAATTTATGAAAAATACAATATCTTGAAAATGCAATAAAGCAAGGTCTGCCTGTACAGGACAAGAGCCCAAGAGACATGTAGTCCTGTGCTCTTTCCCTATGCCAGGAGAAGTGACACTGAATAGCCTGCCACTTACCAGTCCCTTTTATTACCATTCTTATGCATATTCCAATTTGATTTTGTTGACTCCATCATAACTGCCAACTGGAAAAATCCTTTGCTTGGTATATCCTTCTTGATATTTCCCTTGGCATAGCTAACAGAAGCACAGAGTTGATCTCTCAAACACTTATAGAAGTATAGAATTATATAAAATATTAGTCCTGGAAAGGACCTTAGAGGCCATCTAGTCTAGATAGAAGAAACAGAGGCACAAAAGGTAACTGGCTTAAGGTCACATGGCTACAGCAGGACTAGAACTCAGCTCTTTTGACTCCTGTCTGTGTCTGATGCTGGCCCCATAAGTCTACACCACACACTTCCTTCATTTTAGACTTTGAGCGGACCCTCTGCCTTACCCATAACAAGTCCAGGCCCAAAGTGGGTGCTTAGTAGAGAGACTCATAGATGGATGAATCTCCTGACTGCCTCTCTCCATATTCTACCTCCCCCAGAGTCACACAGCCCATCTAGAAGGTCAGGGTGACCTGGGCCCAGGCCCCAAACTCTCCTGAAGAACATATGACAGCCCTGTCACTTGTCCCAGTGTTCATAGGCATGGGATTCTCAGGCACAGAGTCAGCCCTACACACAGATGGAGGACAAAGAGTGACACAAGAGACACCGAAAGGTCTAACTCCCTGCTCCCAATCTCTCTAGGCCCTTCAGTGAACAAATCCAAGGTTTGTGTTGGAATTCACATGGGTTATGGGGGAAGGTGACATTAACCCTTTGACATCTAGCTTCCCAAGGATATGGAACATAGGCCAGCTACAATGGCAAAGGCAAGAAGAAGGAAAATGGAGTGTCATTGGGGAAGGCAAGTCTAGGTAGAACATCAAGCCAGACACTCTCTTGGGCAGACGGGAGGGAGGTCGGCACAATTTACTATGGCACCAAGCAGAAAGCAAGGGGGACAAAGGAAAGGCACGAGCAAGGTGGGATGGGGGTTCCAAGGAAGAAGTACGGGGTCATTTCCAACCGAGAGCTGGGCCTCTTACTATGTGATGTGGTCTGGCAATAAGAACACTAGACCCAGAGTCAGACTAGCTGGATCTCATGGGACCTGAAGCTAGGGCTGGGTCTCAATTTCCTACAAAACGAGAGGGGTGGTCTGGATGGCTTCTAAGATTGCCTTCCATCTCTGCCATTTTGTGATTCTGGATACTATGATGTAAGGCTGGAAAAGTGTGGGGGTGGAGGGCAGGCAGTAGAGGATGGTGGGTACCAAGTTAAGGAATATGGACTTTTTTTTCCAGCGGGCATTGGGGAACCACTGAGGGATGCTGGGTAGGAGACTACCATGATCAGAGGTGTGCAGTGAAAAAATTCCTCAGGTATCATGTACAGACTAGATTGGAGGAGAAGGGACCAGAACAGTTGGGAGGCTCTCATCCAGGCCCCTGCCTGCATCTCCCAGCTGTTTTGCCTGGGATTACTGCTCCCTAGATGGTTGACTTTCCTCATCCTGGTTCCTTTCCATCCCTGGGTCACTGATCAGGAATGCAGAGTTGGGTGGAGAGTGTAGACAGAATGAGTGAAGCCCCATGTGGGTGTATCTCTCTGTATCCCCCTGACATGGGACCTGAAATGGAAACTCCCTCTTTTGGGTCAAGGCACGATGCTTTCTAGTATCCCTGTTCCCATGCAGTGTGCTCGTATGGAAAGACCATTAAACTGGAAATCAAGTGTTCATCCTGGCTCTACCACTTCTTAGCTATGTGACCTTGAGGAAGCCTCTTGACCTCTCTAGACCTCAATTATCTTATCTGGAAAATGGGGATAAATGTTATCATCCCACAGTTTACTCCACAAAGCTCTTTGAAAGTCTGTCATTAGTCCTTCAGCACCTACTAACCTATTAGCACAGATTGTTTCTCAGATTGGCCAGCTGTCACCCTGGCAAACAGATTGCACAGCCCCGAGGGAATAAAAAATAGGAGGGGTTATATTTCATCAGGCAGGCAGTTAACAAGTGTTTATGGCTCACATACTGTGTACCCAGCTCTGTGCTAGGCTAGGTCATGGAGGAGGAAGGAGAAGGGAGGCAGAGACCTTGGACAAGTCACTTCCCTTTTGTGTGTCTCTTTTGTCTCATACTGCTTCCACTAACTAGCCTAGGCTAGATGCCCTGGTAAAATCAAGTGATGCAACTTTATCCCCATACTTTCAGGGCAACATAGGGGTGAGTGATTCCGGCCCTCACTAGAGTCCAGAGGGCTCAACTTCTAACAGTGGCTTTCCATCCCATCCTTCTCTGGGGTCTTGAGCCAGTCACCCTGTATCCCCTCAGTCTGTAAGATGGAAGACAATGGCTTCAGATGAGAGAATGTGGGTGAGATGTTTGGAGATCCTTGGCACACGACCTTTGATAAAGTCAGGTCATCAAGATTATGGAGTGGGAAGGTTGGGTGTCAAATTATAATTAGTATAATTATGAATAATAAGGAATACGGGAACCAGCTCTCAAACAAAGGCCAGCCCCAGGGGGTTCACCAGCCCTGTCAGACCCCACACTAGCCACTCTGAAAAGAGAGTGGAAAAGGAATTTCTTCACCTTCTGCTCTGGGCCCTGGGGTTAGACCCAAACCCCAAAGGCCCAAGCAGCCTGTTGGAGAGCTCCTGGAGAGCAATGTTCTCTTCCTTCCTCTGTGTGACAAGCTCAGCATGTACAATGGCCCCAGAGTCCACCCCACTCTGCCCTCTTCCTGCCCCCAACAGAAGCCTAGAATCTCCACCATGTCCAGTGTCAGAGCTGGGAGAAACCTTAGAACACAGAATGGAGAATGATAGAGTTGAAAGAAGCATGTTCCATCTGGATCAGGACCTTAAAATATTGAATCCCACATGCCAGAGCTGGGAGGGTCCTGAGAACATGAAATGTCAGGGAACATAGAGCTAGGAATGACCATAGATCATGTTAAAACTGGGACTTCCAAGATCATCTAGTCCAAAGCTTCATCTTACATATGAGGAAGCTGAAGACCTAGAGAAGGGTGGAGATGTAACCAAAGTCAGACAACAGAACTCAGGCCTAGAACCTTCTATCCCCATCGACCTCTACCAGTCAATTGATGAATCAATCAGCATCTAGTAAGTACCCACTATGTGCCCAGACACACAAATGAAATGGTTCCTGACCTCGAGGAGGTTACATTGTGTCATGGGATACATGATACACAGACACATGATAAATGTACACATATACAATTGGGTATTGAGGGGATGGCCTTGGTAGCAGGGGGGAATCAGCTTATGTCCCACCTTCTGACTTTGGAAGAGAGCAAGGGATTGATTCTAGGTGGTAGAAGTGAAGAGGGTGTTCATTGCAGACAATACAGAGGCACAGAGATGGGTGATGGGTGATGGTGCAAGAGGAAGAACAAGAAGGCCAGTGTGACTGGACCAGTAAGTGCAGGAAGGGAGTTGTGCTTAACAGGGTTAAAAAGGTAGTTTGAGAACCAAGTGATGAAGAACTTCTAAAAGTCGAACAGTCGAGTTCGTATTTGATCCTAAAGGCAATAGGGAGCCATGGCAGTTTCTTGAGTGATAGGTCTTGAGGCAGGTCTATAGTTACTATCTCATCTCTTCCCAAGCTGCTTTGTGGCTCTGCTGGTGCTCATTGCTAACCTTAGTCTAGAGAAAGAAAGCTAGGAAAGGGCCTTTATCTCCCATGCGTGTCAGCCTTTCCCCAGCTGGCAGGAGGCCGAGGCCTGCAGCTGTCAGGACAGAAAAGATTCCCCTCTGCAGAACACTCCCCAGCCACCTCCCTGGCTCCCAGCCACCTCTATCCTCCCCACAAAACATATACGCATGCACATACACACACACACACACACACACACACACACACACACACACACACACACACACACATACTTCCCCTTCAACCTGGGTGTACATGAAGCAGCAGTGGGTTTCGCAAGGTCTTCTCAGGATTGTGGGCAGTGGGCCTAGGAGGCCAATTCACAAGGTTACTGCCTCCCTCCCTGAGTCCTGTTACCTCTCAGGCCAATCCCCTTCCTGGCCTCACTGAAGCTTCTCCCCACCCTACTCCATCCCCTCCAGCTACCCTTATCCCGTCTTATCTCTGGGCTCAACTTTTGGCCACCTTAGTGTCTTCTTTCTCTGCCTCAAGGCCCCTGAGGGAAGAGCCTCCTTGCACAGAGACTCCCAAGGGTGAGCACAGACATGCCTTGGAACATCTTTTTCATCAGCAGCATGATCCTTGTGGCTGGCACTATATATATGTAGTACATTCAGGTTTCTATTGGAGCTTTGTATCAGCAATCATGTGAGAGATGGGCATGCTAGAGGTGTTCTTATCCCCTCTTTTCCAGATGAGGAAACTGAGGCCCAGGGAACTGAAGTGACATATTCATGGTCACCTAGCTAGTAAGTGTCAGAGGCAGGATCTGAACCCAGCTTTCTCCTCACTCCAGGTTCAGCAGCACTCTTGAAAACATTCAAGCAGGGTGAGCTCTTAGAATGGAGGGCCCTTGGAAGAGTTACTATTCTAACTGTAATGAACTTTTCTTTGTTTAATGGGCTGACTAGTATGACCAGAGAATTCCTTCCAAAGTAGTCACCCTACTAATGATTTAACAACTTACTGGTGATAAACTAACCCTTCCTAGCTCAACTGGGCCCCAGACAACAGTCACCACCACTGTTCTGGAAGCCATTGGCCTGGGGACAAACTGGAAGAGCCTTCCTGAGCAGGAGGGTACCTCCACCAGCCCACAATGAAGAGGGCATCGTGGAGGCGACCCAATACTCCAAACTGGCAGAGCCTTCCTGAGCAGGAGGGCACCTCCACCAGCCCACAATGAGGCACTAGAGGACATCGTGGAGGCAACCCAACACTCCAAAATGGCGGACCCTTCCTGAGCAGGAGGGCACCTCCACTGGCCCACGATGAGACACTAGAGGAGGGCATCGTGGAGGCAACCCAACGCTCCAAAATGGCAGAGCTGGATGAGACTTTTGAGCTTAGATGATTAGAGATGAGGAAACCAAGGTTCGGACCAAGGAGATGATTTGACCAAGGTTGATATGGGAAGCAAGAAGTAGATACAGGATTTGAACTTGGGTCCCCTAAGTCCAAGTCTAGCACTCTTTAGGTATGATATCATCTTCGGGCCTCCCTAGGACATGTAGCATGGGTGGGATGGAGGGCAAAGGGCAGCAGGAGCCCAATATCTTTTCAACCTGCCAACTGGTTTCTTTTTGGCCTTGGGTCTACAGTCAGGTGTTCCCTTGGGAGTCTGAAACCAGTGATATGTCTTCTTCTCTTCCCATCAAGTAGTCTCCTGCTGGCCTCCGTTTGTTTGCTGGTATTTTCAGATTTCCGACACCGCCCCCACCCCCACCCCGACCCCCTGCTGCCTCCACCACCCCAACCCATGAGTCAGTGCCCAAGAATGTGCTTGTTAAGTCTCCCCGACTGGTGCATGTGTGGTTTTTCATATGAAATCAAAGCTTGAAAAAGCAAGAAGCCTGGAAGGATGTTATAGAAGGCCTTCTTCTGTTGGAGGCGGGGAGGAAGCCAGACTAGGGAGCTGGGCCCTAGCGCTCTGTTCTGTTATCTCTCGCCATGTGGCCTTCCACCTCCCGGGACTCCTCCACCCACTGGCCGTGTGAGAGCCTCCCCTTTCTTCTGGGGATGGGTTAGCCAGAGCTGAGGTCAGCTGTGGGGGGCAAGCCCAGGGGAGTTCTCAAGAGCAATGTGGTGGGGACAGGCTCTGCTGCTTAGCCAGGCTCTTCCCCTCCCTGGGCCTCAGTTTCCTCACCTAGAAAATGAGGCCAGTGCCTAGCCAATCTCTCAGATCTCTTCCAGCTCTAAAGCCAACAGTGTGGGGTGCTTCCAAGGGACCAGATGCCAATGACAAAGTGGCTTGGTCTTTTAGGAGAAGGCAACGTTCTTGCCAGTATCTTCCTCAGGAGAGGTTGGTCTGTGCCCCACCATGAGCTTTTCTCCTTTGTTTTAAGCATGAAAGCTTCCCACTGTGATTGTCTGGCCCTATCCACACCTCCTGCTGTAGGCTCGATCATAGGATTTTTGGGTACCTAGAGCTTATTGAACCCAATCCTCCATTTTACAGTTGGGGACACTGAGACCCAGAAGGACTTGTCCAAGTCACCCAGATAGTAAGGAAGAGAGCTGGAATTTGATGGCAAAGGTGGACCGCAAATGTACTGATCTTCCTACTACTCTGTCCGTTTCTCCTCACCCCTTGTCACTCCTTCCCATGCCCACCCTGCCTCCAGCAGGGTCCCAGCTATGGGGCAGAGACGAGAGGCATTGATGGTGACAAACCTAGCCATCACTCCCCGGGGTCCAGCAGCAGAAAGAGGAATGTCAAGACTCCGGGTTGTAGCAGGGCAGGACTGGTTAATTCTAGGGACCAGGACCAAAAAAGCTAGACAGATATCAGGATGGAAAGAGTGAGGACATCAAGACAGGGGCCAGCTCATTTTGCTGTGGGTCAGAGGTCTAGAAGCCAAGTGGGCGGCTGAGGAGGAAGGCAGAGCCAGGGCTGACAACAGTTAAGGAGCAGGATTCTAATGATGGCTCTTAAAAACAAATACGATAACAAAATTTTGTTAGGCTCCTGCTGTATACAGAGCTCTGTGCTGGACACTGGCAGAGACAAAAAGCTTCTCGTTGTTCGGTCTTTTTCAGTCATGTCCGACTCTTCATGGCCCCATTGGGGGTTTTCTTGGCAAAAATGTTAGAGTGGTTGGCCTCCAGCTCATTTTTACAAATGAGGAAACTGAGGCAAACAAGGTTAAGTGACTCACCCAGGATCACACAACTCGTCAGTATCTGAGGCCAGATTTGAACTCAGGTCTTCCTGACTCCAGGCCTGGCACTCTATCCACTGTACCACCTAGCTTCCATAGAAAGCTTAGCTAAGTCTCTTTCCCAGCCCTCCTGGAGTTGATGGGACACAAACAGAGAGCTGAAATGCATATGTGGTGAGCCCATGAGAGAAGTATAAGGCAAAGGGTGTGTGAAGTTGGAGGGACCAAGTCATTACCAACTAGGAGCTTCTAAAAGGCTTTCTGGAGGACGTTTGGAGGAGGTAGAAGGGCTTTCCAGGTATATGGAATGCCATGAAGGGGGAGTGGACAGGGTCGCCTGGGATATAATATGAGATAAGACTGGAAAGGTAAGGTGGTGCCACATAGTACAAGGCCAAGAAGGCCTGGTCGAACGCTTTGAACTTTGCTCAGGCAGCAGTAGGAAACTACTGCAGGTTTTTAAGCCAAGAAGTGACATGACCAGATCTAAGCTGGAAAAGCCTCTTCTGGCTACAGTGTGAGGGATGCTGGGGAGGGCGGGGGGCCAGTGCTTGGCCAGCAGCCTCATGGATCAGCCTCAGCCTCTCTTTCTCCCATTCTGGCTTCTGCTAAGATAAGACACCAGCTGTTTTCTGTCTTATAGAAAACCCTTTACAAGTCTCTCTGATCCTGTGAGCCACTCAGCCCTTTCCTCCTCCAGGAGTGTGTGAGCATTGCTTCACAGCCCACTGAGACAGAGGGAAGCAGATTTTCAGAGTTAGAAAAAAGCTAGGCCAGCAAATCCATCCACCACAAGACGGGACAACCGAGTTAGAACTCACAGACCATCTAGTCCAACTCCTTTCCTATTTTACAGTTGGGGAAACGGAGGCCTAGCAAGGTAGAGCAGCTTGCCCAAGGTCACACAGACAGCACGTAGAAGAGTCAGGATTTGAACCTATGTTCTCTGCCTCCAACTCTATCCCCTTTTCTAGTAGGGCAGCCTGAAAGAGGCCACTGGTGCTGGGACAGGCTTGGCGGGCCCTTCACATACAGTGCTAGGCAACGCGCACATGGTGACCTACTTTTGTAAGGAGGTAATTTTCTGATCCCGGCTCCCTCTTGCCTCTCGCCCGCCTGGGCTCAGCTGCCACTGAGGAGCACAAACATCCTGCCAGGGCTTTGGAGTCTAGGAGCTTTATCAAAATAAAGAGATGGAAAAGTTTGATGTGATTCAAAGCCTTGGCTCTCGTGTCCCAGACCACCCTGGGGCTGGATTCGCCATCTCTCCTGCCTCCTCCCAGCGGTACAGAGAGAAGGGATTCCAGCCAGAGGGAAGGGAAGCATGGGGTCTGGCTCTGCTGTGCCCATCACGACTTGGCTCTGCCCCCTCCCTCCCCTTCTGTGGGCCTCCTCTGGGAAGCAAGGGATGGTGGGCACCTTACACATTGTACAGAGGAGGAAACTGAGGACGGTTACAAAAATAAAGAGTAAGAATCAGGACAAGTATTTAAACTCAGGTCCTCTGATCCCAAACCCAGTGTTCTGCCCACTTTCTGATGCTTCCAGCTCAGCCATTCCATGGTTCTTCTGAGCTCTGCCCTTCTCTTCCCTCTTCTGGCTTTGCCATTCCACGTTGTTCTTTATTTTAAGGTCCCTTGAAGCTCTGACACTCTGGATTCTAGGGTTCCTCTCAGCTCTGACCTCCTCTCTTCTAGGGACCTTCTGACATTCCGGGTTCTAGGGTTCCTCCCAACTCTGACCTCCTCTCTTCTAGGGACCTTCTGACATTCCGGGTTCTGGGGTTCTTCCCAGCTCTGACATTCTGTGAGTCTGTGAATATACTCGGGAGGGTGGTGGGTGAGGAATGGATTATAGTACAGTGTGTTCCATGGTTATTGAACCACCCTTGAGTCAAGGACGATGGCGTCTGCCTTCAACCAGTGTCCAGCCCACAGTTAGCGTTAGGTTTGTACTCACAGTAAGAGGCTGGGGTGGAAGCAGCCAGCAGAGTGGGAGTACAGTTGTTGAAAGGGGTCCAGGGGAGACTTGGGAATGGACCAGCATGCAGAGATCGGGGCTGATGCGAGGATTAGTTTCGTTTCAGGACTGGGAGTCTCCAGTTTGAATGGTACCGAGATTGGCTAGGGCTAGGTGCTACAGAATTGAGTCCTTCTCTGAGTGCTGGAACCTTCATCATCATGGCTAGAGCACAGGGCTAGGAATGAGAGACAGTAAGAAGAACCTGAATTTGCAGTTAAGGGGAGCTAGGTTTGAATCCTGCCTCTGGGGCTAACTAGTTATGTAAAGTAAGTTGCTTGCCTTCTCTGGGCCTCAGTTTCCCCATCTGACAGATGAGACCACTGCAACTAGATGACCTAAGGCTCTTCCTGCTCTAATTCTTTGATCCTCTAATGAGCTCTTAAGGTCTCTTCTAGACAGAAATGGGGACCTAGGTGGTAGACAGGGGTGGGAAGGTACAGCCCAAGCTGCCTATAAACATCGGAACTTCCCTTCTCCAGGACCCTCCCAACCCTTTGGGAATGAGAACTTGGAATAACCGGACATCCTCGTCTGGCCGACTCTCCCAAAGGGTTAGGGGTGGACCCTTGGGAAGATCAACCACACCCAGGTGGATCTGACTTGGGAGACCAAGGGACAGAGGAGCCTAGATATGCCACCAGGAGGGGCTAGGCCGGCAGCTTTCATCCATTGCTCACCTTTGGGAGTTTTGTCCAGATCAGGCACTTGAAAAGAGAGGAAAGCTAAAAACATGCTCTGAGTTCAAGACAGCTTCTCTCTCTGATCCCAAACACACAACACCTCCCTCTCTTCATCTTGCCTTCTACTTGGGGCTGCCTAGTACCTATGGGGGACAGCTAGATGGCTTGATGGATAGAGCGCCAGGCCTGGAGTCAGGAAGACCTGAATTCAAATCCGGCCTCATGCAGTAGCTGTGTGACCCTGGGCAAGTCACTTCATTCTGTTTGCCTCAGTTCCCTCATTTGTAAAATGAGCCAGAGAAGGAGATGGCAAACCATTCCAATATCTATGCCAAGAAAACACCAGGTGGGGTCACGAGGAGTCAGACACAACTGAAAACAGCTGAACAACAAAAGTGCCTTGCCATACATCTGGGGCATTCATTGGTCCTAGTTGGCAGAGGAGCCCCCAGACTCCTTCTAGATGTTCCACAAGGTCATGGTTGTGCTCTTAGGGGACCAGGGATCTAATGACAACTCTGCTGTGGCCTAGCTGAGTGACCCAGACCAAGACCTTTTGCTCTCGCTGGGCCTCAGTTTCCTCCACTATAAAATAAGGAAGTTGGACCATGAGTCAACGAATGTGTTCTTTTAAGATTTGGGTAATTTTCATTCTAATTGGTTTTCTTTGGAATCCCATGCACATTTTATTTTATACATTTGCAAATGTGATTCTGAGAAGAGGGGGCCTTGGCTTCCCTAGGCTGCCAAAGGGGTCCAGGACACAGCAAAGGTTAAGAACCTCTGATCTAGGAGAGGCTAGGTGGCACAGTGAGTAGAGTGCTGGCCTTGGAGTCAGAGGACCTGAGTTCGATTCCAACCTCAGACACTTAATACACACACACACACACACACACACACACACACACACACACACACACACACACACAAAACTAGCCATGTGACCTTGGGCAAGTTACTTAACCCCAATTGCCCTCCAAAAAGCAAAAAAAGAAAAAAGAACCTCTGATCTAGACGGTCTCAAACATGTCTTCCAGCTCTAACATTCTCTGATTTCCTTATTCCCCAAAGAGGCCAAGCTTCCCAGGCTAACTACCATATAACCGCCCCCCAACTTCTTGCCATAGAGAAGTCATCTCATTAACCCATGCCCTTTTGGGGCCTTGGCACTGCACCAAGTATTGGCCCCATTTAAACATGGCTGCCAGTACTTTCTGGCAAGGGGTTCCCACCCTCAGCACTTTCCCCTCACCCATTCTTCCAAGCTCTAAAGACCCAGATGAAAATCAACACGGGCAAGCTGGAATATTCCCAAGGACGGGATGGTGGGGGACTGCTTTGGCGGGGATTTGGGTCACTAACCCGGCTCTGATCTGCTTTCATTGTTTTCATCTGACCCCCACCAAGTCACTTCCCTGCAGAGCCTTCCTCTCAGGGATGTTAGGAGGATCAAATGAGCTCATGTATGCCAAGCAATGGCCATAAACTTTTGCAAATCTCAAAGGCTACATATGCGTCCCTCATGTTCTTTATGAAACCCTTCTGTGGGCATGTTTGCTCGCCACTTAAAATGAAATGACGATCTCTAATCTAAGGCCAATCTCAACTCTGACATTCTCTGTTTAAAGGCCTTTTGAAGCCCCTATCATTGTCCGCCTCCTCCACCCCAGATCCACACTACATACAACCCAGGCTTTGAGGCCTCTAACTCTGTCCAACACACCGATTCCTCCCCCTTCCTGCCCCCTCAGGCTTATGCCCTAGGATGGATAGAAGCAGACCCCAGTAGTGTGAGAGAAACTATGGACCATCCACCTTCCATTATACAGACCTGGGGGAAGTAGTTGGAGAGAACGAAATGACAAAATGCTTCAGCCAAGTTTCAAGTTGCCTCTAAAGGCGAGGTTTGGTTCCATGGCCACCTACCAGTTATCACAATGACATGATGATGGATCCAACTGCTTGTACTCCAGCAGCATTATTGCCCTTAAGGAACCACTAGGCCAATCGTGTACTTTACAGCAGTAGGGACAGGCTGTTGACTGGAGCACTGGTTGAAAAGGACCACTTCTGCTTTCCCAAGTGCTTTCAAGCTTACAAAAACAGCCCTGTGAAGTAAGACCATTATCCCCATTTGACAGATAAGAAATACAAGGGAGTTGCCCAGGGTCACAGAGCTACTGAACCTAGGGCTCTCTGTGTTGTCTACCTGAGCTCTCCTCCTGGTGGTCAGGGTGCCCCCTCCCGCCAAAGCTGCAGTTGTCATCATCATCTCCATCTACAAGCCTCTTCAATGCCCGTGTCCAAGGCATTGTTCCATGGAAGGGGGTGGGGATGGGTACAAGAAAATATAAACATATGGGAGTCTATATGGTATATAAAAAGCATCTGAAAGAGTCGTAGTCCCTTCTCTACACTTGAATAGTTGTGTGACCTTGAGCAAGTCACTTTCTCTTTTCTGTACCTCAGTCTCCATTGTGGAAAATAAAGGTATTAGAGTGGATGATCACCCAGATCCTTTCTCCCTCAAACACCCTATGGTCGTGCCCTTGAGGAACTTATGGTCAGGGGGAGAGGTAAGAAATATATAAACATTAAAAAATCAATCAGGGCGGCTAGGTGGCGCAGTGAGTAGAGTGCTGGCCCTGGAGTCAGAAGGACCTGAGTTCGGATCTGGCCTCAGACACTTAAAGCACACACAAACAAAAACCTAGCCGTGTGACCTTGGGCAAGTTACTTAACCCCAATTGCCCTCCAAAAGGCAAAAAAAAAATCAATCAACAAGTATTTATTGAGTAAACACTTACTATGTGCTAGGGGATGGAATATAAAGAAAAGACAAAAAACAGTCCTTGTCCTCAAGGAGCTTATATTCTAATGTAAGGAGACCTGTACTTAAAGAGAAACATATATGATAACTATAGAGTGGATGGAAAGTAACCTTAGCAGGGATTAGGTGCCTACTATGTGCCAGTAAAGATGCAAAGAAAAAGCAAAAACAATCCCTACCCTCAAGGAGTTTCCGTTGTAATGGGGAGATCACATATCCATGAAAAGATAGCAATACAGGTCAATATGTGATCAGTGTCCATGGAGTGTCAGAGCCAACAAATGCTGGGCCAGGGGAGCTAGCACTAGATATTGAAGGACTTAAGTGCAAAGGAATGAGACAGATGAATTGGGGAATGTCTTTTGGCCTTATATCCTGTTGCCTACTTGAGAATTTAGAAATATGATCCTGGGATTTCAAGCTTGAAAGGACCCCAGAGACTGCCTAGTCCAACCCCCTTATTTTGCAGAGGAGACATCAAGGCTCAGCAAGGGAAAGGCGTCCGCCCAGGGCCACATAGGTAGTAAGTGATGGAGCTGGGATGCCAAGCCAAACCTTGTGTGTAGTGCACCATGCCTTGGGCTAGGGCTTGAGGAAGAGCAAGTTTTTGCTCGAGGGCACTCACACTTCAGTTCCACTGAGAACACTTCAACAAGTACCAGTTTACTTAGCACCTAGTCAGCAAGAATGATTAAAGGGGAAGTGACCAGGTAGCATGCCAGCTTCCCTACCCCCCCCTTCCCAATGAGTTGCACCCCAAGTGGGCTCTTCTTGCCTAGCCTGGTCCACTCCCCTGACTCAGGCTCCCCACTCTGTCCTTGCACCGGCTATGCCCCATGCCTGGAATATTCTCCCCCCCGACCTCTCTGCATTCCCCTGGGCCTCCTTCAAGCCTTTGCTCAAATCCCACCTTTTCCTGGAGGTCCCCCCACTTCCCTTCTCAGGTCACCTACTATTTACCCCTCATACTCTGTAAGCACATCATTATTTGCATATTGTCCCCCTGTTAGAATGTAAGCTCCTTCAGAGCCTCCCCAGGCTCAGCACACAGAGTGCCTGGCACAGTGTCAGCCCCTTCTGACTGCCTGGCCCCACCCTGGGGGTGGCCAGTGTCTTCTCCTAGGTTTGCCTTATAAAAGTTGTCATTGCATTTGAGCTCTTGGCTTTCTGCTCCAGACACAAGGCTCTCTGCCTTTAGCCATGGCAGGATCATTTCTTTCCCTTTTCAGCTGCTCAAGGGAGCCTGTGCCCCCTCCTCCTGTTCCAGAGTGGACACTGCCCACTGCCTTGTGGTCTCTGAGCTGCCATTTCAGAGACTTGTAGACCCTCAGATCTGGAAGAGACCAAAGACCAAGATTGTCCTTAAGAATCTTGGCACTCAACCCAGAGTGATGGACAGGGAAGAATGTGGCTCAGAACTCTGGCTGCTCTGCCTTGGTTACACCTCTGCCATTGAATCCCAGCACCTCATTTACCATATGGAGAGATGACCTTCTCACTACTCACACTATTCAGGGCCACATCAGTCCTTATCCAGACGCTTGCAATGGTGTGCTGGCTGGCTCCCTGTCCCATGTCTCTCCCCAGATCAATTCATCTTCCATTCAGTTACCAGTGGGATTTTCCTAAAGGACAGATCTAAACTCATTCTATCCCCCAACCCTCCCCTTTTCCCACCTTATCTGCCATCTTCCTAGTCACCCAGGCTTCCAGCTTCCATATCATCTTCATCTCCTCCCTCACACTCCCTTCACATATCTGATCTGCTGTCAAGTCTGCTCATTTCTACCTTCAGGACATAGACCTCTGGCACGTGGCCCCTGCTCTCCACACAGACAGCCACCAGCCTAGCTAGAGTTCTCCTCACCTCTTGCCTGGACTATTGCAATAGGCTTCTAGTTGGTCTCTTCATTCTAATCCATGTTCCATCTTTTGGAGCTTGGGTGGCCTGAGGCTGTTGCATAGTTTGAAAGGAAGAGGTCAAAGACTGGCATTTAAATTCTAGCTGACCTTTATTACCTTTGTGACCTTGGATAAGTCACTTCCCTTCTCTGAGTCTACCCCTGGTCCCTCCTGGAGGATGGGAGGCAAGGTGAATCCTGTAGATGGCTCCGTACGCTTCAAGTATTCCTGGTGGACAGCCCAACCCACTAGAGCCATCATCTAAGTCAAGATGCATAGTGAAGGATGAGCCTTGGGTGCGCCTTCTGGGCTGTGTCCCACTTGGACAGCAGGCTGCCTCAGAACAGACTGTTCGGGTTGTTAATAAAAGGTAAAGCTTCCTGTGGGTCCCCATCCTGACAGAAACAATATGAGGATATGCTCTCCTGAGATTCAGGAGCCTGGAGAGTGTTTCAAAACAGGAAGTACATTACTGATTCCAAAGTGGAGCACTCCAAGGGGCGGATGTTCAGCCAGGGGACAGTCCCCTCCCTGCCCTGGCTGACCTGGCTGACCATATGTCCCAGCAGCTCCCAGCTGGAATAAAATGGCTGAAGGCCCACTGAGGGATGCTCCATGCACTTCAGCCCTGCCCCCAATCTCATTCTAGCTCAGCTAAATCTCAAGAGAACCAAACTTTCCAGGCTACTCCCATGGGAGTAGATGGGAAACTCTTACATGAAGTAAACCCTGATGGTGTTTGGGTGATCAGATTGGCCTGGAGTGAAGAGAGGCTAGAGCTCTCCTTTTGTTGGCATAGTAAGGTCATAGACTCAGATTTTGAACTGGAAGAGACCCTAGGTCATTTAGTTCAGGACTTCTTAAATTTTTCCCACTCTCAACCCCTTCAGCACGTCTTAAACTGTGATCATACCCTTCATTTTACAGACAGAGAAACTGAGGTCCAGAAACAGAGCCAGGATTTTAACCCAGGCCCTCTGACCCTAAATCCAGGACCCTTTCCACTGTGCCACAATGCTCCTTATTTCAAGAAAAAGCAACTGGTTTTGAGGGTGTTGGACATCAGTTTCCAGGGCTAGGCTATGGCAGAGCCGAGGTCAGAACCACAGGTTTCTGACTTTATCCGTAATTTTTCTAGATGTTTACAGTACTTTTTCTTTGATGAAAGAAGAGGGGGAGCTGTGGATTTGGGTTATGATATTACAGGCACTTTTCCTCTTAGAGTTCCTTTCAGGAGACCATCAATGGATTCTTTCTATCTTCACTTTGCCGTCTGGTTCTAATAGATCTGGGAGGTTTTTGTTTATAACTTAGTGTCCAAAATTTTGTTTTTGTTTAAATCACAGTTTTCAGAACATCTAGTGATTCTTAAATTACCTATCCTTGACCCGTTCTCCAGGTCAGTTGTTGTTGTTTTTTATATCCAATCTCTTATATTTTCTTCTGTTTTTTTTCCTATTGTTTCATTTTGATCTAATATTTCTTGCTGTCTCATGGAGTCACTGATTTTTGTATGCTCTGGTCTAGTTTTCAGGGTGTCCAAGTTTACTTGGGTAAGATTTTCCATTTTCTCTTCTAAGTTATTTACTCTCTTTACAATTCTTTCCTCTAGAGCTTTTATTCCATTTACTTTTTGTATAATTTTTTCTAGGTATCCATATCATCCTTGTGGAAAAATCACTTTTTCCTTTGTGTATGTTATTGCATTTGTTATAGAGTTAATTGTGCCTTCTTTTAAAGGACTTCCAGATCTATAAGACTTTGATACTGGTTGGTGTTTTCTTTGATTTACTCATCTCTCCCACTTTAGTTCCTGAATTGGGGCTTTGTGTGTAGACCAGGCTCTGCCCCCTGATGAACTTTTGGGTGGAGTGGTCAGCCCTGCTTGGTCTCCCTCTGAGTTTCCTGACTTCTTATACTGATCTCCACCTCCAAGGATTAGCCCCGCCTCAGTCTTTGAGGGTCAGAGAGCTGGATCTTCAGGGCCCTCTGTATTGTCTCAGGACAAAGTGCTTGGGACTGGGTCTGGGCTCTCCTGGTCTGAGCTCCCTCTAAGGCAGTCAGGCTGCTTTGATCACTGCTACTCCCTGGGGCTTTCAAAGTCCCCACTCTGGGAATCTGGGGGCTCTGCCCTTTCGGCCTGTGGTTACAGAACCTTGTAGACTATGAACTTTGGGACCATCTCTGGTCATGCATGGAGGCCGCTGGCTTGTTTGCCTGTGCTGGCACTGACTTTGCTAATGGTCCTCTTTCCTGATGCCCTACACCCATCTCATATTCCCTGGATTTGCATAGGCCTGGATCATCTGTTCTCCAGCCCATCTGTGCCCACTGAAATCCTCCCCCTTCCCTCAAGGCCCAGCTTAGGTGGCTCTTCTTCCTTCTGTTTGGCCTCCACTGTATACATGTCACTGAAGTGGGATGTCAGCAGCACAGTTAATGTCAGAGTTCACTTCTTGTTGGCTGATGCTGAGGACAGAGACAATTTTACTTTTCTTCCCTGCACCCTCAATGCCAAGCACAAGACTTGGCACACAGTAGGCCCTGGACAAATGTTTACGAATTGAAAGGGAAAGAGGTGGGTCACGACTGACACTCCCCCAGGACTCTACCATTTGGCCTGCTGCCTTCTAACTAACTTGGGCATGTCCCTTCCCCTCTTTGGGAAGTCAAGCAGTGGGACTAGCTCATCTAAGGTCCCTTCTTTCCCTGCCTCAAGTTGATTTGCCAGGACATTGCTCTATATGGCCCAAGGTTCTATGGGCCCAGTGCCATTGGGGCCTCTGTTGTGTCTGTCCTCCGGGACGGGACTCTGGCAGCTGAGCCTGCCCCGTACAGTGTCCAACTGGCAGAAAGGCACTTGGTGTGTAATGAACTGGAGCCTCTCCTCAATGTCCTCCCTACCCCCCATCCCCAACTCAACCTGAGCATCCCAGGCCCAAGGGGGGGTCCCAGCATTCCTCTGGGCATTGGGACAGGTGCCAGGTCTAGCTGGGTACTTTAGAGCCTGGACCAGGGGGCCAGATCCAAGAAATGGATTGAATGGGACCTTTGAAAATTTTCAGGGTCATTGAATAGGCATCATATGGAGAGAATTGGAGGGGCAGGTTATACTGTAACCTTTACATGTAAGATCTATCAGGCCCAAGGCTTGCTTCTCCCTTAGGTTGGAAACTTGGTCTGTGAGGCAGAAGGTTCCTTGAAGTTCTAGGCTCCTCATGCCCCTGACTTGAGCAGGCAGCCACGAAGCTGTGCTTCACTTGTAAGGTGGCTAATTGGAAAAAGAAGGCCCAGGCTTCAGGTGCTATGTGGTTTGGCTACAATATGGCTCTGATCTTGGTCACTGACGGAGGAAAAAGCTACCATGAGCTTTGTACTCCATACTTCAAGCACATATGATGTCACCTGTGCAAGGTCTCCCTTGGACAAGGCAGCTCCCTCCCACTCCGTGCCTTTGGGTACTGTTTCCTGAATGGCCTCTCGTGGCCAAAGACAGTCCTTGGAGGTAGAGCCTGTCAACCACTAGGCCCCAGAACCATAACTATGGATTGTGAGACTGGAGGCAGTGAGCCAGTGAGTCTGGGGTCAGAGTGCTGGTATGATGGCTCCCCTGTGACTTGTGACAGACCGGAGACAGAGGCCAGGGGATTTACAGACACTGAGGAAATTGGGAAGCTGGAGTATTCTGAGAAGGTCAAGGGTCGAGGTGGAGAAGGCCACCAGCCAAGGACTGGAATTTTTGGAAGAGGGGGCTGTGACCTAGAGCACCATGGGTCACATCAACAAGGATCTGGACAAGCCAGAGAGAATTTAAGGGTGGACAGGTGGTTATTGATATGTCATGGTGGTAGAATGGGAGTCTGAGAGAGGTGGGGGGAGCAAGGAGATCCCCAACTACTTCTCCTGGCCCTGGGCAGGGGTGGGGGGAGTCAGAAGCTGTTTGAACAAAGGATCATCCAGTTCTAGTTATAGTGCTAAGAGATGTGGTGTCTTTGGGAGAAAACTAGGTATTAGGGAGCATTAGAAGATGGAAGGAATGCAAGGGGAAGAGACCAAAGATAAGGGGGAATTTCATAAGAGAGGAAGGTTTCAGAGAGCCCATTAGAAAGGGAGGTTCAGAATGATTGGGGGGCCAGAGACTGAATTTACTAGGGGGAGTGGTGATGGCCACTGGGGGTGGCAGCCCAGGGAATGATCAGGAAGTATCTAGCCTCGGGAGAGAAAGCATACATGCCTCCCTAGATGTGGTGCCATGGGCAAAGGCCTCATTGCCCCAGGCTAGGTCTGCCTCTGCCAGCTTTGTCCTCCAAACCTCTCTGGCGTATGCCCCACAGCCATAGTCTTGGGGAGCCCAGGGCACCATGATGAGGCATCAGAGAAGGATGTCAGGGGAAGAATGCGATCCCCAACAAAATTAAGCAGAGTATCTATCCCCTGAGAAGGCAAGGGAGTCCCAGCCCAAAAGAGGTATATATATATATATATATATATATATATATATATATATATATATATATATATATATATATATATATATATATATTCAGTGAAAGAAGAGCTAGTTGTCATGCTGGGCTGAATCGAGCTGGCTTTTTGCTCACCTAGCTGGAAGCCATCCCTCCCTCCCTCCCTCTGATCTCAGATCATTTCATAGTCTTCTTATGTAACCTCCATACCCTCATTGTGTCTATTTATCTGTAAACATGGACTGGGATCATTGCCTTTAGAGTCAGAAGGGACTTTTGAGGTCATTTATTCCAAGGCCTTCATTTTATAGGCTCAGAGAAAGAAAGGTACTTTGATCATTTGTGAGTGCCTTGTGCGTATGAACTTACCCTAACTCACCTTTGTGTTTTCTCCACCATCTAATACCATCTACATCCAGAGCCAGCTATGAATTCAACTACTTGTTGAATGAATGCAGGATAATAGCTTATATTTATGGAGTAGTTTGCTTAAAAAAACACCTCTGGGAAGTCAGCTGTGTAAACATCCCCATTTTATAGAGGGGGACACTGAGGCTCAGACCAATGAAGTGACTTGGCCAGGGTTACAAAGTAAGTTCCTGGCAGACAGTGGACTTGAAGCCCTGTGATGCCTCTTCCTCCTCCCCTGCCATATGGGATGGGCCACTCAGACGTGTATTACTAGTCTCATGGCTATGCCCCACTGTGGAGACATGGGGGGAATAGGGTGGACAGCAGGCTGTCAGTATGGAGACCACTTGGCACACCAGCCTGGCTCCCCATCCACACATTTCCCCCGTTGCCCTCTGGTCAATGTGTGCCCCTCACCCCCCAGGTCATCTGTGCCCCGGGACCCAGAGTGGAGATCACAACTGTGTTCTTCCCCCTCCACAAACATATTCTAGATCTTCCAGTTTCATGACTGTTTGGAAATATGACCCTCATCTCCCTACTCTCCCTCCCCCCCCACCACTAATTTTAATGACTTCGAAATGTAATTTCAGCGTCATGCTGGCACAGCTGTCTGCCTGGACGAGCTCAGTCCTCCCACTCACTTTTCCTCTCTGCCCTCCCCACCCCTGCCTTGTTCCTCAGCTCCCCAGGTTCCCCAGGCCTGCCTCTTCCTTGTCTCCTGGCCTCATTGTGTCCAAATCCAAGAATGAAGAAGGCCACGGTCCTGGGGCCCATGCTCTGGCCAGACTACTGGGGCACAGTTCCAGGCACTGAATTTGACAAGCTGGAGTGTATTCAGAGGAAAGCAGTCAGTATCATGCAGGGACTAGAGACTTGGCCATTAGGGGGTTCAAGATCGTTTGGAAGAATAAAGGATGTTCTAGCCTGGAGAAGAGGTGACTTAAGGGGTCATGAGAGTTGTCTTCAAGAGACACCATCTGCAAGAAGGATTGGGTTTACTCTGCTTGGGTGGAATGAAGGGAAAACTTTGCAGAGAGGTGATTTTCAGCTCAGTGGAACCAAACCCCCCCAACTTTCCCTAATGTTAGGTCTTAAGGTGGACAAGGCTGCCTTGGGAGGTAGTAGGCTTCCCCTCACTGGAGGTATTCAAGCAGAGATTGTGTGAGCACTTGATTGGGATGCTCCAGAGAGGATTTCTGCAACTTACTTCTCTTTGTGTCAGATATGTGTGGGACCAAATGTCCTCTGAGGTCCCTCCCAGCCCTCCCCTCCCTTAATACCCAAATCTCTTCAGCTTTCTGCATTCTGCCATAAGAATAGAAGGTAGTGTCTGTTTCCCTGTCCATTTCACCTGCACAGCCACTCTCTAACAGGGGTCTTCTAGTAAAATGTTTAACAACTGGCTCTGGAAGGGAAGAGGGAGGAGAATGTACCCATAACACACTTCTAAGTTTAAACTGCATCATTAACATTTTCTCTGTCCATTAAATCTAAACCAGGGGTGGGGAACCTGCAACCTTGAGGCCACATGTGGCCCTCTAGGTCCTCAAGTGCATCCCTTTGACTAGATCCAAACTTTGCAGAACAAATCCCTTTAATAAAAAGATTTGTTCTGTGAAACTTGGATTTTGTCAAAAGGCTGTACTTGAGGACCTAGAGGATTACATGTGGCCTTGAGGCTGCAGTTCCCCACCCCTGGTCTAGACAATGAACAGAACAATAAGTCATGCTCTGATTTTCCAATTTCTAAGGTGTAAATGCTCACCCTGAAATTTTGACATTAGAGTCATGGGAAGGGGCTCCAGCACAGCCCTTCCTCTAAATAAGCCAGCATCCCCATGGGTCACCCCAGCCTCCTATTCCTTTCCTGTTTGATTAACCTTTTAAGGGTCATTTAGTTGTCCACCATTAAAAAGCAAGTTATTGGGCTCAACAAGGGATGAGAACATTAGAGAGGAGGACCCTAGAAATCCCTTAGTATAACCTTTCACCATCACCCCCGCTCCCAACACACACACACACACACACACACACACACACACACACACACACACACACACTCACTCTCTCTCTCTCTCTCTCTCTCTCTCTCTCTCTCTCTCTCTGCATAAATATGGAACTGAAGTTCATAGAGGAATTTCCCCAGCCCTTCAAGCTTAAGTGAGGAACTAATAACATCTCCCATTGGATAGTTCTAGACCATTCACAACCACAAAACAATCCTACGAGTCAGGTAATACAACTATTGTCATCATTTTAGAGATGAGGAAACTGAAGCCCAGAGATGGAAAATGACTTGTCCAGAGACACACAGATAACAAATGATAGAGCTGGGATTCAAAGAGCTGTCTTCTACTCAATCCAGTGACCTTTCTGTTTTGCCATGAAAATTGAGCTAGGAGAATCTAGTAGCCTAAAGGCCAGGCAGAGGGGGTGGCAGTGAAAACAGAAGGCTCAGGGATCTGGCCTTTCCCTCTTTCCCCAAACAGGTCTGGAGCTCAGCAGCATTAAGGAATGAGAGAGGTCTCAGGGAGAGGGGTCTGAGTCTTGAATTCAAATGCTGCATCCTTTCCCAGACAAGACATCATAGGTCCTCTCCTCTTCTCTCTCTACACCCTCTCTCTTGATGATCTCCTCAGCTCCAGCTACTATCTTTAGGAAGATGACTCCCAGATCTATCCAGCCAGCCCCCATCTCTTCCTGCTGGACAGTTCCACGTAAATGTCCTGTGGGCATCTCAAACTCAAATGGGTCCAAAATAGAACTCATGATCTGTCTCCCCAAACCTCATCCACATTTCTAGTTCTATTGTGGGCACCGCCATCTTCCTGATCACCAGATTTGCAACCTAGAGTCTTCCTTTTCTCTTTCTTTGCCTCTTTTCCCATAGCCAATCACTCAACAAGTCTCGTCTATTCTGTCTTGGCCCCTCTTATATCTAACCCATTCTCTCTACTCACACTCCTGTTGTACTAGTTCAGGCCTCTACCACCTCCCACCTCCTAAATGGACTCTGCATTCAGTCTCTGTCCTTTTCCTAACCATCTTCTACCCAACTGTAACCCAAAGCACAAACCTGCCCATGTTGTTCTCCTGCTCCAAAGCCTCTATAAGAGATAAACTCCTACATGTAACACATAAAGTCCTTCACAACCTGTCTCCTCCATACCATTCTAGGCTCATCGCATGGTATTCCCCTTCACACATTTAACATTTCAACAAATCTGACCTGTTTCCTGTTCTTTCTCCCTAGTATTCAATCTCCTTCCTCTAGATCTTTGCCCAGGCTGTCTGAGACTGTCACTGCTCTGCCTCCTCAGCTGGGACTCACAGTTCTTAGCTCTCTTGAAGCCTCATATCTGGAGCCACATTGCAAGTGAAGCCTTTCCAAGGCTTTCTAATTAGCTTTCTTTGCCTCCTGAAATAATTATTTATCTGTTTCCATGTTCTATTCCCTCCAATGGAATGAAAGCTCTCTGAGGACAGGGCCAGAGTGTGGGTGCTTTGCATCTGCAGGGCCCAGTACAGTGTCTGACATATAGTACGTGCCCCACAAATATTTTTTGGCTTGACTGGAAATGGGGCCTCTATTTCAGGGGGTTCTTTTTCTCCGCTGAGGCAAAGCATTTCCTTCCTCAAATCTGTTTTTTATAATCCACTTTAAAGTGGCCTCAGGGATTAACAATGTGGTCATTGGCCAATAATATTGCTTTGTCTGGGCCACACCTTGGGTTTTATTCGTGTAGGGGGTGAAGCCAGAAAGACGCATCCCCCATTCCTCCGGTTAGAATGTGCATCAAGGTCTCAAAAGGGAAACTACAGGAAGTCAGGAAGTACCTCAAGCCCTTTGATTTGCCAGTGGTTCTGCATCTGTCTCCAGCTGTCTCTCAGGCCAGCTGGAGCATAGATTAGTTGAGGAGCTAGGTGGGGATTTTTCAAGTTTTTAGAAGAGGATGTATCCCTGCCCCTGGTTGGGCCACTTGGAGCTAATCATTTCCTTTTTCTGGGCCTAGATTGCCTTCTCTATTAAAAAAGAGGTGGGAGTTTGGACTAAACAGTCTCTAAATGCCTTTGTGACTAGGTACTTCCAGGCTCACAGGATTTCAACTTATCAAGGACCTTAGAGGCTATGTATCCCAAGGCCCTCTTTTTTCGAGATGAGGAAACGGAGACCCAACCTCACTATGCACAAGGGGTGATAAGTGGGCTGCTTATTCACCTTTGATGTTCACCTGGCACCCAACTCTCACCTGCAGCGCCAAGAAGCTGTAGCATGTGCAGTGGCCGCATCCCTGTAAAGCAATCTCAACAGATGGGGCTAAGCTAGGTTGAGAGCCATCGAAGGGCCTCAAACCCTTCAGTGAGTTGGGGGGGTCTACCCCAAGCAGGTGAA
The DNA here is from genome assembly GCA_011680675.1 of Gymnobelideus leadbeateri. NCBI lineage: Eukaryota > Metazoa > Chordata > Mammalia > Diprotodontia > Petauridae > Gymnobelideus > Gymnobelideus leadbeateri. The sequence continues at coordinate 223,134 of WOXC01000391.1, forward strand.
GACTTCCCCCCCGGCAGAATGGGCAGATGAGGGCAATTTGTCCCAATAGCCACGAAAGCAGTGGTAATAGTCTCTGTGGAATGCTTAGAGCTTGGTTAGACATTGAAGATGCCAAGGGCACCCGATGCATCCCGGGGCCATTGTAAGTCATCCTGCCTTTTGTCCTGCCACAGGACTTCAATGACTCTGGAAGAGAGAGTGAGGCTAACAACTTTGCCCAACTCTGCCTCACTTAAATCCAACTGACAAACAAGTTATGACTCATGATGTCATTGGTCCTCTTGAAAAATAAAGGACTGCCACCACCACCAACAACAACTTATGTGAGATCTGAACCCAGATCTTCTGACCCCTTTCTACTACATCATGCTGTCTGCCAGGTTCCTGAGTAAAATATTGTGAAGAGGGTACCCTGTAGACCAGGGGGTAGGGGCACTTGAGGCCTCAAGGCCACATGTCGCACTCTGGGTCCTCAAATATGGCCCTTTGACTGAGTCCAAGTTTTACAGGACAAATCCTTTTATTAAGGGGATTTGTTCTGTGAATTTTTTATTCAATCATGTGGCCTCAAGGCTGCAGGTCCCCCACCCGTGCTGTAGACCATGCCTTTAGCCTTTGAGAGGTGATGAATGTCAAGGGCCACTTGAATTGAAGCTACCCCCATAGAGCAATCCACTTAAACCTTATCTCCCCATAGACCCTCTCCAGTGGTGCTACAGGTAGGAGTAAGCCAGAGACTCCTTGGGCCCTTCAGAGTTGTTCCCTGGCCCCCTGCTCATCTTCAGTTAGAAATCCTGGCTCAGCAAGGCAGATGGCATCAGGACAAGATGGGGGTGGGGTAGCAACTGGGCAGACTAGGAGAAAATACAATCTGGCCGGAACTGGTCTGTATCAATGGCAACGGCATGGAGAGGCTGACAAGCATAGGTACTGTGTGGGTTGAGTTAGGAAGGGTCCCTAGGGTGCTAAGAACCTGATGTTCCCATCAGCTATGCCCATCTCTGCCCCTACCTTTCTCTATGCCCTCTAGCCATGTCCTCCTGCTCTTGATGGAACTTTGGTCCCCTGTTGGGAGGTTGAAATACTCAGGAAATCAAACAGTGCTCATGCCCCCTTTGGAAAGAACACCAAAGGTAAATAAAGTTTCCTAGCCATGGGGGAAAGGGGAGGGGGTCATGGGGCTTGGCGCCCACCTCCCACGATGCCACATCTCTGTCTCAGCCCTGCTGTAGCCTGGCTCTCTACTCTGAAAGTTCCACTTGAATCCAGCCCAGTTCCCTCCTGCTAAACACCAAGGCTCAACCCGTAATTAATCTTTTATGTCAAATGTTTCTTTCTGAAGGAGTTTGCCTTGGCAAGGCTGAGGACGCCCCCTCCAAAAAGCACATGTCTCAACAGACGGCGTCTGCTTTGCTTCTCTCTGCTCTCCTTCCCCAGAGCTTTGGATGCCTCATTCCCTGCCCCCTTCCAGGGAATGCCACACACTGAGAGGAAGAGAACAAGTCTCTATCCAAGTACCTGCTACTCTGGCCAAAGCTTCCTAGCACTAGGCATCAGCAGAGACAGCCCAGAGCCCCCAGGTCATCTTCTGTCTCAGCCCAATGGCCAGAGTGCTGGCCGATATGGGATGTCACTGACTGCCAGGGCCTCTCCTCTCTCTTACACACATCTCAGACACCTTGGGAAAGTGTTGTCAAAGATGCAGAGATTATAGTCGTTCTTTGATGTTCTCTGTGCCTAAGATCTCTAGCAGTTTACAGCACAGCCCAATTCATGAGACTCCCCCAAGGATGCACAGAACCTTGAGGAATACTGACAAAGATCCCTGGGAAAGCCCCAAATTTCCTAGGCCTACCCAGTTCTTCTAGACAGGATCTAGAAGGGCCCTCCCTCCCATCAACATGAGTACCTCTGCAGCCACAGTATAAGGACCTTGCCTCACTGATTTGATCTACGGTCTTGGAGCAGGATATGGCAGATCCCATCACTGGGCCGTTGGCAGAGGCTGTTGCCGCCCTCTTGAGCTGCCCCCAGTTTAAAACACTCTACATCCTTGAATGAATTTTCAGTGGGTACCTATGGCATGGCTGTTTGGTCCCCCAGCCTCAGGTGGAGGACATAGAAACGACTGGGCTCAGAGCTTTGTGGCTCTGGTTCTAGGATCAAAACCTTCCAGATGTCCTTGACTCCTCCCTCCCTCTTGCCCATCTTGTGGTGTCCAGGCCCTGCCCATTCAGCCTTTGTGATTTCTCTTGAATCCACCTCACAAGTCACCACTCCCCCTCATCACTTCCTACCAGTGTGCTTGCCTTGACTTCAGGCCTTCCCCTCTTACCCGGTGCATCTTGCACATGCTATCAGGCTCATCTTAAAATAATGGATCCCTCTTCCCTTCCCCATCTCTCTTCTCTATGAGTCTTGTCTCTGTGACTTCCCCACACTGTTCCTGGTTCTGCCTTCCTAGACCAGGCAAGGCAAGAACCCACTGCCTCTTCACTCCCAAGGCCCTTCTGCCTCTACCATTTCATACTCTGGTCCTTCCACTCTAGGGCTCTTGGCAGAAGGAGAACAAAGATTTCTGGGATGTTTTTTATGGTACCTCCTGATTTCTTTGGGGCCCTGAACACATTGGCAAGACTACCCAAACAAAACAAGCCCAGACCTGAGAGTCTAAAATGTCTAGGAATTTCTTTACAACAGGTACACAGGAGAGCCCTGCCATTTACCTCACCTGCAGATCTTGACAGAATAATCTCTCTGAAGTCGACCCAGACCTTAGAGGGTATCCTCACAGCTTACCCTATTGGAAGCATAAGGCTTGGGGCCCAGAATTCTGGAGGAATAGAGCCTATAGGGAAGGCAGGGAGGTGCAGGAGGAAGGCCATTGCCTTGCTGGGGAGCTCCAGCAAGATGTTTCTCCTCTTTGGACTTTAGCTGCCTCATCCAGGAGATGCTTCAGCTCAGAAGTACCCAAGTAGCCAGATGCAGTGGGAGGATGTCCCCATCCAGGTTCTGCCATCTATCAGCTGTGTGATGTCATACCTTTTCCCCTTGGTTTCCTCTTCTGTAAACTGAGGCCACTTTCCCTCCCCACCTCAGGGTGGTGAAGAAAGCACTTTGTGGGCCTTACGGGGGCAATAAGTGAATGAAAAGGTGTTTGTTAAGTACTTCCTGTGGGCAAAGAAGGCATCATACCAAGGACTCACTGGGGATACAGATAGAAAAGTCAGAACATTCCTGCTCTTGGGAACTTCCATTACAGTGGAGTAGAGGATACACAGAAAAGCTCTTGCAGCTGCAAGGCAAAGGTCAAAGTCCTTTGGACTGTGGGGTGCAGAGGAAAAGCAGATGGTAACGCCTCTTCTTTAATGTCATGGAAAGGTTAGTTATTATTATTATCATCAGGTTGGTGGATGGGGAATTACCAAGTACATCATACTGGATCCAAAGGAGACTGGCAGCCCTAGCTCCCAGGGAGCCCCAGGCCTGGCCTTCTGCCTCTGGCTACAACTCGGGGCTAAGGTACTCCCTTCTGGGCTCTCTTCAATTCCATTCAATTGAACTTTTTAAGCACCTACTATGTGGCATGTGCAATATATCCTGCCTCAATTCGAGAGCAAGAGAAATACCCAAAGCATTAGCTTCATCCAGTGGTTCAGCATCAGAAACTGATCCGATCAGATCAGTGGAAATGACCCTAAAGACAAAGACCTTTCCATCTACCTGCAGCTGAATCTGCAGGCTGGTGTGGGTGGTCGCCATTAGAAGGGAAGGTCCTTGAGGGCAAGGACTGGAGCCACTTTTCTCTGGATTCCTAGCACTTGGCATAATAATTTCTTAATATGTGCTTTTTTATTCATTCATTCAAGTCTAAAATACCACGGGAAGAGGGACGGCCTTTTCACCTGATAAGGAAGGATTCATGGCCATATGAGTCAAGTCTAGAAGAGACAGACTATAACTGGGGCGTGGTAGGGAGCTTTTTCCATGCACTAGAAACAGTGTGAACAAAAGCAGAGATCAGAGAGAGGGGGGCAAGAATCAAGCTTGATGGGAAAATGGACTTTGTGAAGGAAAGGAATAGCAAATAAGCATGGACAGGTAGATTGGAACTAGAGCATGGAGAGCCTTGAATGCCAGAGTCAAGGCTTTCTAGATTTTGTTTAGTCTTTTTTTTTCCAGTCATGTCTAAATCTTCATGACCCCATTTGGGGTTTTCTTCTCAAAGATACTGGAGTGGTTTGCCATTTCATTCTCCAGCTAATTTTACAGATGAGGAAACTGAGGCAAACAGGGTGAAGTGACTTGCCCAGGGTCATATTGTTAGTAAGTATCTGAGGCCAGATTTGATTTCAGAATTTCCTGACGCCAGACCCAGTGCTCTATCCACTTCACCACCCAGCTGCCCTGGTTTCTAGATGATTTCTAAGTAGCCAATAGCGTAGAGTAATACAGGAAGATTACAAAGGTAGGAGGATGGAGGATGTGTTGGAGAAAGATAGTCCTCTTGTTCCTAGCACAACCACAACCCAGCCTTTTGGGGATGTGGATGTGCTTAGCTACACATGCTCCCATGTCCTCTCCTTCCCTTCCACAGGCTTCTGTGCCCTCATGGAGGCCTATGTAGACAGGATACACTAAGCTCAGGCCTAGTCCTGCCTTATCCCCTGGAGGGCCTGAGACCTGCCCAGGGTGCATGCAGGACAGTTTGCTGTGGGGAGCCAGGTGCCAGGGGCTCCAACAAATCCCCTCCTCTCGGTGTAATCATTAACCCTCAGGACAGAATGAGCCATTGTGTAATGGCCAGTCAGCAACCCTGAACTGCTGGGAGGAGGTATGTTTGTGAAGGGCCAGGGGGGAGAAAGTCCCTATCATATGACTGCCTTGGTCAGGTTATGACCTGTCCTTGCCTGCCCTCCTGGGGACAATGTCTAACCTCCTGCAGGGGCCTTCTGTTGGGTGATGGAGACAGGGTGAGACAGGATGAAGCTGCTGGCACAAGCCAGTTACTCCCCATCAGACATGAGGTGAGGGACACAGACCAGCTGGGTTCAGAGGGAACTCAGAGAGAGACCACCCTTTCCTGTCCTGACCCTACCCCATAATGGACACATGTCTTGGCCTTGATGGTATGTCTTAGGATCCCTGAGAAAAAATCTTTAGACTGGAAAAATGATGAACCCCAGCCACCATCTCCATGCCCTCTACAATCCAGCTACACTGGTCTACTTAACTATTCCTCACATAGGGCCCTACCTCCCCCATCTCTGTGCCTTTGCACAGGCTGTCTCTCATGCCTGGAATGTTCTCCCTCCTCACCTCCACCTCTTAATTCCCCTGGCTTTTTTTCAAGACTTCTCAAATTCCATCTTCTGCAGGAGACCAGAAATTCAGGACCTTGAAGGCAAGGACTTTGAGGGACTTTGAGTGCCTTTCTTTGTGTCCTCAGCACATAGCCAGTGTCTTGTCAGTAGTAAATGCTTAGAGACTGACTGACTTTGAGTGGTATGTAGTCTCTGTTGGGAAATGTTCTGTTGGTCTCATGGTGATTGCTTGAGGTCACTCTGTTGACTTGGCATTTGTGGGACTTTCTCTGCTTCTACCTTCTGGCTTTGGACTTCATTGGGGAACTCAACGCAGGTGTTACTTCCTCCCCATATTTTACCATAGAACCCAGAAGCCTAAATTCCACTTCTTTCAATGAGGCAAGTCCTTTACATACCTAGTATCGGACTAGGGAAAAAAACTCAGCTGCTATCTCCTTATAAAAAGAGGGAGATCTGCCAATTCCTAGAATCTTAGCTGTGGTAGTCTTTTTTCTCAAGGAGAGTTTTCTCCTTCAAGGCCCAAGCTCTTTTGAAATTCTGAACAGCTAGCCAGCCAGCTAAGTAAAGCCTGAAGGGATTTAATCGGTCTTTGAATCTACTGGGCCTGGAACTGAGTTGGAATCCTTTGTGCCAGACAGCTATCTGATTAAGGATTAGAAATTCCTAGTAACTCCCACTTAATTCCCTTATTGGAATCTCGGACTTCCAAACCCATTTCAGGGCGATCTCTACCAAAGAAACCCTTCAAGAATTATGTGAGTCTGAGGCAGCTCAGTTTTTTCAATTCTCTGAAATCCTTTTGTTTTCCAAGTAAATGGGGGAGAGCGAGGACAAAATCGCAGGTAGCTTTTTTTTTTCCTCAATGGAGGGGAAGGAGGTGGAAGGGAGAGAAAATAAATACTTGTTATCTGAAAGAAAACTGTAAATTAAAAAAAAAAATCTCAGATGGAGGCCTTCCTAGGCAATGCCTTATCTCCATCTACCTCAACCCTTTGTCCCCAGTTCCCACCTTTATTCTGTATATGTTGCCTGCAGCAAGGCTTTGAGCCGCCCTCCATTTGTAAGACAGACTTCCGGAAACAGGAAGCTGTATGATCTAGTTCATAAAACTTTGTAAAGAGAACCAGGAAACCCGAGTCTCACTCCTGGCTCTGCCATTAACTTTGTTGTGTGATCTTGGATGTCACCTCTCTGGGCCTCAATTTCCTCATCTGTAACATGGGGATGGCCACTTTTGTTGAGAGAATTTAAGATAATAGACATGAAAATCCTTGGGCTTCTTTGAAGAAGGATGCCAAGTGAATACAATCTTCTGTTCTGGTCTTTGTTGTATATGGAAATGTTCATGTTTGTTGATGTTTAAGTCCATGATAAAAAGGCTTTTTTTAAGGTGCTATATGAACCTAAGCCATCACCGTCGTCATGCTATTGTAGCTGATATTTCCATAGGGCGTTGTAGTTTACAAAGTCCTTTCCTTCAATACCCCAGTGAGTTGGGCAATGTTACTAACAAATGAGGAAATCAAGGGTCTGTGAGGGGAAGCGATTTGCCCGAGGTCACGCATGAAACTTGGGTCTTCTGACCACTAGTCACAGCCACATTTTCTTCCTCTATAGAATGAGATGCACAGACAAGCTAAGCTCCCCATTGCACCCCACCACCTTCCAAAGGAAACACCCCCATCCCCACTGCCAACCCCTCTGGGTCCAATTTGTCAAGTTTTGGCCACTCTGACTATAATTACCTAATTAATCAATGAGGGACTTGGCCTGGGAGCTGACTTGATTGGCTCCCATGTGGCTGCAACATGTGGACTCTAAGCACCCTGGGAAGTATCTGCATTGCAGCTGCTCCCTGTCAGAGGCTGGCTGGTCTTTGGAGCCTGAAAGAAGGCCTGAGGCATTGAAAAATTCCCTGAACCTCTTTCTTCTACCATACGCCCTTTGTTACCCATGTCCAGAAATGGGCCCATGATAACAGACTTGAAAATTCTGTCTTCCATAAATCTTCATGCAGCTTGAAGCTCAGGAATGGAAACTGCCCGTTCATCAGTTACTAAGCAGCACTAATGTGCCAGGCACTGCCAGGCAATCAGCTCAAGCTGCAGCCAAGGGGAGGCCCTTCCTGCGCTTTTTCATCTGTAAAAGGAGGTAACTGGGCTAAGCCACTGAGGGGCCTTAGGACTTTCTAGTATGGGGCCTTAACAAGGCCCTTAACAAGGGCTAGTTGTCAAAGCAGCTCTTTCTTACAGACTGTGGTGCCTTTGTCCAGCCTTGACCAAGGCAAAGTCTGGGGAAAGGGATCTAGGCCTTTGTCTTCGTGTGGGCCCATACTCCAACGAGCCCAAGGCAGGTGCTGAAGTCTATGCCCATTGCCAGAGGACTTGATGCCCTTGCAGTCATTTCTTCCTTCCTATGCCAGGGTGTCCATCAGTAGTTGGGCTGCCCTAGCCCCTGCCCCAGGGAGCTCAGCTGCTCCCAAAGGCCTCGAGGGTCCATAGAGCTCAGGGACCTCCAGGGTGTTTCTGAGGACAGTGGCCTGCAGAGGGCAGAGGGTACACAATCTCTTCTGGACTCCTAGAATGGAAATTTAACGAGACTAACTGTTTGTGGCATTCCTCTGGTAACCCTCAAAACAAGAGCAGGCCCACAGTCAAAACTTAAGAAAGAAAAGGAATAATGATGGCTGACATTTATTTAGCACTCTAAGGTCTACAAAGTGCTTTATATGTAATTATTTGTGAGGCAGATATTTTGGGTAATAATATTCCCACTTTACAGCTAAGAAAACTGAGGCTCAAAGCAGTGGGAGAACAGGCTGAAGGCTCATTCTTGGACCCAGAATCGTAGGACCCTAAAGCTTGAAGACATTTTAGACAGTTTAGTCTAACCTCTTTGCTCCATGAGGGAATTCAGTGACTCACCCACAGTCACACAGCTAGTAAATGGCGAGGCTGGTTCCTGGGTCCCGGGAGGAAAACAATGAAAATTGGACAAGCAAGAAGAAATTGGGGAACAACTTTTGAGAAGGATCCTAATATTCCAGGGGATGGGGGAACCAGCACCAAAGGAGCACTGGATCAGCAGACCAGATCTGGATTTCAATCCTGCCTTCGCTACTTGCAGGATCCAGGGTGAGCTGATTCTCTGATCTAAGCTTCATTTTCCTCTTCTGAAAGATGAGGATAATGAAGCTGGTCCCAGCTATTTCCCATGGCTCTGGTGAGGAAAGCCTCCAAGAAGCCAGGGGAATTGGTCTTAGTTTTATTAGCAGGCCAAGTAAGAAGGAAGCTAGGGACCAGAGTGTTTGCAGCCAAACAGTTGCCCTCAGGCAGTCCCCTTTATTCCTGGGGGTTTGGGGTTTTGAAAGCTATTGTGAAAATGAAAGGAAAAAGTTAGGTAACCAATTGGAACAGGCTTGTGTTCTGACTGAGAGCGTGGGAGGATGAATCTGGGGCTTCTGGGAGGATCCCTTGCCATAAGCAATGGGAGAGTGTGGGGAGTTCTTTGAAGGCCTTTCTCCTAATCCAGCCCATCTCCTGAGCTCAGGGCTGAGGTGGGGTCACAATTCAGAGGCCTCACTGGGGAGAAGCCTTGGGGACTTGGCCAGGCAGTCCAAGGTCTGCCCCTAGTGAGTGACTGAGTGACCTTGGGAGAAGTTCCTTGTGGGCTCTGGGCTCTGGTCTGCAGCTAGTGGCAGAGAGGTCAGTTTTCTGCTGTCCCAAAACCTCCGAATGATGGGGTGACCCAAAGTGGAACAAGCTGCCTTGAGACTGCAGGTTCTACCCTCAGCAGAGGTCTTATAGCAGGCTAGCTGCCAGCTCTTTGGGGAATTGGTTGGGCTGGACAGCCTGTGAAATCCCTTCAGGGATCCCTTCACCAGTACAGATTACACCCCATGCCCTCTTCATCCTGTGTGATTCTTGCCCATGTCCCAGGAAATCCTCCATAGATTGCCCTCCTTGTCCCCCTGGCCAGCACATTCATCTCTCCTAAGGGCAGTGTTCCAGCTAGCCATCTGTGGCCATATGACCAGTCCGCCTCCTTGTCCTTAAATACTTGCCACCTTCTTGCCCCAAATTCATCACTGGTGATAGGCTCCAGCCTCCTTACAGCCACGTTACAGTTGGATGGAGTCAATCCAACATCACTGTTGATCTTTCAGGGTTTTGTGGCATTCCCAGACTCAACCACCCAGCATGACTGGAAGAACATTGGGGTTAGAAAGGTGAGTCTCTGCATCAAGAAGTGCCTGCTGAAAAGGCCCAGAGCCTTGTACAGTCTTCCCAAGGCAATCCAACTCCCTTTCTTTCACCTGTTCATTCGGTTCTGGGCCTGGGCCACTGCCTGTTTGAAGTGTTTGTCCCTGATAGATGCAAAGGCCAGCTAACTCAATGGGGCCCCATTCAGCTTCCTTTCAAAGGGTTTGCCACTAATTCTATGGAGCCCTCCACTTGTAAGCAAGTAAATGCTCAGGCACGTGTATACCCTGCTGGTCCTGGGCCAAAAATGTTTGGGAACCACTGCTCTTGACCTTCATCCATTTGGTGTGGATAATGGAGTGAACTCTTTTTGATTAATTACAGATCTCATTGAGGAAGCTCAGCACCACCTATGATTAAGCCACTCCCCACCACACATGTACAGAGTTAACACAATACAATGAGTATGGTCAATTTTACACATGGGACAGCCGAGGACCAGAAATGGGAAGAGACTTGCCCGAGGTCACAGAGGTAGTCACTGATTGAAATCCCATGTTCTTTGTACAAGACTGTTCTACCTTTCAGGGTCACCAAGAATTCCATGATAGGTGCCATGAAAGTGGTAGAGATGGGAAATGCTACTTTGGGATGGCAGGGAAGGGAGGCCTGGAGGCAGGAGGATGGCCACTATGACTTTGGGAGGGAGGCAGCTGGGAAAGCATAGTATGCTTGGGGATATGCCTGGGCCCACCATTAGCTCTCTCCCATCTTTCTTCAGTAAAATGGAGTAGTTGTAAGTGATCCGTAAGGTTCCTCCCAACTTCAAACCACACAATCCTTTGACACTATCAAGCTGCTAGTGTTGGATGTGGGAGTTTGGGAAGAACAGACTAGGCCTATCCATCCCCTCCCAAGGGGGAAGGAGAGGTCACTCATCATACATGCAGCTGCTGTATATGCAGGGGAGAGCTGAAGAGGCGGGCCTGTTAGCGTTGCTGTTTCTACCTCCCAGCCTGGCAGACAGTGCCATTGCTGATGGCAGGCTGACACTTGGAGAAATCGCCCCCACTCCCACCCACTCCACATTACCAGAGCCCATCTGTTGCTGCCATTTCCCAGCTGGCCCTGGTACAGTCCCAGGAATTGAGAGACTTCTTAAAGAAACTGTCCCTCTCCCTCTCCCACTCCCATCCCTCATAACTGGAGCTTAACAGACCCACCTGCAGCCCTACCAAGACAGGACCCAGAAGACCTAATGGGGGACTGGCTTTGGACAGAGACAACTTAGAGATGGGTCTGGAGGACTATTTACTAGAAGAGGGGCTCAGCTTGTTCAGCTTGGGCCCAGAGGCAGTATCAGGAACAAAGTTGGGAAGGGGCTGACTACAGAGAAGCAGATCTCAGTTTGTTGCAAGGAAGAACCCACTAACAATCATAGCTGTCCAAAAGTGAAATGGATGGGGGCAGGGGAAACATAGTGAGTTCCCTATTATTACAAATATTCAAGCAGCTCCTGGATGATTATTTGGTTGGGATGCCTTGGAAGGGATTCTCATTCAGGCATGGGGTGGACTAGATGTCTTCTGAGGCCCCTTTTATCTCTAAGATTCTGTGACTGTTAGTCCAGTGTTCTGTGTGATATAGTGGAAAGAAAATTGGATTTGGAACCAGAAGACTGAAGCTTATCTGTGACTAGATATATGGCCGCAGTTTCTACATCTATAAAATGGGGAGGTTAATCTGTACACACTCATCCCTCGCAAGATTTTTGTAGGGCTTAACAAATGTCATGGATAAATGGATGGATGGATAGATGGATGGACAGATGGATGGATGAAAAAGCATTTATTAAGTACCTGCAATGTGCAAAACACTGTGCTCAGTGCTAGGAATATAAACAGAAAAGGGGATACAGTCCCTATTTTCCAGGAGCTCACATTCTGATGAGGAAGAGCCAACATTATCCTAAAGACCTCTCTTGACCTCCCTGTCCACTTTATTATCCCTGAGGGATTTGTTAGTATGGTTTGACACTAAGCCTAATTTGGAGGGTGGCAATTATAGATAGTAAGGTGCCAGGAGAGGTGGATAGACTACTGGGAAAATGACCCTCAAAAATGCCCATATTTCTTGCCATTAGACTCTTTCTGAGAGACTGAAGGAAAGGTTAGAGATGGCCTTCAGGATCTGCCTCTCCTATAGGCCTAGCCCCTGGAGTCCCACTCAGGGGAAAGGGGCTTGCTAGGTTTATAAAAGAGGAGTTCAAAGGGACTCCCTACCCCACAGTTTCTAGGGGCAAGCTAGAGAATAGAGTCCCTTCCATCTCATTCAAATTCATACCCATAGTTCAGGCCCTCCTCACCTCTCATAACAAATGCAGGCCTGCCCTTGCCTGTGTAGAAGGCATAGAATTACTGGGTCGAAGACAGAAGTAAAGTCTATTGTAGGACTTTATGAGGGATTGAAAAATGGGAGCATTATCTAAGAACCAAAGGTACTTAACCTTTTCATGTGTCATGGTGGTAGCTGACGGCACATTGGACCTGGGCCTGAAGACAGTAAGATCTTAGTTCAGATTTACTTCAGAAACGTAATAGCTGTGTAACAGGGTTGTTGTAAGGACCAATTGAGATAGTTGTCAAAAGCACTTACCAAAGGGCGGCTAGGTGGCACAGTGAATAGAGCACTGGCCCTGGAATCAGGAGGACCTGAGTTCAAATCCAGCCTCAGACACTTGACATACTTAATAGCTGTGTGACTTCGGGCAAGGCACTTAACCCCAATTGCCCTCCAAAAAGCAAAAAGAAAGTGCTTACCAAAATGCCTGGCACACAGTAGGTGCTATATAAATGTGTATTTCATCCCCCTCCCCATGGACCCTTTTGACTATCTGAGTTAGCCTGTGGTCCCCTTCTCAGATTCATATTTTTAAATGCATGAAACTAAATGCAGAGGATTACAAAGAAAACCAGCTCTAATGAAATATACTCATCAAAGTATCCTTTATAATTCACAGATGCCAAGTTAAGAACCCCTGATCTTAGAGATGGATTTGAGGAGGGAATTGATTCCTGCTGGAAGAGGGTGGGAATGGGCAAGGGAATGTGGGAAGAAAAAGAAAGGAGGCAGGAGGGCAAGGAGGGAGAGAACAGGGAATCCTCTGAGGAACCTGGGTGAATGTCACCTGAAGGAGTCAGGAAGGAGAGAGCTCAGGCCTGCCCCCTACCACACACACAAAGTGCCCAGGCCCCAGACTCTGCCCCCACCCCTGCCTTTGCTGTTGGGGGAGGGGGCCAGGCAGGCCCAGGCCCAGAAACCTTGGATAGGATACAGGCACTGGGGCTAATCCACCTCGAGGTGGATAAAGTCTTAACTCCAGCTTTCTGAGAATCTTGAAAACAATGAAAATACCATGGGAAATATGTAGCCCTTCTCTTAAAACGATTAGATTTCTTTGTCTCCTTTCCTAGAAAAGAAACATTTGAGGATAATTTTCTATTATGTAACCAGGAGGGTAAGGCAAGGTATTCACCAGGGGCCAGAGGGGTGTGGGAGGCAACCATAGTCCTTAGGGCCTTGGAATCCAGAGGTAATTAATTCTTTTTCTGTGAAAGCATTGCCTTGGTCCAGCCCCCAAGAATTGGATCTAATTAGCACAATGGGCATTCTTCTGAGTCTCTTTAAGGTTGACCAAAGGCATCATTCACTACCACCCTCAGGAGTAGATGGGACAAGGCTTCTTAACCCATTTTTCAGAAGAAGAGACTGAGGCTCAGAGAAGTGAGATCATTTGCCCAGAGAAGAACCTAAACTTAGTTTGAGTGTTGCAGGCCTCGATCTCCCATTTCTGGCAGCCACGCTATGGTGAGAGGGCTAAGGCAGAGGTCCTAAATGTTAGTGAACTTTCTCTCGTACCTCCAATCCCTGTTTTGCTGCAGGTTTCTCTTGCAAGCCTTTACTTCTGCCAGGGAGCAATGCTCCTGAGAAAATCTTTCCAGGTAAGGGGTTGACTTTGCCATTTTTAAAGAGGAGGCTGAGGAAGGCAATGATCAATGCACTGGAATTAATTTGTCAGCCTCCTTCCATGAGATATATATTCCCCTTCTCTCTACCCTCACTACCTTCACCCTAGTTCAGAGCCTTGTTACCTCTCCCTTGCTCTATGGAAATAGCTTCCTAACTATTCTGTTGGACTCTAGACTCTCTCCTCTCCAATTCACGTTTCACACAGCTGTCCAAATATTATACAAATGTATAAGTGTAACAGCATCACTCCTCCACTCAAAAACGTTCAGTGGCTCCCCATTGTCTCTAGGATACAATGCAAGCTCTTCAGGCTGGCATTTAAGGCCCTCTATGATATGGCTCTCAACTGCCTTTCCAGGCCCATTTAACTCTCCCTCCTTTCAGCCAAATTGTTTCTTGGTCTCATCAGGGGATAATAGCCTAGAAACAGGATCAAAACTATCCTGGCTCTGCTGAGTGACCTTGAATAAGTCATTCTTTGTTTCTCCCAGGTCTGTTGGTTTAGATGTGAGATTCAGTAGTAGGGGGAGAGCCTGGAGATAGGCTAGGACAGCTCCAGATAAAATTGCAACACTAGACAATCGAGGTGTAGGATGGAGGTGTTACCTGCCAGCACAGGGAATGGAATTATTTATTATCTTGAAGTATTTGAAAGTTTATCACTTGGACAAGAAACTATCTTTCTTTTGCTTGACCCTAGAGGGCATTGGGTGGAAGGTATAGAAACAATCATTTAGCATCCAAGTAAGAAAATCTAATAACTAGAACTGCCCAAGAATAGAATGGGCTGCTTTGGGAAGTAATGAATTCCTGGTCCCTGGATATATCCAGTTCGAGACTAGATGAACATGGGCATGGATTGGGCTGACATGCCTCATAGGACCCTTCCAACTCTGAAATTTTTTGTGTTTCTCTATTATTTCTCCCTCACACCTACTTTGAAGAAATGGAAGGGCCTTGGAACAGAAAACAGGCGAGAGCTGAAATGGAATTGGATCAAAGGCTTTGAAACAGAAATGTCTTCTAACACTTCCATTATACAGATGAAGAAATTGAGGCCCAGAGAGGAAATGTTTAGCATAGTATCTGGCACATAGTAGGCTCTTAATAAATGTTCATTGACTGACTAATGAAAATCCAAATAACTTCTCTTTCCAGCCCAGAGTTCTTTCACCTACACTTATTCAAGTTAGTTCAATTTGACAATCTTTTACTAAAGCACTAGGCAAGGCAAAGGAAATGCACAGACAAAAATGAAACAGTCCCTGCCCTCAAGGAACTTACTTATGTATGTATTAAACATATGTTAAACACAAAGCACATACAAAGTAATTTCAAAATGGAGGACAGACTGTAGGAAGTGGCACCTGAGCTGTGCTCTGAAGGAAGTGAAGGCTTCTGTGAGGTGGACAGGAGATATTCCAGGTAGAGGTAGAAGAATCATCCAAAGTCAGGGATGATTACAAGGTTTGGAAGCTGAGTGACCAGAAGGAGGGTGGTGCCATCAACAGTATGGGCAAGTTTGGAGAAGAAATAGATTTAGGAGGAGAGATTATGATTTTCCTTTGGGACATGTTGAATTGGCTATGCCTACAGGATGTCCAAGTGATATGTGATGAGTGGCTGGAGCTCGAGAGAGATTGGGTCTGGAGAGAGAGAGAGAGAGATAGATAGATAGATAGAAAGGTAGATAGAAAGAAAGATAGAAAGAAAGAAAGAAAGAAAGAAAGAAAGAAAGAAAGAAAGAAAGAAAGAAAGAAAGAAAGATAGATAGATAGATAGATAGATAGATAGATCTCAAAGTCATCTGCCTAGAGACAGTAATTGAACTCATGGAAACTAATGAGCTTACCAAGGAGAAAGTGGAGAGAGGAGGGAAGGACTGAGGGCAGAGCCTTGGGGGATATCTATACTTAATACGTAGGAAGCAAAGAAGGATCCAGCCAAGGAGACTGAGGAGCTAGTAGGAGCCAAACTAAGATGAAAGACAGTTGAAGAGACTATCTCAGTAGGAATAAATGGTGGTAAACTGTATCAAAAGCCTGAGAGAAGTAAAAAATAATGAGATTGGAGAAAGACTGTGAGATTTAGCAGTTAAAAAATGCTTGATAGGGGAGGCTGGGTGGCGCAGTGAGTAGAGCATCGCCCCTGGAGTCAGGAGGACCTGAGTTCAGATCCGGCCTCAAACACTTAACAGAAACAAACAAAACCTAGCTGTGTGACCTTGGGCAAGTCACTTAACCCCAATTGCCCTCCAAAAAAAAAAAAGCAAAAAAGATGCTTGATAACCTGGGAGGGAACATTACACCACATTGTTTGCCTGGGGAGATTTGATTTCAGCTGAACTGGGAAGGCTGGCTGGGATGTAGATGAGCAGAAGGGGAAAGGAAATGAACAAGATTCAGAGGACAATCAATCCAGGACATGAAGCAGAGGAAGTGGTGGAACCAGATTGGAGGGGGAGAGGGGCAGAGCCCTCAATGCCAGGTTAGCTATTTTGAACTTGAGCCTATCTTAATGGGGAGTCATAGAAGGCTGAAAAAAGTGGTCATCCACTGGGGGAGAATCAAAGCTCATGTGGTGGGGCCTGTATGCTCAAGCCACTGCTGCTGACAGGAGGAACTTGCTGCCGCCTATTCCCTTTTGGGATGACTCAATAACTTAGGCCCATGAGCCAAGAGAAAAGTAGACTCAATTCCAGGAACTCTTGTATGAAAGCCTGCTTGGCTCTGGGTCACGACCTCTCCTCCTGGCACCCCAGGTTTGTACCTTGAGCCCAGCAGCTGCTGGCAATGTGAATTTAGGGAGAGCTAAGTGTGGGGGGGGCAGAGAGCAGAGAGTCAGGGGAGCCAGGTCTGAGGTCTTCTGCTCTCTCCTACAGACCCCCAACACCCTCCCCCAACTCAGGAACACTCCAACCTTCCCAGGCTCCTGCCAGATCCTCCCACTAGGCAGGAATTGAGGGGGAAGTGTTCTCTGACCTAGAGGGTATTTGTCCACAGGAGGATTTCACACATCTAGAGTTCTGTTAAGCTCCATTGACTGTAACTTAGGACAAATCACTAAGGGCTTTGCCTGCTCTAAAGCTCTGAAAGATCATCTGGTCCAAAACTTCAGAGGAGGAAACTGAGGCCTGGAAAGGGAAAGCGACTTTGCCCTGGGTCACACAACTAGGAGGTGGCAGAGGCAGGATTCAAACCTTGGGGTTCTATGAATCCCCACTTATGAGCTCTCCACTATGCTCCACCCCACTACTTTTCCCCAGCTCAGGGTCCCAAGGGTGAGTCAAACACAAACAAAAAACTGAAGTCTTGGCCTTAAGCCCCCTGCCCTTACATTCCACCCCCAAAGGCCTATGGGTGTTGCTCCTCTGGCTGGCTGCAGTGACTCCCTGCCCTCAAGGTGCTCCCACAGGTGGTTTCAAGCTACCCCCCCTACTATTTTCCAGCCACCTGGAAATATCACTCACAGCTGGTTTCGGCAGCTCCACTGATCAGTGCCTGGAACAGGGAGAATGTGCAGGTGGAGGTCACCGGCAATGGTGCCCTCTCTCCATCCCACCTCTACCCTTGTAATCTCTCCCTGTGGCCTGCCAGGGGCAAGGGGGGAAACACACTGCTGGACACACAGTATTCATTTTCGGGTGGTGGTTCAGGGGCAGCCCCCACCCCCGGCACAGGGCACAACTGTTTCGGATGGCTGCACTTGATGCCTGACCACTTAATCCTATTAGCTGTTCTTTCAGGACTGCACGCACCTTGTTTCTAAGCCTGGGCCTTTGGACAGCGCTCTCCCGGCACAGACCTGCTCCTACCGGCCTCCTTCCTTCCCTTGCCTCAGTCCTTTGCCCTCCTCCTTCCACTCTCTCTTCCTCCCGCTCTCCATTTTCTCTCGTTCTTCCTCCATCCCCTTCCATTCTCTCCTTTTCCCCTCTTTCCCCTGCATTCTTTTTTACTCTCTCTCCCTCCTCCCCCTTTTCCATCTCTATTTTCCTCCCTCTCTCCTTCCATCCCTTGTTCTCTGTTTCTCCCTCCCTCTCCAGGTCTGCCTCCCTTATCCTTGGCTTTTCTCCATTATTCCCTCCTGTGAGCCTGAGCACTGGGCCCCCACTTATGACAAGAATGCTTTTGAATACACTGATTCCTGAAACCCTGTAATTAATTTGGAGTGGTCCTTTGGCAGCAGCCTAGCAAGGAGGTAGAAGAGGGAGTCTTGTCTCTCCCCTCCCGGATCCCTGGGTTCTTTTCAGAGTGTCTCCACTGAAAGTTCAAAGGCACTGGCTTTGGCCTAGTAGAGAGAGAGAAAGAGAGAAAGAGAGAGATTGTGTGTGTGTGTGTGTGTGTGTGTGTGTGTGTGTGTGTGTGTGTGTGTGTGTGTAAAACTGGTCACTGGACTGAAAAGACTTTGGGGGCCTCTCCCCAGGCCAGGGGCCTGAGGCAGGGTTGGTAGGACATAGTGAGTGTTCCCTAGGGTCTTAATCAACTCTAAGGAGTGAGAGATAGGGGTGCCTAGAATGCAGACATTAGGCTAGCTCCAGCCAGGTTCCCCCTTCTTCCCTGACAACCCTCAGAGGGTTGTTGCACCTAGGCCTACTGGGCCTGTGAAGAAGGGTCTCTTCTGAAGTACTTGGATGAAAGGGCTGGAGAGTGCACATGTGTGTCTATATTTATAGCTCATCCTCAAGACCTGAGGAAGAGGGGAAAGGGGAGGGGGAGGGGGAGAACTCCATAAGGCAGAACACTCATTCTCTAGGAATGAGGCCCTCACCCAGGAATTGGTTGATGGGGGAGGGAGGGTCAGGGCTGGAAGTCACCAGGGGTCATGGAATTTTGAACAATAAGGAACCTTAAGGATCAGAATCTAGACTGCTCTTTTCCTTGAACATTGGAGGAAATAGAGGAACTGAGGTGCAGAGAAGGGAAACCATTTATCTGCTCTGGATCATAGTTATTAAGTAGCAAAGGAGGGTTGAAACCCAACTTCTGACTCTAAGTCTAATGACCTTTGCACTCTCTAATACATAAGAGAATTTTATTTATTTATTTATTTGTTTGTTTGTTTGTTTGTTTTGCTTTTGGGGAGGTAATTGGGGTTAAGTGACTTGCGCAAGGTCCCATGGCTAGTTTGTGTGTGTGCGCGTTAAGTGTCTGAGGCCAGATCCAAACCCAGGTCCTCCTGACTCCAGGGCCAGTGCTCTATTCACTGTGCCACCTATCTGTCCCTCTCCCTAGCTCTTACTGCTCCCTTTCATGTATTAAGGTTCAAGCCAAGTTGGGATTCTTCTCCATCACCCTTCCTGGTTGTCACTTTATTCACACAGGTCCCCAGTGGAACTCATCCTGTGCCCCATCTATACCTGTTGAAGTTCTTCTTTCAAAACCCATCTCAAATGTCACCACTTCCAAGAAGCTCTCTCTGACCTGCCCTCTCTAGATAAAAGGGATCTTTCCCTCAGATTTCTCATACTTCTGGACCTTCACCCTGATACTTCTGAGAGGAAGCAGTGTAAAGTAGGGGCTCAGGAATCAGTAGGGTTGAAGAAGATGATCTATGAGGCCCCTTCCAGCTGTAATACTCTAGGATTCTGTGCTTTCATGCTGTCTCGTCTCACTGCCCTTTAGGTCTGAGTTATTTGTGCCTTTCGTTCACTCAGTAAGCATAAGTACTTACTATGTGCCAGAAACTGTGCTAGGTGCTAAGAATACCAAGACCAAGTTTCTTTCTTTGGGGAGCTTATATTTGACTTGTGGGGAAAATAGACAAAGAAAAAAGTTCCAACATAGAAAAAAAGTAGGTACAAAGCAATCTCTGGGGTTGAGGGCGCTAGCAACCAGAGGCTCCACAGTAGGCATCCTGTAAGGGCTGCTTAGTTGCAAATCTATTCTCCTCTGAATTTGGAATGAATTATGGGAAATAACGAAAAAAATACATTTCAGGGGACTGTTTTTCCCAGTGTTATGGATGGGTTTACTCTGCTAATCATCAGATCATAAATATAGACTGGAAAGGTCCATAGAGATCATTTAGTCCAACCCTCTCATTTTTATAGACAAGGAAATTATGAGCCTAAGAGAGGAAATGACTTACCTAAGACCACATGTTGAGAAAATATCAAAGATGAAACATAAATATAGTGAACTTTCCTTTAAACCAAACAGTCTGCCCATTCTTTCTCCCATCTGTTCTGTCCAGTGCCCTACCATACTTATTGGCAAAATAGCCAGGCTTAGGCTAGGTGTACAGGGAGTAGAGCCAAAGAAACGGGCCATTTTCATGGGACTTCAGCTTGAGACTGGCCTCATTCACACTGACAGCATGCGCTAACCATTGGGTAAACTAGCCCAAGCATGATCCTGGGGAGGCCACAAGGAGAAGCAGAGCTTTGAGGGACCAGGAAGTCATTTGTCTGTCTCGTGTTTCGGTCACTTAACCCAGCTTCTGCACTGAGCTTCATAACTTAGAGGAGATAGGTCCCGCTCAGGTTAACAGACACTGAGTAGTGTTTCTTGTTGCTGCTACTGCTGCTGCTGTAAACTTGGAACGAATTCAGAGGAAAGTGGGAAGATAATTATAGGGCTGGCAATTAACCGAGGAGGAAAAGTTAAAGGAGCTAAGATTATGTAGCCTGGAGAAGAGAGAACAGAGGTGTAAGCTGGTAACGGTCTGACGGGAAGACAATTCAGAGCTGGAGGGAGCCAACCCTCTCATTTTTAGTTACTTAATCTTTCCTGGCCTCAGTTTCCTCACTGATGAAATGAGGATACTGAATGTAGATGATTTCTTATGTTCCTTCCAGTTCCAAATCCCATGACCCCATGACTTTCCCATAGTCTCAAAACTGATCAAGTTTTGGAACAAGAGTTTAGACTCTAGGTCTTCACATCCAAGATCTTCATTTTCCTGTAGTCTCCTTCCCATGAAGGGCTTGGATGGAATGCCTTGGATGGAATACTCTGGTGGTTTGGGTTCTCAGTCACTGGCAGCTGGAGCACCGGGGCCCAATATTGACCCTACCACTAAGTCACTATATGTGGCTGTAGGGAGGCTGGTGGGGCGGGGGGAGTAACCTGGATAAATTGTAGCTGATCAGCTGGTACGCAGCCAATCCAGGGGGTCCTCATTGTCTCTATGCAGCATGGGTTGGAGCCCTGGCTATGGGAATGATCTTCTTGTGTTCCCCCATCGTGAGCATCTTCACTGACCGGATGGGCTGCAGAATCCCAGCGACGGCAGGGGCAGCTGTCGCCTTCATCGGCCTCCTCACCAGTTCCTTCACCAAGTAAGACCACGGTTGCCCAAGCCTAGTTCCTGTCCCTTCCCTTCCCCCTCCCCATCCCCCTCCCTGGCCAGTACTGGGAGTCAGGGTGGCTTTGGCTGAAGTTGGGGTGCCCATCTTCCCTGTCCTTAGTTCTCCCATGAACCCTGCCATTTATATAGCTCCCAATCCACTTCTCTGGTGCTTAATTTGAGACTTATTAAAAACATTATTATTCCCATTGTACAGATTAGAAAACTGAGGCTCAGAGAGGTTAACTCTAACATCTAGCACTCTTTGCACCATCCAATGCCATGTTGACACTCAAAGTTAATACCGAGGGCTAAGAAGAGAGAAAGGCACCCTCTTTTTCTGATGGAGGGAACAGGACACATAGGATGAAAGGCTGACAGCCATTCTCACGCATCTCCCCTTTCCTGCCATCATAGGCATTAATGGGAGTACCCAGTCAGTTGGTAGTAGACAGGAAACAGGAGGCAGAATCACAGGATCATGGGGGTTCAGGGCCAGAAAGAGGCCTTTGTCTAATCCAGGGCTTTTTAACCTTCCTTATAGAAATGGATAGTTGAGTGATGCTAATGGACTCCTTTCTCAAAGATGGTTTAAAGGCATAACATAAACTACATTGGGTTACAAAGGAAGATGATTACGTTAAAATACAGTTATTTGCATTTCTAGATTGAGGACTCCCAATTCTAGTCTAAATCCCTTATTTTTCACATGATAAAACTGAGGGCCTGCTGGGTAAGGTGACTTTGTCCAGCCAAGCCAGAGCCAGGCTGGAATTTAAACTCCAGAGCCCAGATTCTCTCCACTGGACCACACTGCCTCCTGTACGACTTCATTCTTGGTCATCATAAAGCCCCTCTGAAACAGGGGGGCCAAGAGACCATTCCTAGAGGAAACGGAGGCTCACAACTAAGCAGCCCAGGATCACACAGACAGAATAGTAACAGAACTACCATTGGAACCCAGTTTCTCTGCCTCTGATCCAGTTCTCAAGGAAAGGTCAGTCCTGGGAAGAGGTGAACTCACCTCAAGGCTCCTGTTTCCCCATCTGGCTCCCCATCAGGCATCTCAAATTGCCACCTACAGGCCTGGATGACGTGAATATAGGTAGAGTCAGACGTTTTCAGCAGGAGAGAGGAAGGGATGGGAATATTTAAGAGTATCCCCCCCCACTGGGATCAGGCCACAGAACCCATCTGCCCCCCTTACACAAAAGCACTGAATCCATGCCGAATAAGAAGCCAGTCTACCACGCACCAGACAAGGAGGAAAGCCTTTCCACTGTTCAGTAGCTCTCATTGGCTGGAAGTTTTTCCTTAAAACCAGTCTCTGGGACCTCTACCCACTGCTCTTAATTCAGCCCCCCGGGACTAAGCAAAACAAGGAAATCTAATTTCTTCCTATTCATGGCAGCCCATCACCATCCTGGTTTGACCTTCTCCTGGAGGAGTAATGATCCACTTCGGCCCCAAGCCACCCTCAAGCAGTCTGGATCAGTCCCCATTAGATAGATGTAGCTCCTACCTCACAAAGCCCTCCTACGCCAGCAGGTGTGAGTGAGAGACAAGTCAAGTGAGCAGGTCTTTCCTCAGGTTGGGAAAGGGTTGTCAGGCCCATCACCCTCCCATTGATCTGGGCAGCTGTGAGAGTCAGCCTGCCTGGACATGGAAGGGATGGTGGCAGTGATGCAAGAGAAAGGATGGACAAAGCTGTATCCCCAAGGACCACTGGAAGAGGTCATCACAGCCAGAAGGGACCGAGGAGATCACATAATCCAAACCTCTAAGTTTTCAGAGGAGAAAATTGAGGCCCAGATTGGGGAAGGGACTTGTCCAAGGTCACACAGGTAGGAAGCAGCAGACAAGATTTGAATGTAGCTCTCTAGATTCCAAATCCAGTGTTTTTACCACTCTCCCATACTGCCTTTTTATCTCTCCATCTCAACTAATCTTTTTCCAGAATGGCACCCGACGTTGGTACTTATAGGCTCAAGAACAAGTCATTGCTTCTTTAAAAAAAAACACATTTATTTTATGGTTTTGGGTCCTCTAAGGGTGAGCCAACTTTATGAGTCTAACATTTCCGGCCACCCACCCGAGCTCCCACCCGACATGCCAGCAAAACTGGATTCAGTCAGTGAAAAGGGTTTGGCACCATCCCATAAGATTGGGACAGAAAAAAGGGGAAAGCCCTGTTGTGCCTGCCTTGGGGACGGGGTAGCAGGACCCTTGTAGCATCCGGCCTCATATGCCCCTCATGCAATTCCGTGCCTGGGGCATCGGCAGGATGGAGGAGGAGCCTTGGCCCATCCACTGCTCAGCACTGAGCTATTTTGTAAGACTGAGTAAAGTGTAAACAAATTAGGCACATAAGGATCCCATTTCCCTTCCAGCCCACATGGGTTCAATAATGGGGGTGGGGTACAATGGCAGGCACTGTTTTCTTCTTGCTGCCCCCTGCAAGAACTTGGAATTGGAGGTGTCTTGCCACTAAGCCCCCATGACTTGGCCGTTCCTCTGAACATATGCATCATCAGAGCCAGGAATCATGGGGTGCCAGAGCTGGTTGGGTCTACAGAGACCATGTAATACAACTCCCTCACTTTACGGGCAATAAATAGCAAAGTGAGCTTTGAACCTTGGAACTCTGTACCCAAACCCAGTGTTCTTTCCATTACACCAATGGCCAGGTTATTTGGCTTCACTTGGCCTGGAAAAGTGGCTTCAGCTGCTAGCAGGAGGCCCAAGCCTATCCTTCCTGCTGTATCACTCAGGATTTGGAGTCATTTCAGATGGCAAGGAAGTGGGGTGAATGGTGGGGGGGAGTGTGACCAGATCTCTGAGGCCGGGTAGACTTGGGGACTCTTTCTCATCCAGTTTGGCCAACCTCTAAGTCTGCTGAATGGCGACCAGAAAGGCATCTTGTTTCTCAGGATTGGGGATGCTGTTCTAGATACTCTCCTCCACCATGGTCACTACTCAGGGGTCCCAAGCTTTTCCTCAGTGGCCTCACAAAGTAAAGTGAGCCCCAGAGTTCTGGGCTTTGAACTTGATAACCTGGCAGATGGTTATAGTATCCATAGGGCCCAATGGCATTTGGCTTTATCTCATTCTCACACTTTGCCTGCGTCAACAGTCTTGTCTTGGGACTGCTTGGAGATGGAACACCATGGTGATGGTTGCCATGGAAATACTAGTAGCTAGTCCCTCTTCCCTCTTTGCAGCATTTGCCCTAAGATCCTTCACACTTCAACTTGCTTGGGGGTGGAGGCTGCATTTCCAAGAGTGGGCAGATGAGAAGGGTTGCTCAACCTTCCCTGGATGGCCTAAAAAACCCAGATAAGGTCTTATGGCTAAGTTAGGTGTATGTAGAAGCAAAAGGATGACCAAGCTGGCCCCCACAGTGGGCTGTAGTGGGAAGGACACTGGGGAATTGAAGAGGGCTTTCAGCTATGGTCGCTTAATCTGCCCCCAAATCACTGGGAAGGAAATGGCTTCTGCTATCCAGATCCCAGATGGCCTGATGCTCACCAATGACCCCAGACCTGTGACAGACAGCACACTGTAGTAGCTAGAACACTGGATTGGGGGTAAAGAAGACCTATCTGTATTCAAATCCCACCTCAAACATTAGCTGCTAGACTTTGGGCTAGTTACTTAACCTCCTGGGGCCTCCCTTTCCTCATCTAGAAAATGGGGCTGAACTCAATGACCTCTTCTAGCTCTACATCTGTGATCCCTGTTCTTTAATTCTTGGCAGTTAGAAGATGTCTCACTCATTCTGCCTTTCCAGCTACCCTCAGGACCACCCCTTAGCTCTTCCCCAGGGTGATACTTTTCCAAGCTTATTGGTATGCCCTTGCCTGCTCAATGTGTGATAGCATTTTTAAAGAGGGCACATAGCTAGGTAGTAGCAGAGCTGAGATTCCAATCAGGGACTCTGGGCCCCAAACTGAAGACTCTCCCCACTATCATCAGGCCCTCCTTGCCCTCTCTGTGTTAAGCAAGAGGGTGGGAGCAGAGTGGGGAGCAGCTGGTGGGCCCTTGGATTCTGGGTGGGGAGAGGAAAAGGGAGGGAGGAAGGGACAGAGGGCAAAAAGGGAGGAGTGCGCTGGAGAAGCTCAGGATGCCAAGGGTGGCCCATCTCTTTCCTCCGTAGCTCCCTGGAGGCCCGCTTCTTCACCTATGGCATCCTGTTTGGCTGTGGGAGTTCCTTCGCTTTCCAGCCTTCTCTGGTCATCCTGGGCCATTACTTCCAGCGGCGCCTGGGCCTGGCCAACGGGGTGGTGGCTGCCGCCAGCAGCCTCTTCTCCATGTCCTTCCCTTTCCTGATGAAGATGCTGGGGGAAAAGATCAAGCTGGCACACACCTTCCGGGTTCTCAGTGTCTTCATGCTAATCCTCATGTTCCTCTCCCTGACCTACCGGCCCCTCCTGCCCACAACCCACAGCTCCCGGGCCAAGCTGGGCCGGAGTCTCCGGCAGCAGTGCCTGGGCCACGTGGCCAACTACTGCAACATGAGGGTCTTCTACCACAGGACCTACCGCATCTGGGCATTCGGCATCGCCACTGCGGCTCTGGGCTATTTCATCCCCTACGTGCACTTGGTGAGCTGTCTCCCTCCATCTCGTCCAGCATGCAGGCTGGCAGAGCAAGGGTGCCATCCCGGGGCTGGGGTCAGGGTGGAGGGGGACAAATGGAGATTTAGAGAGAGATGTGATTGCTGACTGCTGGGATTTCAAAGGCTGTCGACACGGCCTACTGGGCCAGAGAGGGTGGAACTAAAGCCACCTGCTTTGGAAGCTGGGAGGTCCTTTCCTTCACTAGCCATCTGCAGGGGGAGGCTGGATGCATTCCAGACACTCCTGCTGGGGTACAAGTTGACCCAGATGGCATCTGAGGCTGCTACCAGATTTATGAGAGAAAGGAGCCAGGGATGAGGCTGGAGGATACTAGAAGGAATGCCCATCCTAGAGTATCCCATCTTCAGTACTGCTCCTGGGTCCTTTCTCCTGTTCGTGCCTTAAAATGGACCCAAGGGCCAACTCCCCCAAGTGCATCCAAAAGACCAGAAGTGAGGGGGTGAGATGGAAGGATGGGACTGACCCTTTGGAAGCCTTCCTGTCATAAGGGCATTTCCCCTAAAGAATCTCTGAGCCCCAGGGGAACTTGGTGCCAGGCCATAAATATGCCAGGAATGAGGACACTCTCCCTGGGAAGTTAGGTGGGAGGTATGCAGGTCAGTTCACCAGGGCTTCATGTGTTTCTTTCTTCCTCTTGGGGCTGGGGGTACATTTCAGATGAAGTATGTGGATAAGCAGTTCACTGGGGAGAAGAGAATCAAGGACACCTGGGTCCTCTTGGTATGTATTGGAGCCACCTCAGGCATCGGACGCTTAGTGTCTGGCCGGATCAGTGACTCCATTCCGGGCCTAAAGAAGATCTACCTACAGGTACCCAGCAAGGAGGAATCGGGGCAGGAAGGGAGGAGCAGGGGCAGGGAGGGCAAAAGAGCCCACTCAGAGGACCCTCTCCCCCATGGGCTTTCTGTGGAGCTTCCTACATACTCCAAGAAGAGACAGTGTTTCTAAGCAGTTAGAGCTCCTCCCTCAGCCATACTGCAGGATTCTCTGGACTCTGCTGCTGATTCACTGTGGAATCTTGGGCAATGTACTCAGCCTCTGGAGGCCTCGGGTGTCCTGGCTATTCAGTGGCAGCAATGATTGCTATCTCTCCCTACCTCCCAGGGAGAGTATAAAAATCAAAGAAGTCTCTATGAGATCTTCCAAAGAAAGTTATTGCTAATAATTACTGTTAGCAGCGCCCCCCCTCACCCTGGATCTGGGAGGCTAAAGGCACAGGGATCAGAGTTGCCTTGACTCCCCAGTGATCATGGAACCTGGGCTGGAGGCAGGAGGACCTAAGCTCAAATCCCAATTCAGACATTTTCTACCCAAGTGACTGTGGGCAAGTCCCATTCCCTCAAAGAGCCTAAGTTTCTTCATTTGTAAAATGGGAGTACTTATCCAACAGGATTTGGTGGAGGTTCAAATAACAAAATGTAGGTGAAACTTTGTAAATCTTAAAGTGGCAGATAAGTGAGAAACAAAATTGTTATTATTAGAACTGAAAATGTCAGGGCTGGGGAGTGGTCCTTAGAACACAGAATGTCAGAGGTGAGAGGAACCTTTGAACAGAGAATTTAAGAACTGGCAAGGTAAAACCCTTATAGGGTTTTTTAGTATAGGGATGTCCGGGCTGGGCTGGGAGAGGGGCCTTAGGACATGGAAAGTCAGAGCTAGGAGCATCCTTGGACATGGAATATCAGAGCTAGAATCTTAGAATGTCAGAGAATAGCCTTAAAACATGGGGCTAACAGGGGCCTCAGAATAAAGAACATTGAATGTCAGTGCTGACAGGACCCTCATGTGCCTGTTGGACCGGTCTCAGGAGTCCAGCCAATTCCCAGTTATTGCTTTCCATTATTCACCTGTTTTCCCATTAGCCCTCAGTCCGGAGTTCTTAGCTATGCATTGATTTCCTTCCCATCCCTAGAGTTTGGCTTTCTGAGTGTAGATGCCAGAGGCCAGGCCTCCAACCCTCTCTCCTGGTAACTTGCTCTATCAGAGCAGTTTGGCACCAGTATCCCTGGGAGCTATTTGCTCTGAACTCAAATTAGGGCTGTTGAGGGGTCTCCAGAAAAAGATGTGGTTCCCCAGTCTCTCCCCCCAATACCTGAAGGAAATATCAGGGCTGAGATAGCCCTGGGCTGGAAGGATGGAGACAGAGCTATAGAGGAACTCACCTATTCCCAACAGCCTGAGGAGGTAGTAGCCCCTCCTTGCAGCCTAACACCTGCTCCCCCAGGCATCCCTTCCTACTGGACTCCCAAGACTTACCTAATACCACCTTCTAGAAGGCAACATGCTGGAATAGAAAGAGCCCTTGGATTCTGAAACAACAGAATCACTCTGCTTCTAACTCTCTGTGTAACCCTGGGCAAGTCACTTTACCTCTCTGGGCTCTAGGTTTCCTTCTCTGTAAAATGGAACTCAAAAATCTTATGGGCTATTCTAAGACACAACCAAGAGAATAGATACAATATATTATATAAATGGAAGCTTGCCTGGACTTAACTTGGAGAAATAGTCCCTTATATAATAAGAGAGCTCCCTGTGAGGTCACATCTATCACAGAATACAATGGAATCCATCTGCTTCTCTTTAGATTCTCATAACACCCTCCCCTGAGGATGGCAAGACAATGATTGCTGTCAAGATCTTGTCATTATTATACTATTAACTCCCACTCCCATTGTGCTAGAAAGGAAATCAAATTACAAAGAGGAAAGTGCCTTGCCCAATATATTAATAAATAACTCATTTTTATAAAACTTTAAAGCACTTCCATCACATGACCCTATGTGCTAATTCAAGTATTACTGTCCCCATTTTATGATGAGTATTAATTATAATATTGACATAATTGCTAGAATTAGATTATATGATTATCATGTCATAATATAATAATATTAGAGAGGCAGTGGACCATAGAGGCTAGTGGTTCCTCCCTCCATGGAGCCAGGAAGGCAAGCTCAAGCCCTGCCTTTGGCTGATCCTAGCCCTGGGATCCGGGGAGATCATTGATCACAGATCACTTAACCTCTAAGTCACAGGCATTTGAAACTATTCTTCCCTTTTTTTGTGTCCTAGACCCCTTTGGCCATCTGGGGAGGTCTATGGAACCCTTAAAATTATGTTTTTAAATATGTAAAATAAAATATATAAGGTCATAAAAGAAATCAAATATAGTAAAATAGTTGTTAATTTTTTTTCTAAGTTCAATGGACCTCAAATTAAGAACCTTTGAGTCTAAGACTATCATTCACAAAATACTTGCAAAACTGCATTGGTAGAGGGACTCTTCATCCTGGAAGTTCCACTTAACTGATGAAATCCTAGGTACAGCCCCGCCCCCCACAATCAAAACAAAACAACCAAACAATTCTTGTTTGCAAATGTTTGCCTCACAGCAATCATTTTACATATAAGGAAACTGAGGCCCAGAGAGGGACAGTTACTTGCCAGTGGTCACCCAGCCAGGGGGTGACAGAACCACAGTCTCCCCATCTGGTGGGCTTCCCATGAAATCAGGCTGGCCTGAGACACTGGTCCCAGCTGCCAGCACGTGTCTGATCCTGGCCCCTTTCTTCCAAGTGAGGCCTCATCCTTTGCAGCAGGCGGGGGATGGGAAGTACTGGGCTCCTTGGCTTTGGGGGTGCCCTAGTGGGGATGCCCAGCCTGGGACCAGCCCTGGACCGCATAGGCCTGGCCTGGGAGGATCCCCAGGGTCCATCGGAGCTGAGGTCTCAGTCTGTTCCAAGAGGGATGTTTCTTCTCTGAACCTTGGCAAGGCCTCCCGGAGGATAAGAGGCAGCCAAACACAATGGGCCAGTAATTACACTCTTTAAAGTCAGTTAATGAGGCCTTTTGTGTTATATAATGATATTAACTCTTAATTGACCTAATGGGCTTGGCTGATAGGCACGGCTGCTGTCTTCTCACCTGGTGTGCTGGCCCAGTCCCGGCTGGGAGGCGGGGCTGCCTGGGTTCCCTTCCTAGCACTTGGGCCCAAGAAGCCCCTCCAGAGTTGGGGTCTGGAGAAGAAGGGAGCACCCTGGAGGAGATCTTTGCCTCCCATTTCCATCCTCGGGGGCACCCAAGTGAGCCCTGCGCTCCACGTGGCGCCTGGCACATAATAAGCAATTTTAATAAATGCTGGTTGATGGCCCTATACCTGTGGGCCCCCGGGGCAAGCCACTGTGCTGCCCAGAAAAGCCATGTACTCATCCCAGGCTTAAAGAAATAATCTAAGGGGCAGCTAGGTGGGGCAGTGGAGAGAGCATGGGCTCTGGAGTCTGGAGGGCCTGAATTCGAAGGTGGCCTCACTAGCTATGTGACCCTGGGCAAGTCACTTAACCCCAACTGCCTCAAAAAAAAAAAAAAAAGACTCTTAGTCAGCACTCTAAAGCAGAGTGCTTTAGCTTCAGTTTCTCTGCTATCCAGGCTGACCCAAAGAGCCGGGATGAAAATGGTTTTTATTCTCCCTTAAGAAACCAGTGTGTGGGGGTGGCTAGGTGGTGTGGTGAATGGAGCACCAGCCCTGGAGTCAGGAGGACCTGAGTTCAAATCCGGCCTCAGACACTTGACACACTAGCTGTGTGACCTTGGGCAAGTCACTTAACCCCAATTGCCCTGCCTTCCCCCTCCAAAAAAAAGAAACCAGTGTGTGGCAGCCCTCGTGGGGCTGCACCCTGGGGAGCCTCCCTCCCAAGGGTAGATGTGTCCTGATTGGCAACCACACCCACAAGCACTTAGGGCCGTTATTAAGAGTTAGGCAGGCAATTCAAACCAGAAGCCTCTCACTGCTCCAAGGAAACTCAGAGTTCATTTGGTCCTCCTGCCAGCCAGCAGCTCCGGGAGCTTCTAATAATTATTATAATTCCAGTAATAATAATAACAATAGCACTTTAAAGTACTATCATTCCTATTTCACAGAAGAGTAAACTGACACAGAGTGAGGTTAAGTAACTTGCCTGGGATCCCATAGGTAGTGTCTGAGGCTGGATTTGAATTCTGGGTTTCCTCACGCCAAGTTTGGGGCTCTATTCACTGTGCCACCCTGCCTCTAAAGCCGTCCTGAAAAGCAAATGGGAAAATGGCAAAGCCTTGAGGACAAAAGTGGTTTCATATTTTGTCTTTGTTTTCCAGTCTAATAGGATACCTGATACAGGGTAGGCCTTGGTAAATCGAAAGCCTACCCGTGAGTACTTGCAGAGACAGAGAGCTCACTCCTCATTGCAGTCCAGGGCATCTGTAATTATCAGAGAGCTGCTCATCTATATTAAGTTAGAATCTTTCCCTCCTAAGATTGTTGACTTAGGTCTGGAAGCAAACTTAGAAACCACTGAGCCCACCTTCCTCACTTTACAGATGAGGAAACCACAGCACAGAGAGGTTAAGTAAGTCACGTAGGGTCACACAGCTAGGGAGTATCTGAGGTGGGATTTGAATGCAGCTCTTTCCGACTCTCCTGCCCTCCAAGTGCCCTACACTATTTGACCTCATAACTAGAACTCGTGACTTCCATCTCTGCTCTTGGGGCCCAAGAAGAACACCCTTCCTTTGCCATTCCACAGACCTTCAGGTACCAGCTTCATCTGCAACGGTTCCCTTGTTCCCAAGTTCTCTTTGCCAGCTTACGCATCCACAGCCAGCATAAGCAGTCATTTGACTCCCTCTCCCTGGCCTGATGGCCTTCCTCTAGACATGCATGCTCTAGTGTGCCCATAAAGAAGGTGCCCAGACTGGGCCCCAATACCGGAGATGTGACCTGACCTGGGCAAAGGGCAATGCGCTTGTTCTCTGGCTCTCTCTGTGTATCTTTCTCTGTATCTGTCTCTCTCTCTTTTCTCCGTCTCTCTATGTCTGCCTCTGCCTATGTGTCTCTGTCTCTCTCCATTACACTTCATTATGTTCATGCAACCCAAGAAAGAGTTTGTGGTTTCTGGCAGCTGAATCTCTTTTG
This sequence comes from Gymnobelideus leadbeateri, assembly GCA_011680675.1. Classification (NCBI taxonomy): domain Eukaryota; kingdom Metazoa; phylum Chordata; class Mammalia; order Diprotodontia; family Petauridae; genus Gymnobelideus; species Gymnobelideus leadbeateri. Next base: position 254,563 of record WOXC01000391.1, read on the forward strand.
ACTCACATTATGCTACCAATCAGTCCCCTAATGCCCCCCAAGGATTTTCTTTTTTGTTGTTGTTTTGTTTTGTTTTGCTTTTTGGAGGGCAATTGGGGTTAAGTGACTTGCCCAAGGTCACACAGCTAGTTAGTGTGTCAAGTGTCTGAGGCCGGATTTGAACTCAGGTCCTCCTGACTCCAGGGCCAGTGCTCTATTCACTGTGCCACCTAGCCGCCCCATCCAAGTATTTTCCACACAAACTACTGTCTAGCCATGGCTACCCCCATCTTCAATTTTGCTCTGGAAACATTCTGTTCAGCTCAAGAACAAAGTCAAAGTGACCAGTTTTCCTTGTTTGGCATCATGGCCCCAGCCTCCTTGGAGTGACTAGGAACTCCCAGCAGGCCTCTGTGGTTACCAGCCTCCACAGGTGGCTCCTAGCCTCAAGCAAAGTTCAGAGGAGAGGGTCCCAGGAGCCCAGCTTCCCAAGATAGGGAATAGAACCCAGAGGTGCTTGGACTGAAAACGCCTGCTGGCTCAGACATTGCTTGAGCCAGATCTCCTCAGCTTCATCTCCAGCAAAGGCACTAAGATGGTTTGGGGGCTCCTGGGGGGATTGGTACTTTATCTAGGAGCCAGGAAATGCGGCCCATATCTCCTGGGAAAGAGCATGTCCTGACTGAATGCAGACTAGCGTCCAGATCTGCTAAGTAGCCTTGAAAAACAGCCCCACCCCTAATACCTTCCAGGCCACAGGACATGCACACCTTTTCCAGAGGAACCATTATGCTCAAATGAGGTACTTGTAAAGCACTTAACACAATGTCCGGCACATAGTAGGTGCTTAATAAATGCTGATTTCCTCCTTCCCTCTCCTCATTTATCACTCAGAGGATACACTCATACATCAGTAGAATGGGAGGGGCCTTATAAGCCAGTAGAAAGTCCACCGCAGGGGCAGCTAGGTGGCACAATGAATAGAGCACAGGCCCTGGAATCAGGAGGACCTGAGTTCAAATCCGGCCTCAGACATTTAATGTTTACTAGCCACGTGACCTTAGGCAAGTCACTTAACCTCAGTTGTCCCTCAAAAAAAAAATGTCCAGGTCAAGGGGATCTGAGGGTGAGGAAAATGCTGGAGTGAGGGAGGTCTCAGAGGTATCGGCACTGCCTGACCAGGTTCCTTCCTTCTCTCTCCAGGTCATCGCCTTTATGCTCCTAGGCTTAATGTGTATGATGATCCCTCTGTGTAAGGGGTTTGGCGGCCTCATCGTCGTCTGCCTCTTCCTCGGCCTGTGTGACGGCTTCTTCACCACCATCATGGCGCCCGTTGCCTTTGAACTTGTTGGGCCCATGCAGGCATCTCAGGCCATTGGCTACCTCCTAGGCATGATGGCGCTTCCCATGACGGCTGGGCCCCCCATAGCAGGTGAGGGTGTTTGTGGGGGAAGCTTCCCACCCATCTGAGCACCTCTGCCAATCGCCCATTGCCATTTCTTACTGCTCCCAGACAGCCATGCTGGCACATGCTGGGGAAGCCCTTAGCAATTCTGCCATCTCAAGCTAAACCATGTCAGAATTCTAAGAGGCCAAGCTGCAGGGCACACCCAAAGCCTGTTCAACTAAAGTCCTCTTCCAATACCTCATCCTAGCCCAAGGGGGACCCTGGGATCTCCAAGGCTGTGCCAGGAGAGCCCAAGGACTCCTCCCCATCTGGGAGGCTCCCAGTCTGGGCACAGACTGAAGGTGATGCATGGCAGAGCCAGTCTGATGAAGCACCAGGGGTCACATGTTTGGGGTTCATTCCAACTCCTTCAGTCATCTCAGGCAGGACTGCCTTGGGACCTGTACTGGCAAAGAGAGCCAGGGAGCCCCCACCCAGATGAACTCCCCACTTCTTGAAGGCCCCAGAGGAAACCTGGGGTTAGATTTAACTATTGGGGAGACAGAGGAGAAAGACAAAGGTAGAAAGGAAATCTGGTTATTTAATACAAATGACTGAAGAGCAGAAGGGGACAGGGAGTGGAAGGAGAAAGGCAGAATCTGGTTGTATTTACTGATTATCCAATAGTAGACAGAGAGGCAGCCAGAGAGGGTACATGGCTAGGTGTTCTTGAATAGCAGCCTCCTCTCAAGCCTGTCTCTGATGCCAGCTCCTGCCAGGCTGGAACCACTGCCCAGCCACAAACTGCCAACCCAGCAGAACTGTACCCAGCGACTTTGCACTTGGGGCAAGCAGCATAAGCCGCAGCCTCAATTCCAGGGGTGGAGAGGTAGAGGATGAGATTCTGGAGCAGGAAGATAAGGCCACTGAGAGAGCCCCCATTGTTGGGACAGAGCCAAGTGGGGTGAGGTGGGTCTAGACAAGCAACTTACCATGGCCATAGTGGTGGGCTGCAGTGAGGAGGGAGGAAGCTGATATCCTATTTGAACTGTTCTTTCTATGTACTGAGCTACGTTGCTTCTATACTGCTGAATGACTGAAAACACCACCAGTGGTCCCCCTAAATATTGAAACCCTGGTGCAAGGTTCTAGTCACCCCACCTTAAGGAGATCTCCATTTCCAACATTTTTGGCATAGATGGGGAAGGACATGCCCACACAGATGAAATCACAGACCCTTTTTACATACTGAAGTGTTTTCTTTCTAGTCCTCAGGTATATGGGGGAATGGGAGCAGGGAGTACAATTAAGTGGCTTCTGGGACCAGTACATTCATAGGTCTGGTGTACACTCATTTTATTATGGGTGGGTGGCCATGTACACAGCTAATCTAGAGAGAAGTGGGACAGCCACAGCCTCTGGGTTATTCAGGCTCAGTGGCAACCTCCTGGTCTTTGGATAGGGCTTGTGAATCAGCCTCATGGGGCAGGCCATGAACTAGGGCTAATGCAGGTGATCTCTTGAGTGGTATTAGGAAAAGGGGTGCAGCTGTATCCCAGAATTTCCCTAGGACCATCCCTGGCATCCAAAAGGCATTGCTGGTGCCCTAGAGTGAGTAGTATATGGAAATCTTGCAGCAGAAAATATCCTAGCAGGAGTAAAAAACAGGAATCTTCAAATATCAAAGCAGAGTGTCAGATATCAGAGTCTGAAGTGACCCTAGGGGCTGCCTTGTCTAAGCCTCTCATTGTGCTCAGACATAGAAGCAGAGCCCATGTCAAGGATCTTAGGACATGGCATGTCCAGATCCAGGCCAGCAGAGGTGTCAGAGATGTGGTCATTTAGGCCAGTACCCCTGTTTTACAGAGGAAGAGCTTGGGGTCCAGAAAGGAAAAGAACTTTCCCAAGGAAAGGTCCCAGTCAAGACTTGAATGCAGATTTTCTAACTACCAAGTCCCACAACAGACTGAGCTGGGAGGGATCTTAGAACAGAGAGCAGAGATTGTCAGAGCCAGGAAGGATATCATCACATAGAGAGATAGTATGGGGTAGTGGGTAGTGCTCTAGGCTTGGAGAGCCCAGGTCTTCCTGGCTCCTTTCACTCCTTCCACTGTTAACCCCAGAGAGCTTTCACTTGAAATGGAGGCCCAGGGCTAATACAGAGAGAGGGGACAGGAAGCCAGGATCAAGTCCCTTCTTCACCACAGGCTCTGCTGTAGCCATACTATCTAGTCTGGTCCTACCATTGCCCCTCTTCTAAGGAAAGAAGGAGATGAGCATGTATGAAGTACCTACTATGTGCCAGGCACTTTCCAACCAGTATCTCATCTGATGCTCACAACAACCCTGGAATGGGATGTGATTTTATCCCCATTTCACAGTTGAGGAAACCAAGGCAGACAGAAGTTAAGTGATCGGCCTAGGCCTACACAGCTAGGATGTGCAGGCAGTCAGATCTGCATCCTAGTCTAGCTCTAAGAGTCAAGGAAGGGAAGATCAGCTCTTTCTACCCTGGAATCTGGAAGGTGGGGCAGGCAATAAGAAGACGTTCCCATTAGTGACCAGAGTGCCCACAGTTGGTCCCAAGCTGCCAGAGGCTACTCATGCACTTAAGGGGAGAATTCCAGGAATGCCCTTTCGGAAGCCATGACCAAGGTGCAGATGCAGTCAGTTCTCAGCTAACTGGTCCCCTGCTATCTTTGAACATTTTGTCACCTATAGACAAGCACCGGCAGGTAGGGATAGGAATGAGGCAGTTGGGCCTCCATAGGCCTCATCAGGAGTAGATGGGCTTCCAGGCTAGAGAGGGATGGGAATTCCGAGGTGTTTCCAGATCACTTGATTCCATCCCTCCTTGTTTGGTTTCCCCTCCCTCCCCTTCTCAGGCTGATCCTGGCAGCCCTCCTTTCTAATACCAGGAAGCTGGCTCTGCTGTCTTCTCTTCCATAAATGGAAGGAAAGGTTCATGGGAGCTAGAGCAGGCCCACCCCTCAGAGGCCATCTCATCAGAGGGGATACTGAGGCCCAGGGGCTGGCCCAAGGCTGTAGCCTTATCCCATCGCACCCATTCCACTGCAGACTGGGGCTGGACACCAACACCAGTCACCCTCTAGGAAAGAGTTTCCCCCTTTCAGTTCCTTTTTGTCTGGAGTGACTGACACGAGTTTTTCTAGGCAGTTCTCCAACTGCCCAATTCTGTCCCCTCTCTGGGTCTCCTGTTCCTTATTTTACAGATGAGGAACTGGAGATACAACAGAGAGCTTGAGTGACTTGCCCAGAGTCACGTGGCCTGGGAGTTTCTGCAGCAGGACTTGAATCCAGGTTTTCCTGACACCAAGTCCAATTCTAGACATATTTCCTGCCAAGGCCCTGGTTTAGGCAGACTCTGAACAAGTCATGTGGTCCCTTCGGGGAGGAGACAGAGGGCTCTGTGGGTACCGTATCTCTATTGGATTTTGTAGGTCTTCTCTACAACTGTTTCGGGAACTACCACGTGGCCTTCTACTTTGCCGGCGTGCCCCCCATGATCGGAGGCATAATCCTCTTCTTCGTCCCACTGTTCCATCGGAAAACGCCCAAGAAGCAGGAGATAGACTCCAGCAAGGACAAGATGCTGGCCTCAGACACCATCATGAATGGAGAGCTGCTGCCTGGGGTCCCCGCCACGGAGGCTCACATTTAATGCCCTGCCCCCCATTGCTGCCTCCCCCTGGCATTCACCCTCTGGCCTCCAGAACCTCTCCCTCAGCCCAGCCCCGGGCATTTCCTGCACCCCTTGGGTGCTCTGTGTTCATTAGCCAAGCTCTCCCCATTGAATGCCTTGTACATTTCCAGTGCCACAAGATGGAAAGCATCTATGGTGGCTTTTCTCTTGCCTTTTAGACTCTCCCCAGGGATTTTCTAATCTCCCAGTGAAGTTGGGGAGGTGTGTTAACATCCTGGCCCCAGCTTGGAGACCACCCCTGATAGTGGTCCCTCTGGTCCCAGGAGCCTTTGGGGCAGATCCAGGCCCCTGAGTGCTGACAAGTTAGTTGCCCACACTGTCTGTCTATCTTTGGGAGTAGTGGGGAAGGAACAAATTCTGATGTCATTGAATGCTAGAGTATCCCCTGACTCGAGTGACACCTCTCCTCAAGCTCTTAGGAGCCCCTTACTACTAGCTCTGAGCACACCAGTGAGAGGCTTTGATGGTTAGCTATCTATCCCCTTTCCCTTGGAGGCAGCTGCTTCTTCCTTCCTGTTACTTGGCTTCTTCCCTCCTTTCTTCCTCTGTTTCTTCTTGTTACATGGTGCTGGGACAGAGGAGTGATCCAACCAATTAACAAGCATGTATTAAGTGCCAGGAACTGTTCTAGGTGCTAGGCCGAGCCCTTCCAAGTACGGGGTGGTCCGTCCCATCCCATCCCATCCCACCAGCACCAAATTCACTCAGTGACACATGGCTCTGTGTGGACCAAGATCAGTCCCAACAGAGGCTGATCCCTTCTATTTTCCCTACATACAGAATGAGGGGGCACTGGACTTTCTTGTATCTCTGAGGTTTCACCCAGTTCTAAATCTTTGAATTCCACAAACCACATTTTCCTGGGGGTGAGGATGAGGTGGGATGGGGACAGGTAGGTTTCTACTTTTTGACTTGGTCCTCATGGAGCCTCTGGATGTCAGGGTCTGATTTGGGTGGGGAGGAGAGGGCTGTCCTCCAGGAACACATCCTCTGCCTCCCATGTCAAACTCAGCATCCTTGGGCCTACTGGGAGCTCTGTCACCTCCTGCCACCAGGGTGCTCAGCAAGTGATGGGAGCCTGGCTGTTCCAAACCTTTTAACATTGGCCCGCATGGGGCGAATGCAGCCGAGGCCTCTGCTATCCTCACTCAGAAACCCCTGGCCAATATTGTGGTCATCACTTTCTTCATACCCAGGTGGGACCCCTTCCATAAACATGTAGCAGAGGGAAATCCATATTTCATTCAGACCATTGCCAAGAAGCCACTTGACCTTCTCTAATGTAAGCTGACCTCAGAAACCTTGCCCCAGGTCCTCATGCCTCTCTCTTAGTTACTACAAGAAGCCCTGTGTACATGTTTTTGCTCACAGCTGAGTCCTGTACCAACTCCATTAAGAATACAAAATCCAAGCCCCTGGTCGTTGTCAACTAATCTAACCTTGGTCAAGTCTCTTCCCCTCTCTGAGGCTCAATTTCCTCTTGTAAAATGGGGTTTTTGAACCAAATGAACTCTAAAGTGTCTCTGTCTAGGAACCTATCTCTGACTCTGTAATGGCAGGGCAGTATTATGAGGAAAGGGTTGCTCCTGGGCCCAGTCCCAGAGCTGTAGGGAATGTCTGTTGCTAGGGGAGGTGGATGGGAAGGTTTCATTGAACAATGGACAACCATCCTTTCCTCTTGCCTCTTAACTTGTTGAGGGGGAAATTCATTTGCCTCTATCTGACCCCACCACCACACTAGAGCTCTCTGGGCATTTCCCCAGCAGCAAGGGGCGCCCAGGCAGGAGTCTGACCCTAGCTAATGCAGGCACAAAAGCTGCCAGGAATAGACAGCCCTGGCCCCGGCCTCTCTCTCTGAAGCAGATGCCAGCTTCTTGTCCCTGCCCGGGCCCTGGGCAGCAGTCCTGCTGAATACCGCCCCAAATGCCCCTGGTCTGAGAACAAAGGGAACCATCAGGGCCACTTGAAGACTTGCTCATTAGGCTTGGAACAGCCACACTAGGGCCCATTCTGGGCCTCTCTCCACTTGGGCCTCTGGCCTCTGGCTTTGTGTCTTAATGTGTACATCTCTGTGTCCCCACACTGGCTGGTGCTCTGGGGCATCATTAGTGTGGCAGTGAATGAGGGCCCCTGGGGCCTTTGCCCCTTCTGCCCTCTAGGCCATGAGGTCAGGGAAGGGCCTTGGGGGCCCCTACAGATTTCCTTCTGGACCCTGGCTTGTCTGAACAAAATCACTCAACCAAACATGGGAAAGAGACAATCCTACACTGAGGTTGTTTTCCAAACTATGAAGTTTTACTTTACAAACTGGCAGCCAGGAGGGCCTTGGCCAGGACAAGGGTTGGCACCTAACTTCTTCCCAGTCCAGGGCCCTCAGCCCCTTTGGTTAGGTACCCTCCTTCCCTCCCCCCTTCTGGCAGCCTGGTATCATAGAAAGAACACTGGATTTGGAGTCCAAAATGCTGTCTTTGAATCCCAGCTTTGTCACTGTATGACCTTTAGAGAGTCCCTTCCCCTCTCTAGGCCTCAGTTTCCTCACCTTTAAAATGAGACGGTTGAAGTAGGTGATCTCTAAGGGCCCCAAATCCTCTAATCTCTAGCAATGGAGACATTCCAGGCCTAAAACCTGTTAAGCCTTGCTGCACTAGAAGGGTGGGCAGGGGAGGAACAAGAGAACACAGGGTTTTGTTTTGAATGCTTAGAGACTTCCTGCCTACTAAGGGCCTTCTGTTTCTTCCTGGCAAGAAGGCAGATTTCCTAATACCTGTAATACCTAGGAACTTAACAGTAATGGCTGTTGGTAACTTCAGAGCAGCTCTCTGGCCATTCCTAGGCCCAGGTTCATCACTGAGAACAATCTCATCCTATACCTGTCTCACCCTGACCCCTCTTCCACAAAGAGGACTGGCCCCCTTGGCCTTCCTGCTGGCCCAATGGTGTCCCTGCTGACTGGTGAGAAACATAGACCTTGGTCAGTTTCCCCTGTTGCAGTTGGTTGTCCAACCTCTCCTTCCTGTCTGGATGAACAACAGAATGGCCAAGACCCCCTTTCCTGTATCAGCCAAGGCCACGTGACGGAAGGTGCATCTTTGCCTCCCAAATGTGTGTGAGTGGCCTGGGTCTTTTGGGAAGGTTGACCACAGAAACATAACGTTCATTTTGAGTCTAGTAAGTAGCCACGATCTTACATGAAGGCTAGGCCACAAGCAGCAGGACAGGTTAGAAGTCACAGGGGCAGTGGAGGCGCCTATTGAGTCTTCCCCAGCAGAAAGTCAAAGCAGACCTCGAGGTCTACTGCTCGGGCCATGGACATTGAAGTCCTGGAGGAGTTTGGGACAAATAAACAAAAGTGCAAACTTTGCCTTGGTATGTGCACTGGCTCCCAGGGTGCAACAGGCTTGACCCTGAGAACAGCAGGAAGTTTGGCTTTGGGACTGAGGAGGCCACAGTCTTGTTTGAAATCCCCAAATCTGTATTCTCTGCCAGAGCGGAAATTGGAAATGGAGCCGTGCAGGGGGCTGGGTTGGGCTGCTTTGGATTGGATTCTTTCTTCTCAGCTCAAATGGAAAAAGTGGTTCCTTTCAAAAATGGAAACTCCGGGGGTGGCTAGCATAGCATCATTCCTCTGGCCAGGTAGCAGCCCTGGGTGGGGGGAGGGCGTCACAAGGTGCTGAGGAGGGCCCTCTCTCTTCCTGTATGGTATTAGGACTGGTCAGTAGTAAGAGTGCCACCATGACTGATCCTTGAGGCTCAGTGCCCTCAAATGGCCATTGCTGGGAAAGCCCTGGAAAGGACTCCATACACCTAGAAACACCTTCAGTTCAGTTAAGAATTTTTTAAAACATTTTTTCAACTAACAAGCATGTATTTTCTCTTCTCCCTCCCCCTACCCTCACTGAAAGTTGTTAAGGATTGAATATATTGCCCCCTCCTGGGGGGATCAGAGGATATATAGAGAGAGTGCTGTTTAAGGAATGTTTAAGGAATGATTTGCCAATGGTGGAATTTTAGGCACTTAAAGGGGAGTAACATGGGGAATGTGGGCTTTGCAACAACCCATAAATCATACCTTGCATATGACAGCACAGGACAGAGAGTCAGGAGACCTGCGTTTGAATCCCATCTCTGACACTTACTAGTTGTATGACTTTGGGCAAGTCCTCTCTAGGCCTCAGTTTCCCCATCTGCCAGATGGCCACTAAGGTCTGCTTCAGTGCTAACATTTATACTCCCCCGAATGAAAGATGCCGATCTGGGTATAATTTTCTTTAAGCTCTGAAAGAGGGAGTCCTGGATGGGATGGAGAGATAAACACTGCTGTACTCCTTCTCCCCTCCCATCCCATCCCCACCTCCAAGCAGCACAAAGAATACAGATGAGGGTTTATTGAAGGCAGGAGACAGACACTTCATCTCCCTGCTACCTGTACCTGCTGAGAAAAAAGCAAAGCCTTGGGAGGTTTTTCCAATACATTCTCCCTGCAGGGTAATGTGGTTTCTTGTCTGACCCTGGTGCCAGACTAATTCTGGCCCCCACCCCCCAACTCTGCCTGCTGGGGCTCATTACTCAGCCCCAACACATAGCTCCCAGCTACCACCCAAGGTCACAGGCTGCTTCCTGGCCTTCCCCCAATCCCAAGTACTCACCTCCACCCCCATCACAGCCCTCCATAAGCCCCCAGGCCTCAGCCTGTGTTTGATCACCCCAAATCATTAGATTTCAAAGCTGGCGAATCCCATAATTTTTATGAGCATTTTCTCTCCTCCCTTTCATCTCTGGGAAGGCAGCAGACCTGGCTCCCTCACACAGTTAGCCTCAGTCACTGGCTCCATCAAGAGCTATAAGAAAGGTGCCAGCACTCAAGGGTAACCCATGCCAACAGTGCCACTGGGTTGAGGCTTGGCATCTCAGAAAATCTCTTCTGACTGGTGGACATCCCTGGGAGGGGGACAGATACAGGCCCAGGACTGCTCTAGGACAGGAGGTCAGAGGGACCATTTAAGAGTCAGAACTGAAGCTAGAGGGAGGCCCTGAGCCCCAGCCCAGATTCTTCTAGGCAGGGCTAATGTCTGCATGTTTTGGCCTACAGCAGGCCCAATCAAGCTTGCCTGCCCTTGGTCTTGTGTTCACCTCAGCCTCTGGAATTACCCCTGAGTCCCACCATTCCACTGGCTTCATAATCTGGCTTAGTCCTCTCTGGTCCACCATTTCCCAAAGCAGGTTGCCTTTTTATGAGGCCCCAGGGTTCCTGTGTGCTTCTCCCTCCTTCAGGCTTTTCCTCTAGCAACTAGATGCTCCCCAGCAAAGCCTGGCAGAAAGATTCCGCTGGCCCTAGAATTCCCTCTGCCTCTCACCCGACCTGAGGCTGTTGGGCTGGCCCCACTCAGAGGGCCACTAGGGCCCCATGCTTGGCTCCCCTAGAGTGCCAGCCCTGTGTCCACTCCAGGAAGGGCCAGGGCACAGCCTTCCCATCAATATTTCTCCTGGGCCCTCCATCCTGGGTCATCTCCATCTCTGAGAGCTAGTTGGCCTCTATACAAGTGGGACAAGCATCACTGAGGCAAGGTCTGCCTTTTGATATCTCGCCCGGCCTTCCTGGAAACAGTTGTGTATCCACATGTACTTTCTTCCTTCTCCTTCAATTTGCTGTTACAATTTGCTGAGCTTTTCTGATGTTGTTCGCAAAACCCAGCTGCCCTTCAGAAGATTCTGAGATTATATTCTACACCTCTCAAGTATTGTATTAAAAGGTGACAATCCTTCTTCTGGTGCTCTGAACTTTGTGGGACATGGGATGGCTGACCACGGTGGGCCCAAGAATTGTCTCAAGCAACTCAGAGCAGGGAAGTATTGAGCTCGAATCAGTACAACCTTCCCCTGTGGCATAATTCCTGGGACCTGGTGACCACCACCCAGAAGGACTGGCCTGGATGGTGGCAACTATTTGAGGTATACTCTACCCACCATGAAGGTGGTAGAGGGAGATGGGCAACATCTGTCCCCTTCTTACAGCTGTTTATATGGGTTTAGACACAAGTCACCAGTGCCTAGGAGGAGTGGGTATGGAGGCCGGGGCCTAAGCCTCAAGGGGATTATAGTGGGGTAGGGTTTCATCTCTTTATCCAGTCCTGGGTCATAGGCTCCCCACCCCACCCAGCTGCTGGGATGACCATGAGAAAGCCTGTCAGACAGTAGCGGCTACACAGCCTCCTCTCCTCATTACAAGGGTCAAAGGATTCTGAGCTGGAAAGGCCCAAGTCCTACCTTACCCCCCCATACTCCAACCCGGCTCATTTTATTTTTTTTCCAATTTATTTATTTATTTTTAGTTTTCAACATTCATTTCCACAAGATTTTAGGTTACAGGGGCAGCTAGGTGGCGCAGTGAATAGAGCACTGGCCCTGGAGTCAGGAGGACCTGAGTTCAAATCCAGCCCCAGACATTTAACACAAAACTAGCCATGTGAACTTGGGCAAGTCACTTAATCCCAATTGCCCTACTTTCCCCCTCCAAAAGAAAACTAAAAAAAAATATTTTGAGTTATACATTTTTCTCCCCATCTTTCCCCTACCCCACCCCAAAATAGCAAGCCTACTGAACTGGCTCATTTTATAGAAGCAGTGACTGAGAATCACAAGATAACCTTGGAGGCCATCAGGCCCAACTTCTTCATTTTACAGATGAGAGATACTGAGGCACACAGAGGTAAAGGGACTTGCTCAGGATCACACAGCTAGGAAACTAGCAGCTGGATTTGAATTCATGTCTTCCTGTCTCAGGGCCCAGCTCTCTCTCCACTACATTAGCTAGTTTCTTCCAAGGTCACATAGCTAGGAGCATGGGAGCCATGATTCACACCCAAGTCCTCTGACCCCATACCTCGGAGTGATGTGGCCAAGGCCACAATGCTTCCCTACTCAGGCTCCAGCCCTAAGGGAGTAGGCAAGAGAGACCTATGATGGTGATTTGGCTGGTGGGGGGAGGGCCATGCTGAGACCAAGCACAGAGGGTGAATGTACCAGGTCCCTCCTTGACTAGGGATGGTGATGGGTAATTCTTATGGCCTAGGAGGCAGAAGATGGAGGTGAGTGGCCTTGCTCTGCTAATCACTAGCCTCATGAACTGGACCAAAGAGGACATGCTGCTTGGGATGATGGCCGAGGTCCCTTCCAGCTCTGACATTCTCAGGGCCTGGGCACTGGGTAGGAGGGCTCCTAGCCCATTCTTCTGTTGCTGCCACTCCAAGAATCCCAAATACTGACAAAGCCAGCACCAATCACTCCGTGGACCCCCTCATCATGACTTCTAGCCCCTTCCCCTTCATCGTGTGCCACTCAAACATGCTTCTGTCACTTCCCCCTTGATCAACACAGGGCCTCTGGACCTCAGTTGACTCCAGGTGGGAGGGAGAGAAGGGGATGTACCCATTTTCACTCTCCCTACCCTCGGGTGCACATCCAGGAAGGCCAGCCAAAGCTGGGCCCTGGGCATGGGGTTGCTGCAATAGGCTGGATCTTGGGTGACGGATGCAGCATAACCCTAGGCATGTCTAGGATGAGCCAGCAGAGGGGAATGGCAACATAGGTGGGATGGTTCACCTAAGCCTACCTGGGGGATTAGCTTCTCCAGGACTCAGATTCCCTATTTTCCAGCAAGAACATCATCACTTGCCCTTCTGTCCTTACAGGGACAATAAGAGATTTGTGAAATTGTTTTATTATCCCACTATGAGAAATGGCTCCAGAGGCATTAATCTTCTCCACTCCCACTGGTGCTAAGACCTAGCCATGAATGAACGGGGTGTGTGTTTTGGGGTGGGGGGTAGGGAAGGAGGGAAGACAAACCCAGAGGGCAACATAGCCTAGCTATGGATGCTTGGGTTGGGGCCCCTAGCTTTTAGCCATGGATAATCAGGATGGAGGAGAGAGGTAAGAGTCCCCAGCCATGGATGTTCCTGCTCTGAGAAGGCCACAGACCCTAGCTGTGGATGCTCTGGGAGCGCAACATACCATAGATGTGAATGCTTTGGGCCTCCAGCTCTTAGCCATGGATGATGGGGGGCAGGGGGACCAGGAGACAGCCCCTACCTGTGAATTTTCCATGGATGATGGGGAATGGGTGGGTAGGGCTAAGGTTTCAGGCCCTAGCCATAGATGGGGGTGGCAGGGAAGGAAAGGCCCAGATGCTAACTCTGGCCACCATGTGTACCTTCAACAGTAGAGGAGAGTGTTAAGAAGAATGGAGTTCAAGGACAGCCTGTCCACTCACCCTGGCCCCTGATCTGGTTACTAAGAACCCAAGGTCAAGCTGGCAAGGAAAGGTATAATATCCAACAAAACAGCCCGGCCTGTCCAAGACTGGGCCACCCCTCCGGTATTGGGAAATGCTCCAGCCAGTCATGCAGAATGGGAAAAAGCAGATTGCACGAAGCCCATCACACAGCTGCAGGGAGAGGGGCCAGACCATCCCCCCCAGCCTGTGGCTCACATGTAGAGGGGGGCAATGTCTGGGAGAAGAGGAAGCCTCTGAAGAGCACTCCCCAAACACCTCCCCCGCAAAGATACCTCCTTAAGGAACACGGAAGACCAGAACCTTGGAGGTGGAAGGGCCCGACATGACTTTGACCCTCATCCCCCACTGCCTGATGATCAGCCTTGGTTGGGGGGGGGAGTTACCTGACCTATTTTTTCCCCATTGATGGTTTTTTGTAGTTTAGATCCTTCCTCCTTTGCCTTTTTTCTCCTTACAGAGTAGATCAGTAACCAAGGTCAAAGCCTTGCAAATCATTTTCAAGAATAATTAGGAGGCAGGAGGGAAAGAGTCATACAGTAGAAAGAGCCTTGGATTTGGAGGCAGGGGACTGAGTTTGCTACCTCCATAAGTGATCCTGAGCAAGTCACTGACCTCCCCAGGCCTCAATTTTCCTATCTGTAAAATAAGGGAGTTGGAGGTCACTTCTCAGTTCATGTGTAACCTTGGACAAATCACTTCCCATGTGTGGGTCATGTGAGGGAGACTAGAGGAGGGAGCTGGCCTACTCTGGTCTCTTAGTTCTATGGCTGGAGACCCCAGCTCCAAGTAGCAGGGACCACTGGGAGCCTTCCAAACAGGCAGGCCTCTCCCCACCAGGGGTGGGAAGCAAGCCAAGCAGCCTTGCAAAGACTTGGGAAACACTGGAGGTCCAGCGACTAGTGTTGGCACCTGGGCCAGGTCTGCCCACTCACTAGCATGGGCAAATTGAGCCCAGCTGCCACCCAGCAGGAGATGGAGCCAGTTTTGCAGTGTTCCTTCCATCCCCACTCCCACCTTCCCCATTCTCTCAATCCTCTCCATGTTGAAGGCCAGAATGCCAAGGCAAGAAGACAAACCCAGGAGTCAGAGAAAGGATGAACCCCAGAGGCTTGTCCCAAGGGTCCAGCAGCCGCTGCCTCCCCATGGAGCTGGCACCATTTCTTCCCAAGTTGCCCCAGGGGTGTGGCCGACACTGCTTCCTTCCAGCGCCCAGTGCTCCAAGCAGTTCTCCTTATGGGGACCTATTCTCCCTCTGGTCCCACAGTGACCAGTGCTAAGTGCCCTCCAGTAAGCAAATGGCTAGGGCTGGTCCCAATGAAGGTCACTCACAAGCCGCAGAGGGAGACCTTGAGCTGGATGCCTCCACTGACTCACTACCAATGACACTATTCCTTGGCTGGGTCACAGTGTCACAGATTCAGAGCCAAGAGGGGCCTTAGAGGCCATCTGATCTCACCCTCTCACTTTACAGAGGAGGAAACTGAGGCCCACAGTAGTAAAGTCACTGTGGTGGAGCTGTAATTTGGGCCCAGCCCCTCTGGCTCCAAATCTTCTGTACCACCCTGAGTTCTGGTATCTAGAACAGCTGGGGAAGAGCTCACCGAACAGACAGGGAAAGCAGCACCTGCTAAGGGAGGAGGCCTGGCCTGGCCTGGCCTGCAGGAGATGTGGAAAGAGGGGCAAATCCCCAGGGCAGGGCACTGAGTCACTATCAGGCTATCCCACCAGAGAGTTCAGGCAGACAAGGTGGGGCTCTTCATTGGTAAGGCAGATGATAATAACTGGATGAGGCCCAGCAACCTTTGCCCAAAGACAGCCCCATTCTTCAACGGTATCACCCAGTAACAGCACCGGGGGGCCCAAACGCCAAGAGCTGGATATATGGGAATGGTCTCCTTCTCTATCATCTGCTTCCTCCCCCACCTCTTCTTTCCACAAGCATGAGCCCTCCCATCTGTTTCCTGTCCAGGGTCTTGTCACTTAGCCTATTTCAGAGGGAGTCAAGATCTCCCACTCTTAGGGAAAGTATCAAGGCAAGAGAGGCCCCAGGATAAGCTTAGGAGGTGCCTGCCAAGCTTTTCTTCCAGGCTCTGAGGCCTCCCACATGAAGCCAGAGGGGAGGGAGCTGTCTTGACAAACCACAGAAATTAGTGGGCCTCTGGGTCAGGCTTAGGCTTGGGAGTGGGTGGTAATAACTGAAGTCCTCATCAGCCTTATAGGGAGCAGGAAAGAAAGAACTGCTAGATTGAAGGAGAGGAAAGATTGAGGTTCTTCCTTTAAGATAAAAAGAAAACTAGGAATTAAAGGGTGGCTTGCATTTAAGGAGCCTTCCCTCTGAATGGCTAACAGTGCCTCGGAGTGGTCTTTGGAGGGCAAGAAAAGCCATGGGATATACAGAAACATACCTTGGAAAGGTCAGGGGAAGGGGCCCTCAACAGGCTTCTAGCAGAGAACATGGCAGGCTCCAGGCTTGAGAGGGCTATTCCATTGGAGATAGCCACTGGACCCCTACACTGGAGACTGGGAAAAGGAGGCTGGATTTGGAGTCCAGAGGGCCTGGACTACATCTAATAACATGAAGTTTGACACCAAGTCTTATACTTGGCTTAAAAAAATATCCCTTTCCCAAGCAGAAGATGAGAGAGATGGCCACTGGGTAGGGAGCTGAGCCCACTCTTTGGGGATTCTTGTTCAGGTCCACATTAGACTAGGTCACTCCCCAGGGCTCTTCCAACACAGATTCTGTGATTGGTTATGTCCCAACAGCAAAGGCCTAGGCCAATTTGGACTTGACCCTTCCACCCTCTCTTCGGTACAACAGCCCAAGGAACAGCCTCCCCCCCCGGCTTGCACAGTAGGTGGTCAATATTGATGAGCTGACTTCAGTGCCTACAGCTTAGGGAGCACTCTCAGGCTTCACTCTAGTCCTCTCCTCTCTGGGGCATGGGCTAGGCATGCTCCAGCACTTGGCTTGCTAATCTCAAAAGGAGATATCACATAGCAGAAATAGCAGTCAGCTGGGCTTGGATCCAGGTGAGACAACTTTCAGTAAAATCCACACCACCCCCACCCCTGAGCCTCAGTATCCCCCCTCTGAAAAATGAGGAGATTGGACAGGGCTTCTCAGCCTGGGGTCTGTGAACTATTTTTTATTAATATTGCAATAATTTTATTTCCATATAATTCATTTCCTTTGTAATCCTAAGTATTTCATCTTATGCATTTAGAAACATAATTGTGAGAGGGCTCAGTTGCCTTCACCAGACTGTTCAAGGGATCCTGGGCACTAGACAGAGGTCAAGAGGCCCTAGCACTAGATTGGGGGGCAGGGGGTACTTCTGGTTCTCACAATTGATGAGTATAGTCACAGCCTCCCCCACGAGAGGTAAGCAGCCAGTTTCAGCCTCTGCCCTGAAGACCCACATCTTTATTCAGCATTGCAGGAGTAATCAAATGGTACTAGGCCACCCCAAGGCTCAGTCAGTATCCACCCCTCTCCCCTCTGCTGGGATTTTAGGGGAATCTGAGGCTGGGTCTTTGGGTACTACTGGCAGAAGTGGAGGTTGGAGGCTAGCAGGTGGAAGGATGGGCTTCACTCCCCAACCTCACCACCCCCAGACACACACACGTACTTGCTGTGGGTGGCTGTCAGAGAAGGGTGGAACACTTCCAGGTTCATGCAGGATTCTTTCTAGTTCAGTGGTTCTGCAAACAGCTGTAACTAGAGAAATCCCAAAGCACTTAAACATCATGCTGACAAAGTTCCTGGCCTCGGGCAAACACACCTTAATTACCCTTCTCTAGCCAGTTTGGGCCTTCCATAGCCTTAGGTCAACTAGAAGGGAGCTCTAGGGTATGGAGCCCATAAGTATCAAATGCACCATCTGCTGGCCACCAGGGACCCACACCATTCCCCATGGTGGCTGAACCAGATTAGAATGGCATTGGCAAATAGTCAACAAAAGAAATCAAAATATAAATCAGACATAGATAATACATTTTACAACTAAGTCAATGCTGTGTGTGACCTACCCCACCGCATTTCTGTTTGGGTTTGCCACCACTGATAAAGTGGCCCTCATTTTCAAGAGGAAAAAGAACTTATGTGACTTACCCAAGGTCACACAGCTTGCATTACCCAGGTTTTCCAAATCCCACTGCAGTGGTCTTTCTCTACCATCATGCAGTTCAAAGGCAGGTGTTCTCAACAAGGTAGTGAGGCTCAGTTAAGCCCTTACCCCTGAGGTGTAGAGCCCAAAACCCTTAGAAGGCCAATTAGGGAGACATGAGCAGGGCCTGTCCCTTTGGGTTTTGCTGCTCAATGGTGCTGGCCCAGGGGCCGTTTTGATGCTCACTTCTGAGCTTCAATTCCAGGGCCTTCTGGGAATTCAGTAGTCAACTCCCAAAGGATGAACCACTCACTGGCTGCCACAGGCCAGGCCCTGGTGACTGCCACTCCAGTCAAAGGATCACCAAACCGTGGGGTACAGCAAGGAAAGAATGTCTCTGCTGAGACATTCACAGGTTTTTCAAAGAGTGCCTTAACAAGCTTCTTTGCCAATTATCCAGGGTTACTGGTGGGATTATTTTATTTGCACCTGGGATATCTAATTATCTCCCCAACCAGATCTTGCTGCAGTTAAAGAAGAGTAGCCATAGGGTTGCCATAGTAACAAAGCCTGGTTTCATTGATCTGACACTTCCTGGTTTGGGGCCTTGCTTTGGACCCTCATCACATGGGGCCCTCTGGGACTTTTCAGTTGCCAGCAAGGCCAGGCTCTGTCCAGCTTCGGAGAGATTCATTCCTCGCAAACCTGGCAGGCTCCCCTGGCCACCCAAGGGAAGTCACATGGTGACTGGCATCCCAGCCATATCATGGCCTTCCAAAAGGGTCTCAGAATCAAGAGTCTTGATTTCTCAATCCCAGAGCAACACTGAAGAGTGCTGCTTGGATGGACATCTGAGGTCAGAGGATCCCTCTGGTCACTGGCTGGCCTCTTCCAGCTCCCTGCCCCCATACAGGAACCTATTTATTAAGCATAAGGCCCAGGGTTCCTTCAGAATCTCTGAATATGACTCCAGGGAACACAGCCAGAAGACGCAGTATGGTAGAATGGAAAGTGAACTGCATTTGGACCCAAAAGGCCTGGGTTCAGATCTCAGCTGTGGTACTTACTAGGCATGCAGACATGGGAGTGTGATATCTCTGGGCCTCAGTTTGCTTAGCTATAAAATCAGGATTGGACTGATCTCTCAGTTATGGTTCTTCCAGTTGGAACTCAGCTATCCTTTATCCAACTCACTTCTTTTGCAATTCTGTCTGACCTCAAGGTGAACCTAGTCCTTGGGGAGAGTCAAGTTAAAAGGGATCTATTGGCCAGTAGTAACCAGGGAGGGTTTTTTCTTGGGGAAGCTGCTTACGCAGGACCAGGCTCTAGACTGTTTCCTTTTTGCTAAATAATTCTTTATAATATGCCCCAAAAGGAATACTGTCATTGTACACACACAACAGACACACACGCACACAATGCATACATGCTCACCCATGTACATACATACATGCACATATGTGCACACACGCATGCACATACATTCACACACACAGAGTCTGTGTGCAAAAGTCATCTTTGTCAGAGGCAAAGTTAGTACCTGGAACTCCAAAATCAATATAACAAGGACAAGATGGGGGAGGTGTGACTAGGCAGTGGTGTAGCAGAGAAAAACTGGGGAGTTTTAGTGGACTGGAATCTCCATGTGAGTCAGTGGTGTGATATGTAAGCAAGGGAGCTGACTTAAGTCTTGTGATGTGTCGAGGGGGCAGGTGCCCAAAACTGGGTGTGTGATGATGCCTCTGTCCCCAAGCCTGATCAGAGAACATCTGAGAACTTTTTAGGAAGGGTATTACTAAGGAAGGATGAGACCTCCTGCAAGTCACAAAAGGGAAGAGGTCCCCTGACATCAGGAGGACTCCCTACCAAAACTAATAAGGTGAACAGGCTGATTTGGGAGGAGGCAGGCTTACCATCACTGGAGGTCTTCAAGCCAAGGCCACATCCATTTAATGCTTATGACCCCATATGCCTTCTTTTCCCTAGGCTAAACATCAACTAATTCTCACATGGCACAAGCTGAAGGGCCTTTTACCATTCTGGTGGCCTGCCACCAGAACTACACTGTTGATTTAAACTCTCACCTCTGAGTGTTACTACCTATATGACCTTGGGTAAATCACGTAACTTTCTCGGGCCTCAGTTTCCTGAATCTGCAGAGTACAGTGGAAAGAGCACTGGATTTGGAGTCAGAGAACCTGGGTTTAAATCCAAGCTCTATTTACTACCTGTATAATATTGGTCGAGTCGCTTAATTCCTCTGTGTCTCAGTTTACCCACCTTGTAAAATGAAGGGGAAGTACCTTTTGGGAAATGGTACAGAGCATTAGACCTGCAGTTAGGAAAACCTAAGTTCAAATCCAGCCTTAGATATTGGCTGTGTGACCCTGCAAGTCACTTAACCACTGTCTGCCTCTGTTTCCTCATCTATAAAATGGGGATAATAATAGCACCTATATTGTTACAAGGATAAAGTGTAAAGCACCTTGAGGTAAACTTTAAAGTGTTATATGGCTGTCAGTTATTATTATTATTATTATCTAGATGTAATAACATAGTATGGTGCTATAAGAAATGAATATAAAGAATTCACAGAAGCATGAGAAGACTTGTACATCCAGATACAGAATGAAGAAAACAGAACCAAGAAAGCAATATACATGATAGTTACAACAACGTACATGAAAAGCACAAAAAGCAAACAAACCCAAAAGCCACTCAAATTCAGTATGATTATGACCAGGCTTGGCCCCAGAGAAGAGATGAGAAAAAGTGCTTCCTTCCCTTTGCAGAGATGCCACCCTCCCCTGTGGACTCAGGACACTTAGAACAGCAAACTCAGTAGATATGTTGGCTAATTTTGCTGAATTGCCTGTTTTTTCTTCTTTAATTTTTTAAAAAAATTTTGCTACAAGGGATGCCTTACTGGAATGAGAAGAGGAGGATAAAGAAAACGGATATATTTAGAAATTAAAGGTTTTTTTTTTTTTGCTTTTTGGGGGGCAATTGGGGTTAAATGACTCGCCTAAGGTCACAAGGCCAGTTTGTGTGTGTGTGTGTGTGTGTGTGTGTGTGTGTGTGTGTGTGTGTGTGTGTGTGTGTGTGTGTGTGATAAGAATCTGAGGCTGAGGGGCAGCTAGGTGGTGCAGTGAGTAGAGCACTGGCCCTGGAGTCAGAAGGACCTGAGTTCGGATTCGACCTCAGACACTTACTGCACACACAAACAAAAACCTAGCCGTGTGACCTTGGGCAAGTTACTTAACCCCAACTGCCCTCCAAAAAGCAAAAAAAAAAAAAAAAAGAATCTGAGGCTGGATTTGAAATCAGGTCCTCCTGACTCCAGGGCCAGTGCTCTATTCACTGTACCACCTAGCCACCCCTAAAGTTATTTTTAAAACCAAAAAATCAGTAAAATTTTAAATGAAGAGATTAGACTAGATCAGAAGTTAACTTTATTTCATGGATCCCTGAGGCATTCTCATGAAATTTATGCCCCCCCTTCTTATAATGTCTCTAAATGCATAAAATACATAGGGTTACCAAAAAAAACAAAAAAACAATTATATTGAAATGATGATTCAATTTCTAAAAAAAAAATTTAATTTATTATTTTTTATCATCCAAGTTCACAGGCCCCCTGAAATCTATCCACAGATCCCACGGGCATCTAATTAAGAACCCTGGACTAAATGATATCTAAGGCTCCCTCCTGTGATCCTGAGATTTTAGGAACTGAATCGTGAGCTTATAAGCTCAAGGACAATTTGGCTACTTAACTGTTACCTTGGGCAAGTACCTTCCCCTCTTTAAGATTCAGTTACCTCATCTATAAAATGGGAATAAGAATTGTCCCCACCAGGCTGTGGTAAGAGTTAAAATGAGGATGTATGTAAAATGCTTGATAACCAGAGTTATTAGGCAGTTAATGACCTCCGAAAATTCACAAGAATTAACATCTAGAGGTGAGAGTTTCTGGATTTTATCTAGTCAAACCTCATTTTACAGAGGAAACAGGCTCAGAAAAGACTTGCATAAAGTCACACAACTAGAAAATCGTTTCATTTGTAACTTGAGCCCCCGTCTCATGTCATCGTCTTCACTGGAGAGCACACCGGGAAAGCTGAAAACTTGTCATAGCCCTGGTCCTAGAATGAATCCTAGAATTAGCAATGGGAAGCACCAGGAGTCTGGGGGCTCAGAATCAATAAAATAAATCCCCTGAAATACTCCAGTGTACTCTGGGCTCTTTGGTTCATTCTTTAGGCAACAGTGCCCTCTAGTGGACAATTAGAGAAAAGGCAGCTGCTCCATGAACTTCAGGGCAACTTCAGAGACAAACTTGATCAGTCCTAACTTGCCACTATTTTAGAACATGACCTCTATCTCTGCCAGGAGGTAAACAAAAAAAGGGCACACATTTTAGAATGAACTACAGAAACATATCATAAAAGAAGGGAAGCTTAAGATCCACTGAGGCAGAGAGAATTAGCAAATGCCAGAGTGCATTTTTTTTGGTTTGTTGTTTTTTCTTTTTTGAGGGGGGAAGGCTGGGCAATTGGGGTTAAGTGACTTGCCCAAGGTCACACAGTTAGTAAGTGTTAAGTGTCTGAGGCCGGATTTGAACTCAAGTCCTCCTGACTCCAGGGCCAGTGCTCTATTCACTGTACCACCTACCCACTCCAAATGCCAGAGTTTTAAGAGACTTTGGAGATAATTTATATGGGTCAAGATTCATCATAAGGTGAGGAACCATGATCAGAAAGGGGTAGTGGCCTGTCCAAGGTCACAAAACAAATTTGGGGCAGAAATAGGACTAGAACCCAGTCCTCCAGAGTCCTGTGGTTTTCTTGGGATCTGGACCACTTACAAGGACACAGGGTAGAAACAAAACACTAGGCCAGGTGTTGGGAACCTGTGGCCTCGAGGCCACATGTGGCCCTCTAGGTCCTCAAGTGTGGCCCTATGACTGAACCCAAACTTCACAGAAGGATTTGCCCCTTAAAAGGATTTATTCTATAAAACTTGGGCCCAGAAGGCTATATGTGGCCTCAAGACTGAAAGTTCCCCACCCCTGCACTAGATTCTCTCAGGTTTCTAATGCTAGCTTCAGCAAGTTTTAGGGATATTTGGGCAGAGAATAAGGCCTGAGAGCAAAGGTTTATTTACACTGGAGAGTAACTCTGGAAGGTCTAGCCAAGTGGGAAGAACACTTCCTCACAGCTTGCATTATTCTTTCCAGCTGACTTTAGCCCAGAGATGGGCAGGGGGTCACAACTTTCCCTGGCCCCAGTGATGATACCCTATCATGCCCCAAGGGACAGGCTCTTCATCACTAGCTAAGACCGATTGGCTGCTAAATAAAGGTGTGAGTGAGCTGGGAGCTAACTTAATGAGTGGGTATTCACCTGAAATAACCCCAGTTGGGATGCTGGAAGTGCTTGTCTTCATGGCTGGTATTTAAGACGTTCTTATTGATTAAGGTGGTAGAGTGCCAAAGTCGGTCCCTTGAGGTGCTTTCCATCCAAACACTGGAGGCGCAAACATACATCTGTGTTAATGGAGTCCCTGCAGGAAAAGGACTCTAGGGTTCAGGTAGGAGCTTCCTCCATTCTCACCCTTGATCCAGTGGACTTATACCCAAAGATATGAGGTTGTACAATGGAACTGAGTTCCTGCTCAAGGTTTGAATTCAGGCTCTGGCATTTACTCACTGTGTGATCTTTAGCAAGTCCCTGAACCCCTAGGTCTATTTCCCCATCTATAAAATGAGGATGTCAGATTAGATGATCTCTAACGTTCCTTTCAAATCTAACATTCTAAACATTTCTAATGTGTCAGGCTTTCTCCAGTGGGCCAAGAGGATATAGAGTCCTGGACTTGAAGTTAAGAATCTTTCCTCACACACTTCCTGGCTGTGTGACCCTGGGCAAGTCACTTCACCTCTGTTTGCCTCAGTTTCCTCATCTGTAAAATGGGGATAATGATAGCACCTATGCCCCAGAGTTGCTGTAAGAATATTTGTAAAGTATTTTTGCAAAGTTGAAAGTGCTATATAAATGTTAGCTATTATTATTGTTAGGGAGAACCATCTTGTTGGGAACTGTCTCCAACCCATAAAACCATAACCCTATGGAAATAAACTATCAACACTAAAACCTAATCACAAAAGGCTCCATTTCCTATTGCTCAGAATAACCAACTACCTCCTCATCCCCCAATTTAAACTGCTTCCTGACCAAACTGCCATTCTGTGAATATGGAGACCCTTGGATTTTATCACTATGAGTGTTATTCTTGCCAACTCAAGTCAGGGCTCAGCAACCTATGCTGGTTGTTAGTGGTTTTTCAGTTGTGCCAGACTCTGTGACCCCAGTTGGGGTTTTCTTGGAGGAGGTACTAGAATGGTTTGCCATTCCCTTCTCCAGTTCACCTTACAGATGAGGAAACTGAGGCAAACAGGGTGAAGTGATTTTCTCAGGGTCACACAGTGCCTGAAGCCAGATTTGATACTTGGGAAGATGAGTCTTCCTGACACCAGGCCCAGTGCTCTGTGCACTGTGGAGCCACCTAGTGGCCCCAGGAACCTAGGGAACCCATACCACAGAGGACATCCAGTATTTATGTTTCCAGCAGTTGGCATGTGGTCTCCCAACCCCTATCCTCATCCCAAGTTAGCCTAGTTAGTATTCCCATCCCACTTCCATGCCAGACCACCACCACATTGGTAATCCATATTTGAAAGGTTGTCGATCCCAATTCTAAAAAACAATTGGACCAATCCCCAGATGTTCTGTGAGATGTCTACCTCTGCCTATTCCCATGGTGTCTGACCAAGTCAGACTCAATTCGTTATGCCAATACCATTCTATAGAAATATCTGCTATCCCATTCCTCCCATGGCAACTGTAGAGTTGGAGGTGAGGGGAGTCAAGTGTCTGGCCAGCTAGCCACACTTCACCAACTGGGCTGTAGCTTCATGCTATGGATGCCTCCGGCTTTGGAGTACTGGCCAAAAGAGCAGTAACTCCACTCATGTCTTGGGAGTCACAAAGCACCGCTGAGACTTTGTAGACTTTTAAGGCCACAGAGAAAGGCACATGTTAAGATGGGAGTGTTCACACAGCAAAGACAAGCCATGAGAACCTATTTTTTTTTTCCAAAACCTCAACCTTGGCGCTTTGTTCTTCGCTCCATGTTGACAAACAGGATTACGTTTGCTTACTTTGAGCTATATCATCAGACATGTTCACTATTAGGAAATATTAGCTTTCTTTAATGCTGAGGTTTGAGTAGGTGGCCCCCAACTTCAGCTGGTCCAAATGCTACTTCATCATACCCCAGACAAGGATAATTTTAAACATATTAGTATTTATAATACATATATAAAGAGGAACCTCAATGGTGACAGTACCAGGGAGGTTTAATTGTCCTGTCCAAGGGGTTTCATTGCCCGGTGCTGGATAACTCCATACGTGGCTATTTCAGATATCAAAACATCTGGTACATTGGGGCAGGGAAAAGCTGCATATTAATTGTAAAGTTCTTGACGATAGGGATGATTTTGTCTGTCTTTGTATCCCCAAGATCTAGTACACAGGAGACACCTGATAAGTATTTGCCAATTGTACAAAAGCCAAAAACAACTTATGAGGGCAATAAATAGATAATAAAAATCAGGCATTTACTCCAGCATAAACCCAAGCACTGAAGCTTGTCACTAGATCTCCCTTCTCTCTAGTAGTACATTTGTTGACAAACTTACCTAACACTTAGCAAAACCACATGATGTCAGTTAACTCCCACGTAAATTAATTTTGCCAATTCTCCAAGGCCTGGATTACCAACTGGGGAGTGACTAGAAAGATGGCAACACCCATTCTGAAGTCTGGTCAGAAGGTGGCTCTGGATTAGCTTGCCATGAGTCACCCTCCCTCCAAAATGACACAAAGCACTTCAATGTTCCTATGGAAAAATCTGCCCTGGTTGAGTCTGGCAATATAGGCATGGAGCCTAAAGAGGTGAATGTCTCTTCTTGGAGAAACATCTGTGGATTGTTCTTCTCATTGTTTCCCTCCCTCTCGATCTGTCCTCGTTGCCCAGCAGACATGGCCCAAGTTGCTCTGGCAAGCATGGAAGTGAGGCTAGAAAGGCTTCAGAACTAGTCATTAGTGTTTTACAATGGGCACAAGCTGTTTATACCCATCTTATAAAGACACACTTTCTAGTATCTTAATGTGCCTGAAACTTTTTTGTGTTATTTGCTGGGGGAAAAATTATGAAAACTGTAAATAAAACTGAAGAATTTTTTCACTTAAAGCTATTTGGGTCCAAATACTCCTGTCTTCTCCCAGAAGCAAACTTCCTGTTTGCTTTCTCCTTTGGGTGCCAAGATTCTGATCTTGAATTAATTACCACCACCCCTAAAGTCCTAGACTCTTCAGTTAAGGACCCTATGCAGAGTATGCTTTAACACTCTACCATTAGTCATTGAGACATCATGTGACCATGATGTAAAGGGACAGATTGTTTAAAAGGAAAGAACTAACTCTTATCATCCAAGGGCCATCTTTTAGAACTAATCACCTTGGAGGCAAAATGTTTATTCAAATATTCCACCCTCATTTGGAATAGAAGGAACTGTTCAGAACTCTTTGGGAATTGGCTTCTGTGGGGGCAAATGTTTGTCTGTGGAAGGTGAATTTCATCTTTGCAATTGTGGCTCAGAAATAGATTCTGGAGACAATTTCCATACTTTAAAGATCACCTCACTTTAGAGATGAGAAAACCAGGATCTGAAGAGGGTGATTTTCCAGTCACACAGGTCCTGGGCGGATCCAAACCCAGGATTTGTGATTCAAAATCCAGAACTCAAGACATTGGACTGCCTTTCCTCATTTGTACATGTAAGGGTGTGTGTGTGTGTGTGTGTGTGTGTGTGTGTGTGTGTGTGTGTGTGTAATTCATTGTAGCTGTTCTGAAGTATAACAGTAGCTAAAGCCTCAGACAGTTAATCTCCAAGCAGAGCTAACACTATACCTCAGCACTCACAATATAAAGGGAGTGAGTGCTGGACTTCGGAGTCAAGTTCCACTTCAGTCACTTACTAGCTGTGTGACACTGGGTTAAGTTGCAAGCCCTATCTCCCCGGTTTCAGTTTCCTCATCTGTAAAACAGGGATGAGAGAATCACCCCTCCCAGGGTCAGGGCTCAAATGAGAAGATATATGACACACTGTAAATCTTAACATGCTGTATAAATGTTAGCTGTTATTGTTATTACCATGTCTATATCCTGAGCACGTAGCACAGGATTTTAAGAAATACCTGTTCAACTGAACTAGCTGAAATCTAGCATTCATTCAGGCTCCCAGAAAAGCCATGCTTCAAAATACCCATCTGGGCTTCATCCCTCTTTCTGAGATTATTTATAAAGACCAAGGAATAGAGCAAAATGTAGCAGAGCAGGAAGAACAGAAAACTTGATTCTGTCTCTTACTAGATGTGTGACTTGAGACAAACCAAATCACCTGAATCCAAGTTCCCTCAGTTATAAAATGAGGACATTCACAGTCCCTGAGTTCTTGTAAGGAAACACTTGAGAAGTGTGACCTCCTACTGCTGTTATTTTCATGGTTCTAGGATCTATTGGACTGTACTCTGCCCAGAGTAGAACACTATTTTAAGCAAAGCTATTGCTTTTATTTCTCTTGGGCAATAAGAGTAGCCAGCTATTCAAAGACAACCGGGAACTGGATTCTCTCACTTTCTTTTCTTCATTTCTTGCTATTTGAGTAATACTTGAGCTTTGCAGCCAATTTCTCTGCCCAAGCAATATTTGTTCTCAGGAATCATCTATGGCCTAGTAGTCAAGTATTTGGGTATATGTGCTTGAAAGGATGAGGGCCATCCTTCTGGCAATCTAGGATTAAAAACCTGCCTAGCCTGAAGGCTTCAGCTTCCAAGGGAAAAAGTTAGATTATCTCGGGGATTTGTAACCTCTTTGTATGTCATGAGCTGTTTCTGAGAACATTTTTTAGATGCATAGAATACATAGGATTAGAAGGGGGGGAGGAATAAGCATTTATAGAGTGCCTACTATGTTCACAGACACTGTGCTGGGAGTGTTTCACAGATTCTCTCATTTGATCCTCCCAACAACCCCGTGAAGTAGGATATTATTGTACCCATTTTAAAGCTGAAGAAACAGGTGAAGAGGTTGCCCTGGGTCACACAGCTGATAAGTGTCTGAGGGTGGATTTGAACTCAGTTCTCCCTAATTCCAGGCCTAGCACTCTTAACTACTACTGCCCCATCAAGCTGGGAAACCAAACATGTAAAAAGTGATCAAAATACTACAAAGCTAAGGGCTTGGACTGCAAGTTAGGAACCCCATCCAGCTCTCTCCTGCTCTACATATACTCCCTGAAGATCAGTAACAGCCAAGTATGCTCACAGAGGAGTGCTAAAGGAGGTTAAGCCGGCACATCTGGCAGAGCAGGGATGGGTGAGTGTATGTAGACAGGGAAGCGCAGGATTCAGGAGATGAATCCCAAGGCTAAATCATCACCTGAAAGAGCAGAGGATCCAGCCCAATAGTGAGAAGACAACACCAGCAGAAGACAAGCTAATGGAAAGGTTTCAAGACCCCTGAGAAATCAGAGAAAAATTGGACTGGTTAAGTTGCACTATTTATTTTTCACAATACATAAAGAAAACTAAAGTTATGTGGGCACACAAACCAGAACCTTCCTTCCCTTCTGTACCACTGAGCACCCAATGAGAAGAAAGAAAATTCAGGCCCACATGGCACTGCAATCAACTTAATTGTTTAAAATCAAGTCAGTGGCACTGGGAGTTATAAAAGCTACCTGCTATCACATCCCATCAAATGTTTTCTTTCATTCATTCAACAAGTATCTGTTGAACTGAAATGGAATGTTCCCGTTTAAAAGCCCAAGGAGTGATGATCAAGCACAAACGGTCACTTCATGCATTTTATTGATAGACTATAATTTAAATTTGCAGTATGACATTTACATAGGAAATCAACTCCTCCCAAAAGATAACTATCAAGAATAAACTGTTTTAATATGGCCCTTCAGGGTTTTTGCTTTGAAATAAACAAGTTCATTTTTAACAGATTTAAAACATTGTACAAAAAAGGAAATGCAATACAATCTCATTTAAACACAGGACTTCTCAACCGAAAGGTCTGCTGGAGGAGAGTGTCGAGTTCAGGTCAAAATGAAGGAAAAACGAGAAACCAGAGAAAGCAAGGCAGCCAAATCAATTCATTCTGAGCTCCATTCTGTTTCTGGAATGAAAAGAGGGAAAGCCTCCCCTGCAGGTCAGGAAGCCATGGGATGACAAGCACTAGTTAGTCTTCACACAACAGACATTTCTACGCTTTGTGTGCACAGACACAAAGCCAGTGTTAGTTGCTCTTCCCCCTCCCAGCACCCTCCCCAGCTTCTGATGAGCTTCAGAAAGTTCCCAGGTTTATCACCCAGTTTTTTAACATAGACACAAGTAAACATCTACCCATAGCAGCACGTCCCAGGAGCAGATAAAACAGGCAGATAGAGAAGCCAAGTGTACACCTACTGGACTAGATACTTGATAGTATGACTCGACCCTACTCCGTAAAGCAGCACCAGAACACAGGAGCTAATAGGAGATAAAATCTCAGGGCTCAGAAGGTGCCCACGCCACAAAGCACAGCAGGAGAAGGGTGTTAGTAAAGGAGCACTAACTATTTAGAATGGAGGCTGGGGAACTGAGGCAGCCATACCTTGCAAGGTACTACAGTAAGTATACAAGACAGGGACTGCTAGAGGAGCCTTGAAAACACCAAGGCACAGTGTGGCATAATAGGATTGTTAACCACCTCTGCATCTCAAATATATATGTATATATTTATATATATATGTATGTATATATGTGTGTATGTGTATATATAATGTGTGTATGTATATGTGTGTGTGTATACACATAAATACACACACACATACACACATTTCTCTCTCAACCCAGGTGGCTAGAATGCAACCTACGGCTGTGCTTTCTGAAAGTTGTTTTCAGAACAAAAAAACAAATCCTCACTGCAACTGTATTTGGGAACAGATCCTAGACACTTAATTTGGTGCCTATAGAAATGACAAGAGACTGTAATCGAAAAGGTTAAAGGAACAGAACACCTTCGGAGTTGCACCATCGCCTTAGTGGGACAGCACTGCGTGCATCCGATGGCCGAACCCAAACTCCAGAAACTGGTGGACGCTCTCACCTAAATCAAATGGTGCAAACAATTCACTCGGGATAACCATTAGAAAAAGTTTTGGTGAAACCAAAGGATCTTGATTTCAAAAGTGGAAAGTTAAAGAAAGGGCAGGCAGCAAAGCACCATCAGCTTGGGAATGTAAGAGTCAAAAAGGGTTACGAATTCTTCTTTTTGCTCTTATCCGCCCAATAACCATGATGTGTTGCCTTATTATCCCACAGGGCCCACCCACCCCAATCACAAGTGTATGTTTAATCTACCCCATAACCAGGTAGATAAGAGCACTGCAATTATTTCCCAAAAAATACTGAAATGCATCATGCCTTAAAAATAGGTGCCTTGGATTTGGGTGTTTAAGGAGATGATACAGTCATCGGTCAGCTCCGTGCCAGGAGGCATGCCAGGCATATTTTGGCTTCTTTGAACTTCAAAATTAGCAATGATTTTTTATAGGAAAATCATTTAAGGGAAAACCCTTTTTCTTTTTTTTCTTTTAAGGCAGAAAACCTCTTATTTTTGAGACTGAAAATCCTCCCTTTTTGGCGAGGGTGTTAAAATGGCCACAAGGTGTCACTGTAACCCAGTTCAACAAAGAACTGACCATAGAGAGAACAGATTGGGGTGTTCTTTACCCTCCCTATGAGACAGGTATTTGGAAAATGACTAAGCCTAAAGATAGGCCTCTTCCAGTGATCACCATTTGGTAAAGAGAAAACATAATTCAATCACTAAGTATAATTTCAGACATCGTTCAAACATAATTTCGGACACTTAAGCACCAGAAGGATTTTTTTTTGGGGGGGGGGGGAGGAAAGGGACAATGAGAAAAATTACTTGAAGTTATGCTAATACCCAACCAGTTTCTAAAGATTCAGATGAAGGTCAACATCTGATAAGAAAACAGCTTAAAAAGATCACTGAGTCAAATGAAATTCTAAAGCCTAAATCTCTTGTTACTAATGTAACAGGAACAATCTTATCTCCCTCCAAAGGGGAGAACCTTCCAGAACCCCATTTACACCGAGGGAGGTGTACTTTTCTGAGCAGTTATTCAAAGTGCTTCATTACTAAATGTTACTGAGAAAGCTTGCACTTGGAGAACCTAACACTAACAGATCTCAGCTGATCTGACCAATTGCTTAGAATCAAAACAAAAACCCTTCATTACACTTTTAAAATGGAAATACTCCAGAAAATTCTTTCTGGTTTTCGGTATTCCCCTAAACTTAAGTTAAACCTCATTTCTTGGGCATTTGTTGTTGTTGATTGGCCCAGACATGATTCCACAGGTGTAGGGAGCTTCCAGAATGGAAACTCCCTCTCTATAGAACTGCAACTCCTCAGTAGCAGTCATAGAAAAAAGTTGCCCCGGGCACTGAGAGATTAGTTAAGTGAACTTGCCCAAGGTCACAGTGTGTGTGTCAGGAGGACTCGAACCCGGGGCTTCTGGCCCCAAAGTCGATCCTATCCACTTATGTTACTTCTATCTGGTTGCTATTTTGCATACAGACTTTAAAGAGAGAACTGTTATGCAATTAACTAAATCTAGAGATGCACAAGGAAGCATAGTCTCTTCACAAGAGAACAGGCCCTCAAAACAATAGGCATTCAGCTGTTAGTTGGGAAAATACATAGAAATTTTTGCTCTCCACTGTACATCTGACCCCTGCTAATGATCAGGGCTTAAGTCAATCTCCATATTCCCAGTAAGATACATAAGTTACAAATTTTGTAAAGTTAAAAAATAAAGTATTTATAATTAAGTAGTAAACCTCACTTCACAATCCAATGGAAGAGTGCTTCTGAAAAAGATGCCTCCAACACGAATGTTAGAAACACCATGTGCATTCTACCGCAAAATTAAAACTCCAACTGTTTCCAGTGCCTATGGAGAACAGCTCCCACACCCATGTTCATTAGTGTTAATTCTATAGGACCCACTTCTTTAATACTTGCTAAATGAATACGTCATAGAAGGTCAAGGTAGATGGCTAGAGGTGCCCTGTCCTCAACAAAAGCTGCTTCTATGCCTAAAACTGCATTTATTTCAAAGCCAGCTGAGGATGAGCATTTCCCATTTTCTCCCCATGCAATGGAATGTTCCACAGAGGAGATCATCTCTAGCCAATCAGAAAACCACCCCTGTGGATTTGCAAAGAGTGGCTTGCACACCCTCAGAAAAGAAAGCAAGGCTGTGCTCCAAAATGGAATGAAATTCTCAATCTTCAATGTCCAATTTCATTTTTTCAAAAGACAAAATTCATCATGGATATGGCAAAAAAAAAAGTGACCTCTGCTCACTCTTTTTTAAAAATGAGGTTTTGTTTGGATTTTTTGGACCTTCGTTACAAGAGCAGCACAAATTCTCAGTAAATTGCCAGTTGGTTAAGGTAACCAGATAATATCCAAGGCAGACTCAACTGTTTACTTTGAAGGACATTTGGATATTCCTGGCCCCTTCAGCCCATCTGGTCAGAAATGCTGCTTAAAAAAAGACCAAGGACATGAATTCAACCCTGATTTGGGCCAGTTTGTGCTATTTAAAAAACAAAATTCTGTTCCATAAGCTCCCCCAAGGCAGAGATCTCAAGCACATCTGTTGGTCACAAGTGGCACCATACAAATGGTTGGGCATTATCACAAACCCTTCCCCACTACCAAGGAAACAAGCTAAAGGTGTGCTTGTGTTCTACTACTAGTGGGTGGAGGAAGGGGAATATCAGTAGGGACATCTTCAACTACAGGAAAGAATAGCACATTTGAACTCTGAATAGCAAACATAGCCCAATATCACTAACACTTTCAACAAACTGGGGGAGGGGGAACGGCGCTTAACTTTTTAAATGGACTTTAAAAGAAGAAATGTAAGAAGGTATATCTATATTAAAGGGACAGTAACAGATAAACTGAGCATGTTTCAACCTTTAAATAGCAAAACTCTGAAATGACAAAAACTTGAGGCTCTTCTGTTCAGAGCACATGTCTGTAGCAGTTAGAATTCTGCTAAAATGAGTTTTAAGTCTTGTAATTCCACTGTCACTTTTGGGGCAGATTAGCCCGTAACATTGAGAGAGTCGTGAAAATTTCAGTGTTGTCCTATGGTTTTTTTGTTTGTTTGTTTGTTTGTTTAAAAAACAAAACAAAACCAAAAACTCAATCAAAATTGCTGAAAATTCAACACAGCACCTTTACCTAGTCAAAAAGAATAAATGGCATCAAGCCTGTGTTGACTGACCTCTTTGTGTGAAACTGGCACATTGCAATGACTACACCTAACCAAGTGCAAGTTAAGCTCTTCAGAGCTTTCTCTCCTTCTATGGACCCCCTTCTACCCAAACCTACCCATCTCCTTTCTGCTGGCATTCCTGAAGCTTCAAATATCATCATCACTAAAATGCTCTTCATTGGTCTTTGAATGCAATTACAGGACTAAGTTCTGAACTTTGCCCTGCTCATTTCAGGTTACTGTAGTTGTTTATATAAAGGAATAATTCTAGATAAGCTGTTCTTGACAATCATATATGTAACAGATACAGCTTTGTATCATTGTGTGTGTTTCTACAGATACTGACCCTCATTTGAAAAGTCATCTTTTTACATCTAAGCATAGTGCTTTTTAAAATTTTCAATGAATACAACACTGTACTGGAAAGAGTATTGAGCCTCTACAAAAAAAGCCTTACATTTTTAATCCCCCCACCCCCCCACAGTGATTTTTATTTAAACAAGCATAGGCATTTTTATTATTTCCACAACAAGATAAATATCCCAATTAAACTATCATAGCTCACTCTACAGTGTGTGCCAGTGATTGGCTTAGGAGACAGCTATACAATTAGAAGACCCTACCTTTAGTGTTATTTACACTGACATGCCCATCTAATCTGTAATTATAACAAATTATATTATCGATTTAGGTGAATTTAAACTAATGGCTGGAGATGGTAGAGCTTGAATGTTAAAAAAAAAATTTACATGAAATCTAATTCCAACCTGGGTTTCCTTTTCACACGGCTCTCTCCTGGATGGGACAGGGCTAGATCTTTCAAGATGAAAATGAAACTTAGAGGAACCATCACTAAGACATATCTTTTAAAATAATTAAGAGAAACAAAAAATACTTATGATAAAATTATGGTCAATAAAATAGATACTTATTGATAATCAAAGTCAGATTTCCGGGCCCTAAAATGTTGCTGTTTAAAGTAACTGGCTTTTATTTCACATAGGAGTTGGGAAAGGGTGAACATTTATTGGAAGCAAAGATGCACTCCAGGATATTACACTTAACACCACTCAAAAAGTGGCCATAAAGCAAGTGACATCTATTTTCAGGTTTTGCCCATCCACTCTAAACAGCCAGATAGCTCCAAGTCCAGATCTCAATTAGACGATACTCTCTCTGTTTCCAGAGGTTAAGACTGCTCTCCGACAAATGGGACAAGTAGAATTTTCTGATAACCAGCGGTCGATGCAGTGAACGTGGTATTCGTGAGAACAAGGAAGCTTTCGAAGCTTGTTGCCTTCGGTGTATTCAGTAATACAAACGCTACAGGTTTTCAATGCATCACTCTCACCAAAATTGCGCATTGCCAGGTTGTCGATCTGTTCTTTGGTGAGTCCTCTTGGCTGGTCATCATCTTCCTCATTTAAGAGGAAAAACTGAGCTAGACTAAGGAAAGGCAAAGAACCGCTTTCTTCAAATGTGACCGAACTCCTATCTCTATTTCTACCTTCCCGTCTAACACCAGATGAGCTTCCTTCGTTGCTACCATCATATAATTCAGAGTTAGTTTCTAAACTTTCAACGCTAGAGCTACTACTGCTACTGCTGCTGGCACCTCCACCAGCACTAGTACTAGCACTGACGCCACCTCCACTACCACTACTACCCAATCCTGCATTCTGAAGTTCTGGGTCTTCAAGACTTGGACTTAAGGATGGGCCACTGGGGTCTGTATCACTATCACTATACATGAAGTAGCTTAATTCACCAAAACCAGTCATTATCTGCCTTAACATTGTCTGAATTGCAACTGAAGTAGTCTCACTTAATCCCGTATTTAAGATTCTACGGATAGGGATTCTGATAGTGCTGACATAAGTTCTTACTCCTGCTCTCTCTGAACGTGAAAATGTGCGCCTGAACCCTCCACGTTCACTTTCATAAGTGACCGTGTTGTTTGTTGACTGAGATCTCGACCGAGTTCGACTAGCTATGCTGTCCCTCTGTCTATATTCCCCTGGACGAACTCTTCTCACTTGAAGATCAAGGACTATAGTTGGAGGTCTCTGTCCAGGAGCTAGAGATTCATTACTCCCACTGGTTTCTGAAGAACCTGATGCCTGAGGGATGTTTCTCATCTCAGAAGCTGAAAATGAAATGGCATTTTCATTTGACAGTTCAGTTCCCATCATATGTTGTCTCAATGTTACATGCTGCCTGGTTCTAGAACTCCCCTCTGACTCACTTCCCACAGAATGCTCGAAAGTTTGAGATGTGACATTGTGATGGCCTCTTCGAGGAAGTTCAGTTACTGAGATCAAAGGTGACCTACTTCTGTCGGTCCTCGATCGGATCCTCCGTTGCTCTGGACTCCTGCTTCTTGCCCTTCTCTGACCTCTGGGAAGAGACACTTCTTCAGTTAGTTCCTCAAGGGCGTTCCTTTCAGGTCCGTGCTGTCTGATAAATGGCGACTCGGCTCTTGGAGTTTCGATGTCACTTGGGCTATTATTTTCTATATCTTCTCCAGCGGAAGGTTCCACAGATGAGTCATTTTCGTTCTCTGAATTCGGAGCCCCATTACGGTTCACGTTGATTTCCAAACTGAATCTGAAATCGCCACTGTTCGGATTAGTCCTGCTCACTGCTCTCCATGATTGATTTCCTCTCTGTCCACTTCTTGTTGTATTTCCAGTCTGTCGGACTGAATTAAGCCAGTCTATGATGGAATCGCTGTTAGACACATCATCTGCTGATTCTATATGGAAAAAAAAAGAAAAAAAAAGAAAGAAAAACAGGAACTACAAAAATTAGGACTACGAAAAAAAAAATCATTGGTTCTTAACTTTTCTAAGACTCCAAAACAACAAAATGAGAACTTCAAAGATTCAAAGTAGACTTCACATTGATGGAATAATACTGCAAGTGCTTATAAAGGACACAGTACTGATTTACATGCATAGCATTAGCACCTAACCTGAGCACAGTACACAAGGGGACGAGCTCAGAAACCAAAATGCACTACTGGCTGCATAGGCCAGACCTTCCCTTCTGAGGCCTGACCTCCCACTGGCAGAGAAACACCATAAAAGCTGAGGATGCAGAAGCCAGAATATTTTTATCTGCTTGAGAGGAAGTAACTGTTGTGTGGAAAGGAACTAGTAAGCAATGGGAAAATTCAGTGTATTTGGGGAAATCAAGAAAAAAAAGTTCTCATTTAAATGATCTAGATCTTATTCTATCCCAACAGAACACTGACCAGGCCACTAAAAATAGCACAGCAAATATCTCACTTGTCTGAGAACTCAGATTCATTTGCCCCCATTTATGCATAATTCATAGTCCCTAGTCAATACCTAAGTAGTCCCCCCCCTTAATCTCCCCCAAATATTATATACCTCTATTCTCATCATTGTTTTGTTGTGGGGGACCTTCTTTAATTTGATGAAGTCTTCTCAATAATTCTTCTTCAGTAATCTCACCTGAAAACAGTTTGAAAATGTTGCTCAATTATAGAGGAAAAAGAAGCAATGAATGCTAACCCTAAAAGGGATGAGATTGAATTTAGTAACCTTAAAATCATTTTGGAGGGGGGAAGGGACAGAGAATAAAGAAAGCACACTACTTCAGTCTTTTGGTTCTAGAAGGCATTGAGAGTCCATCATTAAAATGCAAATACCCCAAAGAAGAAAGTCATAGGCAGACCATGAATGAGTTAATAATAAATCCATAGCAGAGAGGCACCTGGACAGAAGGGCCTGGGCACATCAGGAAAAGACAGAAGGGACCAAAGCCAAATTTCACCAACTTTGCAATTTTGCCTTGGAACTCACCATGCCAATCTTACCTCTTATTCCACAAACCTGCTTCATGTGCCACCTTCAGTATGTGCCGTAAGGTGTCAATTCCTAGTCTAGACTTTGCTCATAAACTGTTTGCTTAACTTAATCACTTACTGCTAAGGCCAAAACTTAAGTAAGGACTACGCTTATTTCACCCTACCCATATTCACAGAAGTGGGTATGCATATTAGAAACAGCATTATGAATTTGTGCATATCTGTACTATATTCATAGACTCACTAAGGGGGACACTCTAAAGAGATTTAAGTCCATCTTAAGAAGCAACGTTTCATGTGAACCACAGCACTCTGGCATCTGTAGTGCCCAAATTCAATGTCCATGTTACTACTACCCTCCCAAAAAGAGGATGATAGTTAAGATGATAATTAAGCAGCATTCATTGACTGTCAGTACATGGCAAATGGTAATAAAATAGCTGTGAATAAGATCAGATAACACAAAGCAATAGTTAGTAAACTCAAGAATCATTCTATTATATGCATATAAACCAGAAGGTGGGGACCCTGGGGCCTGGAGACCACATATAGCTCTCTAGGTCCTCAAGTGCAGCCCTCTGACTGAATTCAAACTTCACAAGTCTGTTCAACCAAAGAACTTCACCTGAGGACCCAGAGGGCAACATGTGGTCTCCAGGTCACAGGTTCCCCACCCAGAAATAAATTCTTGGGCAAGTCATTTAAACTCTTTGGGCCAGAGCTTCCATATCTGTAAAATAAGGGGAGGACTAGACAAGATGATTTGAATTCCCTTCCAGATCTAAACCTGGAACAGCAGCACCAAATTATTGTAATCATTCAAATGCAACAATACAGTGGTTAAAGAAACTATCTGACTGAAAAATCAAATTAAACTATTTTAAAGTCAATCATTTATACATGTAAATCCTCCAAATGACATAGAACATACCTGGGGTACCTAGCAAATTGTTATCCCTCATAAGCCTATAATCTTCTTCACTCAGATTATTTACAAAGTGGTAGAAAGCTTCTTCACGATCCAATCGATCCAGCTGTCGCCTACGTTGTGCTTCAGACTGATCAACACTTCCTTTATCATTAGAATCTGAGCTTTCCATTGTGATGAATGAATGGAGAATTATCTAAGAGAAGAAGGGAGGAAAAGAGATTGCTCATCTTGAAAACAGCATACAGAGCAACCTAAAAATATTCACTATCCTCCTCCTACCACTGACATTGACAGAATTTATCAGATAGTGAGTATCTACGTGACTTAGAAAGCTGCCTCAAGATGTTATGGTAAGAAGCTTGCTAACAAAGTTTTAAGTATACAACTAGCTATCTAGCAGCTAACCCTTGAGAAGTACAGGTATACACTTCTGACTAAGTATTCAGAAAATACAGATGCTTGCCAGGAAAAATCATTAACTGGACGAACTTAAAGAAATAACTTGCCAGGTTTCTAATGTGGTAAGCTAGCAATTTTCCATGCTAATGAAAGTGTACATTTTATGGAATCTAAAAACTGTAAATGATACAAAAATCAATTTTATTTGGTTTATGCCCTCCTCCACCTTCTCTCTTAATTATATTTGGATTAAGCCAACATTAAAATTAGCCTGCATTCCACAAGCAACCAACAATGGCGGGGAGGGGCCAAAGCAGGGGACAGGGCAGTATTTTAAATCTGCAACAGGCAAGGAATTAAAAGCTCTTTTACTACAAGGTTTCCTTTACCAAAGATGCTGGGAAAAGTTCTGTGAGGTTTTTTTTTGACAAAATAAACTAGGAGAAAAAAAATTCATCTCTTGTATACATGTGAACATGGAAGAAGTGTGCAAGTATCAAGATCACATGGCAACAGTCACTACTAGAGATAAAAAAAACTTCCCTTTACCAAAAACAAAAAACCAAACAAACCCCAAACTAGCAAGAAGCATTTTCTTGGAAGTACTTGACTTTCAGTTGACACAAAGGGCACCTGGGTCCAGGCTTAAGTTCCTGGAGCTCTCTCCAGTTCTTCCTAGACTGTACTTGGAACTATTCTGTCATCTTAGAAAAAAAATCAAATAAAAATCATGAAGCTTTTTAAGACTGGCCAGTGTGAAATGGTAGAAAGAAACTTTTTTAAACAACTCTTGGAAAGAGTCAAGTTTCCCAAGTTAACAGAAAGATTCATCCACTTTGGTAAAACAATTACAAAAATGACTGTCATATTTTAGTCTTACACAAAACTAGATACTCTGAGGTGACGTCAAAAAGAAAACTTAAACAAGTTAACTTACAAGATCCCATAGTGTAAAATTTTAAAAACAATGGGAAACTCACATTTTTTCCATTAAGCCCAAGCACCTCATCACATGCAACTAGAAACTGATTCCATACTTGGAAAGAGCTAAGGGAGTATTTTTTGAATGCCAATAACTTAACTCTAAAAATTAGGAGCCTACAAATTCATATATGCTTTAAGGATCTGAAAAAAAAAACAACAACCCTCTAAACTTTTGACCATACAATTATGAACAATCCTAATTTAAGAGAAAACAGCAAGGCATCTATGGAAAACCAAAGGAAGCTGAGAGCTCCCCAATGAGCTTCTTAAAAATAGGTGTTCAGAAGGGACACATAGACAAGTGAGAGTCCAAGAGTGGTCTGAAGAGTAACAAGAAGGCTAAAAGTCAGGATCTGCTGAGTTTGCAAAAAGAAATGTCCAAGATATCAAGGAAAGTTCAGCTACTATGCTGCCTACTTCTCCAGCAAGGAGTATGATCTTTAAAATGAAAAGTAGGGGGCAAAAATGATTACGAGGGAATTGGAAATCAAGGGGTTCCCTTGGACCTTGGCTCCAAGTTCAGTGTTCTTTCAGTTGTTCCACACTGCTTCCTTACATCACAGGTCTAGGAAAAACACTAACAAAATTAATCAAGAGTAAAGAGGCCAAGAATCTCAAGGAAAATAGTGAGAAAGAAGGGGGCTGAGCAGTACCAAATCTAGAACTATGCTGCAAAGCAGTAATCATTAAAACTATTTGGAAATGGTTCAAAATAGAAAAACTGGTGGAATAGAGTGGGTACACAACATACAGAAACAAATAACCATGGTAGCAGTGTTTGATAAACTCAAAGACCCTGACTACTGAGGAAAGAACTCACATTTGTAAACTGAAGATCAAAAAGCAGCCTTGTAGAAATTAGGCTTAGTGATAGTGATGAAAGTAAAAAGGAAAAGAAAGGTAAAAGTGTCACTGAAACATTTCAAAAACGCACAGAACAAAAGGAAGTTCAGAGGGAGACAAAGACAAGTAGGACAGCTTTGAAATTAACATGATGAATTTATGATACACGTGAAAATTCACAGTTTCATATGCAGTCCTCTTTTTCTATTGCTTCTATATGTAAATGTTTATGTATGTTGTGTTTGTCAAGTTCAGAATAATAAAAAATTAAAAGAATTCGAAGGAACTGGACACAGGGAAACTCAAATAACCTCACATACAAAATCCCACAGTGATAACATAAGGACAGGAAATAGTTTGTTTACCAGCGGGAGAAGCAGCCCAGATTTGTTTCAGAAAAGATCAAAACGGGGCAGCTAGGTGGCACAGTGAATAGAGCACCGGTTCTGGAGTCAGGAGGACCTGAGTTCAAATCCGACCTCAGACACTTAACACTTACTAGCCATATGACTCTGGGCAAGTCACTTAACCCGAATTGCCCCTCCAAAAAGCAAAAAACAAAAAACAAAACAAAACAAAAAAAAAAAAACCAGAAAAGATCAAAATTAGTACAAAGTCAGAAGAATAAAAATGAGAAAAAGATACTGTATAATTACAAAAACTTCTACCTGACCTACTTAAGCAAATTATTGGTAATAAACTATAAGCTATGAATGGAAGGATTTAGACACTGATTGTAACTTAGTAACTTCCTATAGAAGTGTAACCAATATAAATTGCCATAAAAAAGGAAACCAGAAGAGCCTAAAAAATACCCCAAGTGGAAAGATATGACAGTCAAAGACCACAC
Source organism: Gymnobelideus leadbeateri (assembly GCA_011680675.1). Classification (NCBI taxonomy): domain Eukaryota; kingdom Metazoa; phylum Chordata; class Mammalia; order Diprotodontia; family Petauridae; genus Gymnobelideus; species Gymnobelideus leadbeateri. Next base: position 295,402 of record WOXC01000391.1, read on the forward strand.
CAAATCAGAACATACACTGGTCTGTATTATTTTACAGAGAAAAATGACAGAAGATAAGGAGTATTGCTTTAAAGACAAAAAGGCAATGGAAGTGAAAACAAATTTTTAAAAAACTAGGCAAAAGATTTGACCTTAAAGTCATCCCAAGAGCATTTAAGGATGAAAATGGTAGGATAACAAATAGAAGAACGGAAAAGAAATGGTGAAGATTATCACAAAAAATTCTTGTCATCACTATTAAGAATAGTGGGACCAATTCACTGGGCTCTTAACATGGGTCCTTCCTGTAAGTGCTTATAGAGGAAGAAGCAGCACTAAAGCAAACAGACAGCAACAGCAGGTGAAGATAACACAAATGTGAGCCTGCTCAGGGATTGATTTACTGGGTAGCTAAAAGAAGGAAAACTACTGAAGGCATGAAAAAATCCTGGACCTTAGTTTTTTTTTTTTGTTTTTGCTTTTTGGAGGGGAGAGGGCAGGGCAATTGGGGTTAAGTGACTTGCCCAAGGTCACATGGCTAGTAGTAAGTGTTAAGTGGCTGAGGCTGAATTTGAACTCAGGTCCTCCTGACTCCAGGGCCAGTGCTCTATTCACTGCACCACCTAGCTGCCCCTGACCTTAGTTTTTTAAAGAACAACCAAGATCCTATCAACAATTACCTAGCTACAGGCCAACTTTCCTATTTATAAATTTTTTTTTGGTAATAATCTATATATGCATTGAAGGCATCCTTGATGATAGTATTAGAAAGGAAGAGGCAGGCTTTCTCAAGCAATATTCCACAGTAGACATCTTGATCATCACACAGCTAAGGGATATGCATAAAACAAGATCCCACTAGGCCTTTTGATGACTAACAAAAGGTGTCTCCTAGGCATACATCAAAACCAAGCAAGATTCCTTGCAAATGATAATGACAAAGACAATAACTGTTTAATGAGGCAAAGAATAAAACAAGGAAGGGGCAGCTAGGTGGCGCAGTGAATAGAGCGCCGGCCGTGGAGTCAGAAGGACCTGAGTTCGGATCCGACCTCTTAATCCACACTTAATCCACACAAACAAAAACCTAGCTGTGTAACCTTGGGCAAGTTACTTAACCCCAATTGCCCTAAAGGGGCGGCTACGTGGCGCAGTGAGTAAGAGCGCTGGCCTCGGAGTTTGGATGACCCGAGATCAGATCCGGCCTCAGAAAATGAGCACCCACGCATAAACAATGACTAGCCGTGTAACCTTGAGCAAGTTACTTAACCCCAATTGCTTTAAAAAAAAAAAAAAGAATAAAACAAGGAAATGTCTGCTCCCTAAAGCTGTTCACCACCATCACAGAATGCCACCAGAATCCAAGCTCTAAAAAGTGAGCTCCTCCAGATCCTTCTGTTTAGGGATGAATTGTACCAGAAGTTTGCAGAGCCTCCTCAATGAACTCATAATTCCTCAAAAGATTTGGGCCTAATCAGCTCCTCTCCTCTCAAAGAAAATTAAAAGGATTAAGGATGCAAATTGTCTACCACTACTAGGTCTGTACCCCAAAGAGATCAAAGGAAAGGGAAAAGGACCTAGATGTACCAAAATATTTCTAGCAGCTCTTTCTGTGGTGGCAAAGAACTGGAAATTGAGGGGATGCCCATCAATAGGGGAATGGTTGAACAAGTTGTGGTATATGATTGTGATGGAATACTATTGTACTATAAGAAATAACAAGCAGGATGGTTTCAGAAAAACCTGATTAAAATTCACATGAACTGATGCAAAGTGAAGCAAGCAGAACCAGGCAAACACTACACACAGTAGTAGTAATACTGTAACAATGATCAACTGTGAATGACTTATCTACCCTGATCAAGACAATGATCTAAGAGAATTCCAAAGGACCCATGATGAAAAATGCTATCTATCTCCAAAGAGAACCGATGAACTCTGAGAGCAGACTAAAGCAGATTTTCTTTTACTTTCTTTATGCTTCTTGCTTTTTATTTTTTTACAACATGACTAATATGGAAATGTTTTACATGATTTCACTTGTATAACTGATATCATCTTGCCTTCTCAATGGGTGGGAGAGGGATGGGAGGGAGAGAGAATTTAGAACTCAAAAAAAAAAAAAAGAATGTTAAAAATAAAGTGTTAAAAAAAAGAGTACACATTTCCCATACTATGAGACATACAGAGTATACCCACCAATCTGTCTATCTATCTATATCTTCAACAGGCACATAAAAGGGACAATGGAGAGTTAGTTCCAAAATCAATGAGGATGAGAGCCAGCTGGATTATTGCCTATGGGAACCTGCAAATCCCCTAAATGATCCTGAACTTTTTCTGTGAAACAAGGTTTCATCTTTTTCATACAAATATTCTACCATGATTGTGTTTAACTGTGAATCAAGTCCCAAAATAATTAAAAATGAGGCTCACTCAGGGCAATGGAGGGTATAAGCAGGCTGTAAGACATAAACGAAGAACAAAGGGATATTCACACTCCTGATACGACCATCCCTACTGACTGTTCTACAGCCATGATTGAGAATTTATATTGTTTTCATCTGACCACAACATCCTATCCCTCAACTCTTACCTCCTTCTTCTGAAACCGATTCTCTATCCCCCTGAAGAATAAAAGCATTGTCAGGTAGCAATAAAAAACCAAGTGAAGGACATTACTTTGTAGTGGGTCTAAGTGGCATGATCACAGGACTCTGTTCAGTGATATTCAGCAGTATGTGAGTAGCAGATGAGAAGACAGATGGTGGGGGTAACCTAGGATTAGGATTTTCCAAGGCATGACTGGTGACCAGATAAAGGGGGCAATAGAATCAAGTTTAGAAGATGGTATATGGTTGAATTAGTTAGCTACAGGGTTAAAACTAAAGTGAAGGAAGTGAGATCAGAACAGAGGCAGATATATAGGAGACAGAGCACAGGACTTGAAGTCAGGAAGACCTGAGTGCAAATGCTGCCTCTGACACTTGCTAGCTAAGTGGTCCTGGGCAAGTCACTTAACCTGTTTGCTGCAGTTTAGGGGTCACAATAATAGCAACTACCTCTTAGGGCTGTTGTGAGGATAAAAAGAGGTAATACTTGTAAAATGCTTTGCAAACCTTAAAGGACTATCAAAATGTTAGCTATTATGATGATTATGGTTGAAACAGCCAACACATAAAGACAACAAGTTACAAAAGACATTCCTTTACAATCACTGATTGACACTGTTGCACCTTACTTTTTCCCGTCTTTTCACGGTATTTACTCCCCTGCAGAGAGCTTCCAAATGACAAAACTCTTTTAAACATGTAATTGAGAGAACCAAACACTTTTGGGGGGGGGGGGAGCGCAGCTCAGCAGTCTAAGCCAAACCAACCTCTTGGCTGGAGGGCGGTGGGAGGAGTCTTTTAAGTTGTCTCTTTGTGCATTTTACCAGAACTATTTTATAAATAGAATCCGCTAAAGAACAAGGTGCCAGATCAGTGTCTATCTTGCATTCATGAACAATCTTTTAAGAGTAATTAGATCAAACCCTGGCCAAGCGGTGAAACAAATTGGTCCAACAGAAAGACCCAGATGAGCTTTCCTAGCTAGGAGACAATGGGCATACCATTTAATGTAGCCTATTTCCTCTTATAAAATGTAAAATAATATTGGGACCATTTATGTTATAGGACTGTGAGGTGAAGTACTACCAAAATACCACACCCCCCAATCCACTTTAAATTTAAATCAGTAAGAAAATCAAATGAAATTATGCCAATGTTATGTCTAAACCTCAACGCAAATTTAATTCACCTTGAATTTTGAAATGCTAATTTAGTGACCTTAAATTCTTTTATTGTTGTCATTCAGGTGTTTCAGACTCTTCATGACCCTATCTGGGGTTTTCTTGGCAAAGACCCCAGATAGGGGCAAAGACTTGGCCATTTCCTTCTCCAGCTCATTTTACAACGGAGGAAATTGAAGCAGAGTTAAGTGACTTGCCCAGGGTCACACAGCTACTAAGTGTCTGAGGCCAGACTGGAACTCAGGAAGATAAGTCCTCCTGACTTCAGGCCCAGAACTCTGTCTACCATGCCACCTGGCTGACCCATAATTTCACTTATAGTCCCTATCATATACCAACACAAATTATGCCAATTAATATATATTTTTTAGCATTACTAATAGCATAGCATAGATCTTCCCGCCCCCCATGTACAATGGCCTTGGAGGCATATCATTGGATTATAGGGGGTGAAGAAACCTGGTAGATTGCATACACATATAGTTTTTTGCACTACCCCTCGTTCAGTAGGCCTAGTTGGATCTCAGTTCCAAAATTCAGGAAACATGCCCAAGCTGTTGTGAAACAGAATAGGAATATAAAAAGGTAAGTCTTCATTAAATAGAATTTGAAAACATGTACAAAAAAATTCAGAAAACATTTAGAACACAGCATATTGTTAAGTTTGGAAGAAATTACCTTTCAAAGTAAGAGGTCAAGGTAACTTAAGCATCATTCAACTGCCACAACACACTGTGTACTTCGCTTCTCTTTTCTCCAAGCTCCAAAATCTGGAAGTTTTCCAAAACAGAAAAGGTCAGAGTTGCCATAAAAAAAATTCAAAGGAAAAAACATGAAAGTTAAACTCATTACATACAGATTGACCAGCAATATTCTACTTGTAAGAGAGGCTCAGAAAGGAGTTAATGAGAATTAAGAAAGCTATTTGGATAGCTTTCTATGTGGCGGGACAAAGTGTGAACACACTGAATGGATCCACATGATAAACTACTGGCAGGGTATGGGACAAGAGAGGGTAGCATTGGAAAGACCATCTAAACAGATGAGATCACAGCTAGTTTCATTATTTTAATATATAAACTTTATCCATAAAGCACAGAAAAATATAGCTAGGATAGAAATGAAGAGTACCCTTTAAGACAACCTATTACACTTACACAAAATAATTAAAATAATAAAAAGGAACAAAAATTGGAAACCCATGACACAAAGAGTTTTGTTTTTGTTCATTTGTTTCAGTTGTGTCCAACCCTTCATCCCTGTTTGGGATTTTCTTGGCAAAGATATTAGAATGGTTTGCCATTTCCTTATCCAGTGGACCCATTTCGTCAGGCAGAGGTTAAAGGAGTTGCCCGGCATCTCACACAGCTAGGAAGTATCTGAGGCTGGATTTGAACTCAGGTCTTCCCAACTCCAGGCCCAGGGCTCTATCCACTGAGCCACCAGACACCTATGTGTTTACAGTAGCTCAATGAAATATGTTTTAGCTTCCAGCACCCAAAACACCCAAAGGGTAGTTATTTCCAAGGCAAAAATTCTTATCTGACAATTATGATGGCTTTTTCAATACCCAAATGGTTAACACTTGAATACTTTGGTCTGAATTAGCTTTGAGTGTGTTACTAAGCACCTGTACTTACACAGTGATTGGAGGGAGCCTTGGGTGAAAGTCCTGCACCTGACACAATACTGACTGTATGACCCTGGACAAGTCAGTGAATCTCTATCTCAAGCAATTCCCTAAGACTATATATACATTATGTGAGATGCTCGACTGTTTCCAAGAAAGGAGTTTCTGCACCAGGAGTTACCCACAGTGATGAAATGACAGTTCTGAATTCTCCATCCCCTTCTCTCCCTCCTCCAAAAGACAACTAAGTACTTCTATAGATTTGTGTTATTTTTTCAGTAGAAAAGGTTTAAAAAAAAAATCAGACTAGATTGTGAGTCAAACGGCTTGATATGAAGTAGCTGTGGGGGTTGGACAATTCACTGAACCTCCTTGGACCTCAATTTCCTTATTTGTATGACACAGAGTAGATGTTATCTGCAAGGTTCCCTACAGTTCTACTGATTACCCAAGAGTCAACAATTGCCAGAGAAAACAAATTGTCAAGAAAATAAAGCTCCAAAACAAGCTAAGTAAAATGTCAGTGAGCCCAGATAGTGCGCACCCCCCCCCCACTGTCATCACGTTCATTCTCATGAAATTTCCATCTTCCTGCTTTCTAAAATAGGCTGCCTTTACCTCTTATTACACAGTACTTTCTGCCAAGCCCCCAATTCACTACTCCTTCCCAAAAGAAGCCAAGGGCAGGCACACTAATGATGCTCCTAAGACATTCACTGAAGCTTCCACAGCCAATACAACTAGTGAGTAACTTGGGCTACTCTTCTACCTTGAAGACTAAGAGAGACAAAGGGAACTGTCAATAATACTCAGGGATGTCCTTCAGCATTCTACCTACCAGGGTGAGTTTGGCACTAGGTAATGGTCTGCTGCTCTCTTGCCACCAAGAAGTTAAAACTGAAAAAAATTCAAGTTGAAAGAAACTGGAGGGGCGGCTAGGTGGGGCAGTGAGTAGAGCGCCAGCCCTGGATTCAGAAGGACCTAAGTTCGGATCAGGCCTCAGACACTTAACACACACAAACAAACAAACAAAAAAAAACCTAGCTGTGTGACTTTGGTCAAGTTACTTAAGCCCAATTGCCCGAAGGAAGGAAGGAAGGAAGGAAGGAAGGAAGGAAGGAAGGAAGGAAGGAAGGAAGGAACTGAAGTCCCACCATGACAAAATGTTGCCAAGTCCCAGGCAGAGCTGGCCACTTCCACAAATGCTCCAAGCCACACAGAAGGGTTCATCTTCAAGTGTGGCACAACTTAAACTAGGATTTGTTCTTAATCATGAACTTCACTGTGGTTTTTCTGTCTTCCCCTGAATCAACAGGAGAGGACTCAAAATGGCACTAATCAGCAAGAGCCATTAAATCAGGTACAGAAACCCAATGATTCCTGGCCCTTTGGGTGACAAGAGTAACCAAATCAATCACATTCCAGGAGGCATAAGATCTACCTAAACACTAAACAAAACACCCCCCCTCCAAAAAAAAAGAGCTAAGGAGAAAAAAATGTCACCTTAATTCTAACAAAACCCCAAATTAACATCAGCATCCACACCAGTAAATGTTCCTATGCCCCTGCTGAGAGGGGAAAGACTTCCTAAGCCTACACTGCTTGTGTTGACCCTTTCCTGTTTCCTGAACTTACAAAGTTCTTACAAAACTTAAAAACTTACAAATTCTTACAAAGAACTGAATGTTACTGACACCAGACAGACCTCCTATCATTTGATAAAACCCTAGTTACCAATTCTCTTTCAGACTTTCCCCTCTACCTACTCACCCCCCTCATTATCCTTTTCTTTCTTAAAGCCAGGTGGGGAAAAGAACTTTTTCCCCTCCCTCCCCCCCAAAAAAACAGGTTAAAAAAACCCCATAAACACTCCCTCTTTCTCCAAAATACCTATTCTATCACCAATACAAATACCACTGGTTCTTCAAACGTTAAGAGTAGTCAAGTAGGATGAGAAAAGAAGGCAATAAACTACTGGTAGTGTATACAAACATGCCAAACTTTCTTTTCTAAGCCTTGACTTGTGAAAGGCAGTCTTATTTGAGACTTTCACCAATTAATCATAATTCTGTGTAAATTCATCTTTATATTGATTTCTATGCACCTTACACACATTACTAGTCTCTAACATTGGTTGTTTAAGGGCATCCTAATACTTCAGGGTTGTTCTCTTACTTCACAGGGTTGTTCTATCAAATGAGATTTCTGTAAAAGCTCTAGACACAGTACCTGACCCTTAGTAGGTACCACAGAAATGCTTATTCACTTCCCTTCCTTTTCCCTTTCACTTCAGGAATACACCATAACCTATTGTAATGGAAATGCAAATGTAAAGATCTTCCCAGCCCCTAGGCCCTTTGATAGGCTTAAGAGACTCTGAGAACCTTCCTTGATTTGAAAATATACTCTGCCCCCTAATAGGCTGAATGTAGTCACATGGAGCCTGTGGCAGGAGGCTTGGTTTTCTGGAATGCCTACACCTTGACACTGTGTGATTGGGCAGTGGGTCAAGAGGATGGCTACATTCTCTGACCCAGGAGAAGGCCATATAAACCCTGATGGGAGGCTTTGCTTTGGGGCTCACTTTGAGAAGTGTTGTGTGATTTGACCAGATGAGACTCTGGGCAGCCATTGAGAGCCCCCTCAGCTTTGAAAACCCAGATGTTGATGCTTCCCTCTCTGGTAACTGTGATTTGGTATTGATGGAATGGTTGGGCAGTTTGGAAGCCTGTCTGCTTGATCCATTTGTTTCTTTGTCTTGTGAGTTCTGTCTGTATACTTTGAAGTTTGGGGTGCTCACCTTTTTCCCCTGAACTAGGTAAATGATATATGTTTGACTGATAAGCTTGTTAACCTATTTCAAGTTGCTTTCCTTTAGAAAAGCAGATCTAAAAACCTGTGTTGGCAGCCACCCTGGGGATGTTGGGGTGCTTGCTGCTACACCTATCAATAACTTAAGTCTTCCAGAGTTGCCTGGAAGAGGTCCAGAGAGGTTAGGAGATTTGACCAGAGTTACACAGTGAGAGGTCTGAGTCTGGGGCTTCATAAGAAGCTATCTGCTACTCTATCCATGCTAGCTGTTTTTCACAAAGGTGAAATTCTATTTAAAAAGCCAAGGGATAGTTCAAATTCTTGAAACTGGACACACTGTAGACACTTCTTAAAATTGGTGTGTCATAAAAACATTGATAACAGGAAAATGTTAATGATATAAAACAAAAAACATGGTCAAGTCCATGCCAAGGGTCCCAGAATGCTTTGGTAGTCAGGCAGCTAGGGAGAGCAGCACTATTCTCAGCTCTGTTTTTAGTTCCCACAGATAATTCATCAGCAATAACCATCTTTCAGTTCCTCATGTCCTTCTCTAGCTCAAACATTCAAGGAGGTGAAGTGGGAAGAGTTTCAGACAGAATTAAGAGCTAGATTTGAAGCCCAACCCCACTGGCTTAATATCTTTCCTACTGTAAGCAAGTCAATTAAACTTCCTAGACTTTAGTTTCCTCGTCAGCAATATAAGTTGGACAAGAGGATTTCTAAGGTCCCTTTTAGCTCTTACACCTACCAGATGAGAAAAGACACTCAAAAATTCAAAGAGGTCCATGATCACACAGCCAGTCTGGCACTCTTTCCACTACACCTGAGTTGTCAAACTCCTGGCCCTCTCAAGCCAGACTAAAATGTCACTGGGAAATATTTAACAAAATAAATGAGAGTACAAAACAGAGATAATGTAAATTTGTGGTCTTCTAAGTCAATATGCAGCCCGCAAGGATCTCCTTCTATTTGAGTTGGCTACCATTACACTAGACCATCCTGATTATACCTCATAATTTTATGTATCCAATGACCTTGGCCAGAAAAAAACCCACCCATACTACTCAAACTACTCTTCAAACTAATAAACAAGAGCTTGGTGACTAGGGAGAGGAAAAGAAAGGCATATTATCTGATGTCTCCTTCAAAGTGAAATGGAATTTGCTTAGATTCTCTATCCTTTTCCTTAAATGTGTTCCAAATTTTTTCACTATCCTCTTCAGGACAGTTCTAACCAGAGGGAGAAGCAAGGATAGGCTATAGGGGCAATATTCTTAAGCAACAAATCAAAAAAGCCCGACAACATATGCAAGGTTCTACTACAAAGGAGGAGTGAGAACCAGGTCTGGTCAGTATAATTTCCTAGGATTCAGTTTCCATTGCCTTGTTCTTTCCATTTACATTGTTGTCAATGTTCTTTTTAAAACAAAATTCTGACAAAAGAGGAAAATGACAAATGCTGGAGGGGCCATGGGAAAACAGGCACACTAATGAAGTGTTTGTGGAACTATGAATTAATCCAACCATTCTGGAAAAGTGATTTGGAACTATGACCAAAAATTATTCAATTATTCATGCCTTTTGATCCAGCTATACCACTACTAGGCCTAGACCCCAAAAAGATCAAATAAAGAAGAAAAGGACCTATATAGACAAACATATTTATAGCAGTTCTTTTCACAGAAGCAAATAACTAGAAACTAGAGGAGTACCTATTGGAGAATGGTTAAACAAATTACATATGTGGACATAATGGAATATTACTGTGTGTAAGAAATGATAAAATGGACAGTTGCAGAGGATACTGGGAACTGATGCAGAGTGAAATGAGCAGAATCAGGAGAATAATTTATACAATGATAACAACAGTAAAGAGAAAAACAATTCTGAAAGACTTTAGAACTCTGATGATAAACCATGATGCTAGAGGACTAAAAATGAAGTATACTTCCCATCTCTTGCAAGGGAAGTGATGGACCTAAAATGAGGAATGAAACATACATTTTTAGACATGGCCAACCTGGAGATTTGTTAGACCAGTATTTGTTGTGTTTAGTTTTTCTTTTTTGCCAATTCTTCAATGCAGGTGAGAGAGGGAGGATAGTAAGAGGGAATGATTCTTGCTTATAAAATAAAATGTAATAATAAAATTCTAACAAAGAGGCTGGTGATCCATGGAGTTTGCTATAATGGGATTTGATGTTATCACTGTTTACCTGCAAGTGAATTCACCAAACCAACCTCAATACCTACCTTAACAAATATTTAGTTATTTCAAATAATAGTTTCTATAAATATGCCTTAAAACGAATATATATGAAATGTACCAACTTAATAGAATCCTATAGTTAAAATAGTTAAACAAAAGTAGGATCTAAATTTTCTTAACTATTTTATAAACTGCATATACTATAAAATAAACTCTAATATTTTCTAGAGCTAATCATCTATCTAATCCAGCACTAACTATGCACACTAATCTATATACTATAAAAATTAAATACAGTACCTTCATGTTTCTTTCATCACTCACTGGATCGTAATACATTCATCTTTTCTTTCCTTTTCAGTAATCCCAAAAGCCCTAAATTTAACCAAAAGTTTGTAAAGATAAGCAATTTGTTCCTGATTTAGTTCAATTTAATCTTATCTACATTTAAGGAAACAGTTTTTATGAAGAAAACACTAGATTTAAGATAAGTGAAATCCCATAAGCACAAACTCTACAGAACATCCTCTTTTATTATAGTGAGAAGTAGCATGCAATAGCAGAAGGGAAAAAGTCAGAAGACCTGGGCTTGAGTTTCACCTCTGCCATTTATTGTTCATATGATTTTTTTCCCTCTCTGAGTCTCAGTTTCCTCATTTATAAAAAGAGGGCACAATATACAGAAGCAAATAAGCACAGTAACCTAGTGTTTGATAAACTCAGAGCTCCAAGCTATTGGGGCAATTTGATAAAAATTGCTGGGAAAACTGGAAAAGCAGTCAGGCAGAAAATAGACATAGACCAACATCTCATACTGTATACCAAGATCAGCTCAAAAACAGGTGCGTGATCTAGACATATATAAGGTAACATCACAAGCAAATTAATGGAGCACAGAAATAGCTACCTGTCAGATCTATGGATAGAGGAAGAGTTCATAATCAAATAAGATAAAGAGGTTCACAGGAGGTAAATTGGATAATTTTGATTACATAAAATTATAAAGATTTTGCATAAACAAAACCAATGCAGCCAAAATTAGAAAAAGAAACTGGGGAGAAAATCTTTGCAAGTTTCTCTAACGGAATACTATTATGCTGTAAGAAATGATGAAGGGAATGGTTTCAGAAAAACAATTTACCTAGTAACAATACTGTAAAAATAATCAACTGTGAAAGAGTAAGGTGGATCACTACAACTTCAAAGGACTCACGGTAAAATGTTATCCACCTCCACATAGAGAACTGATGGACTCAAGAAGCATATCTTTTTTCTCTTAATCTTGGCTTCTCTTAAACTATGGCTAACTGGAGATGTTTTGCATGATTTCATATGTGTAATGGGTATCAAATTTCTTGCCTTCTCAATGAGTAGACAAGGTATGGAGGGAGGGAAAGAATTTGAAAATGAAAATAAAATTGAATTAAAAAACAAAATAAAATGAAGGGACTGAATAACATGATTCAATTCAGTAAACATTAGTTATATGTAAGAACTGAAGAAAAAACAGTTGATAGCCTGCATCTCTATAATTAATGAGCTTGTAATCATAGGGGAATGCAGATTCCTTCGATAAATGACCCCTTAGTTCTTTTAAGTTTATGTGTTTGTGTGATATTTGAAGGAGAATTAGAGAAGGAAAAAAAATAAATGGCATATAATCTCAGAAAAATCAAATGGAAAGGCTCAGCTTCTGAAATTTAAACATTGAATAATTAAGCGCTTTGATAGCAACCTACTGTAATCCAAACAGGGACCAGGAAAGCCCTTCCTTTGTAAAATTATCCTACAGGAAATCATAATCAAATAAAAGAACTGTTACTGTGGTGCATCTTTTAGGACACAGGAAAACAAAACTGCTATTTCTAGGCCATGGCACAATCAGTCCTCTCCCCATTTATCTACACTACCTTCTTGGAATCATTTCCACTGAGCTTGCTGCCTACTTCCAACTTTGGACAATTTTACAGAATTTCCAAGTCAGAAGACAACCTAAGATGCATAGTCCAAACCACAGTTTCCCAAAGTGGGCAATATCTCTTGGGGGGGGGGGGCGCAGTTGAGTAATTTTTTTTTAAAAGGGGGCAGTAGGTCAAATAAGTTTGGGAACCTCTGGTCCAAACTGAACAAAGATCTATGCTCTCTACAACATTCCTGTTAAATGGTTGTCCAGCTTCCACTTGAAGACTTCCAGTGATTGCACCTTCTACATTCACTCTACTTTGGTATAGATCTCATTGTTAGCCAGTCTTTCCTCACATTTAATTGAAATCTGCTTCTTTGAAACTTTTATTGTTTTAATTGTGCTCCCTAGGCCTTAAGCAGAACAAGGTCATTTCTTCTTCTACTTTCAATTACTTCAAGAAAATTCTCCCTTCCTCCATAATAAACTTCATCTTTATATCCTCAGTTCTTTCAAATGATGCTAGGATGACATGGCCTCGCATCATCCTGGACCCCCTCTAGTTTCTTTAAAATGTAGTACTCAATGAACACAACACTCCAGATGTGATCTAACCAGAGACATGGTCAGCAGAACAATTACCTCCCTCATTCTCGACATTGCATTTATTAAGATACCTTAACTTTTTTGGACTGTCGTTACATTATCAATACCTACTGAATTGCAGTGTAACTCTCCAATCTTTTTCATGGAAAAAGAAACCTATCTAGTCATGATTCCTCTATCTTGTACTCGTAACATAATGTTTTTAAGCCCCAAATGCAGGATTTAATATTTATCCCTAATTAAATTTCCACTCTCCCCAAATCTATTTTAGCTAGCCAATGTTTTTCACCAACACATTGCTCTTTGGATCCACTGACTTTCAATGAAGAGAAACACTTAGGCCACCACCAAAGTTTGGAAGGTCAACGAAGGAACGTCCTTCTGCTAATTGATCAAAAGCACAAGAATAAAAAGGGGAGCTGTCTTGGGTGTCATTCTGTTAATATTCTTACCAATACTTGGATAAAGGGCAAGATGGCAGACTTATCAAATTTGCAGATGCCACAAAACTGGGAGACAGTTTAGGCAATGAATGACAAAATCAAGACCCACTACAGTTAAGGACCAAATCTAGTAAGCTGACATACAAGAAGGATGACTACAAAACCCAAAATTTGGATTTTTAAAAACCAACAATACAAATGTAGAGTAAATGTGACTATACAAGAGAGTTCATGTGAAAAACATGGAGTTTTAATGGACAAGTTCAATGAGTCAACAGTATAATGTAGCAGCCAAAAGACTAATGTGATTTTAAAATGCATTAACAGAAACAGTGTCCAGAATTAGAGATATAATAGCTTGATGTACTCTGCCTTGTACAGAGCAGAGCTGGAATATTTTGTTCATTTCTGGGAAAATACATTTGAAAAAAGACATTGACAAGGTGTAGTATGTTGAGGAGGGTGATTCAGGGTGATGAGGAGACTAAAAAAACAGGCCATTATGACAACTGGTTGAAGTAACTACAGATTCCTAACCAGAAGTAGAAAAGAGGCATTCAGGAACTAAGACTTCTTCACCTCAACTTCTTCCCTTATATTTGAGGACTTCAATATACATGTTGATGTGATACTAAACATCTTAACTCCCACAATCCGAACCCTCACTTCACCTCAATCACCCAGAGATTTTCATACCCTTAATCTTACCATCACTCATAAAGAATTTTACCTCTATAACTAAGAACTTGGAAATTCCTCAATCTGATCACAACCTCCCCAACTTTCATCTCTTCTAATGCTTCATTCCTTCTAAACCTATTCTTCATCTTCATTGGGACCTCTAGTCACCCCACCCCACCCCACAGTGCTCTAGCCTAATTTTCTGTCTTTCCCAATCTTGACATTACAACTATAACTTAAATTCTCTGGTCAAGTTCTCGTTTCTAAGATGTATAGAGAACTGATTCAAATGTATAAGACTAAGAGTAATTTCCCAATTAATAAACACTCAAAGGATATGAATAGGCAGTTTTCAAAGGAAGAAACCCAAGCCTGAATAGTCATATAAAAATGTTCTATAACTCACTAATAGAAAAATGCAAATTAAAACAACTCTGAAGTTCCACCTTCACGCCTATCAGATTAGCTAAACTGATAAAAAGGGAAAATGACAAATGCTAAAGGGGCTACGGGAAAACAGGTACACTAATGAACTGTGGGTAAAGCTATAAATTGGTCCAACCATCCTGAAAAGCAATTTGGAAGGATGCCTCAAAAGCTACTCAACTGTTCATACTCTTTGATACAGGGATACCACTACCAGGTTTATACTCAAAAGAGATTAAAGAGAAAAAGAACTAAAATGTACAAAAATATTTATAGCAGCTTTTTTTGTGGTGGCAAAGAATTGGAAAGTGAGTGGGTGCCAATCAATTGGGAAGGGGCTGAACAAGTTATGGTGTATGTATGCAACAGAATACTATTGTGCTGTAAGAACTGATGAAGGGAATGGTTTTGAAGAAACATGGGAAGACTTGTATGAACTGATGCAGAGTTAACAGAACTTAGAGAACAATTCATACAATAACAGCAATATCATCAAGACAAACAACTCCGTCCACAACATGACTAATATGGAAATATGTTTTGCATGACTGCATGTGTATAACCTATATCAAATTGCTTACCATCTCAGGGAGGGAAGGAGGGAGAAAACTCGAACTCAAAAATTCTTAAACATGAATTTGTTAAAATTGTCTTTATGTGTAATTGGGAAAAAATAAAATATTATTTTAAAAAACACAATGACTAACAATTCCAGAGGATTGAAGATGGAACATTTTACCCATCTCCTAATAGAGAGGTGATAGATTCAGAGTACAGATTGAAGTGCTTTGTTTTGGTTGGGGGGGAGGGGAGGCCTGGCCAACATGGGAATTTGTTTTGCTTGACTATAAGTGTTTCTAACAAGGGTTTTATTTTTCTTGCTTTCTCAGTGGGAGGAGAGGAGGAAAAGAAGCAGGGAGGGGACTGGAAAGAAAACAATGTAAATCAGAAAATTAAAATCAATTTTAAAAAATATACCTTGATACTGTAATTTATTCAATTATCCATTGTCCTTAACACCTGACCTTAATCCCTAGTTCCCTTATTCTTTTGCCATTAATGCCTGACTTCCACCATCTACCTTCCCCACTCCTACCTATGTACTGAACAGCAAATGAGAAAGTCCCAACCATGCTGCCTGAGTTCAGTATCGATCTCTGCTATCTAATCTCACCTATACCCTCACTGCCATGAGACATTCTCTTTATTGGACTCCCCACAGCTGGGTTCCAAACCTTTTCTTTTTTCAAGCCCCCACTTCAGAGGGGGGCCTCACTTCACACTTTACTGAGAAATTAAGGTTATTAGCCCCTTCCCCTCCAGTCCACTCATTCTCTCCGTAGCTCCAGTATGACAAAGGTCTCTAGAGCCCTTCTCACCAAGACCAGCTCTCCTCCTGCTCCTTATCCCATGCTCTCCTATGTCCTTTGGGAACTTGGCCCACAATCATCCTCCCAACCCTCTTTTTATTGTGCCCTCTCTCCTTAACTGCTGGCTCTAGCTTTGCTGCCTACAAACATCTCCAAGTCTCCTCCATTCACTAAAAAAAACAAAAGCCAAACTACTTTGGTTTGACCCTCCCAGCCCCTCAAGCTAGCTAACATCCTGTATTTCTCCTTTTCACAGGCAAATTCCTAGAAAAGGCTTTCTCTACTGCCTCCATTTCGTCTCCTCCTAACTCACTTTTCAACCCCTAGCCACGTGGCTTAAGGACCCATCAGGGGAGAGCAATGAGCTCTAGCTGGCTAAATCCCATGTGATGTCCTTTTCTCAGTTCTCCTGCTCCTTGACCCTTCTGTAACATGTGAGGCTGCTGACCACTCCCTCCTCCTGGGCACTCCCCTCCCAATTGTCACCTGCCATGTGGTCTAAGCCTTCATATCCTGCCCTTTTCCTCCCCCCACACTCTAGGCTCTTTCTCTACACCCACTCTATTGGTGAACCCATTAGCTCTCAAGACTTCAATTAGCATCTCTTAGAGATGACTCCCCCAATTTATGTGTCCATTCAATCTTTCTCTGAATGAGCCCATTAGACTTCTTCACTGGGATATCCCATAGGCATCTCAAATTTAACACATCCAAAGCAGAATTCTTAGTTCCTGCCCCACCCACTCCTCTTCCTGAATTCCTTATTTCAGGTGAAAAGACCAGCATTAAGCCGGTCATCTAGGTTCACAACCTGGGAGTCACCCTCACCACATGCCTTGAGATAACCAGCCTTGTCTATTCTACCTCCACAACATCTCTTACTTAGACAATTGCAACAGCCCCAGCCAGCTCTAGGACATCCTCCACACACACAGCTGAACAGTCCTAAAGTACAAATTCCTGACCAGGTCACTCCCTTGCTCAAAAGCTCCAATGGCTCTTGGGGGGGGGGGGGGGGGGAAGACCAGCTTGGCTTGGAGTTTAAAGCCCCTCCTAATCTGGTTCCAGCCTACCTTTCCAGACTAATTATACACTACTCTGCATCACACACTATGATCCAGACAAACCAGCTCATTTTGTATGCCCTAAATGTAATATTCTCATTAATAACAGAAGATGCATATATAACAAGCATAAAAACACAAGAAAATTGTCAAAGGAATTCTGACAGCTATATGGAAATGTAAGAAATGAGCTCCCTAATATGCAGGAAGAGTGCTAACCTGAATATTGGGAAATCTGTATTTGAAACTTGGCTCCGACACTTTACTAGCTCTGGGACACTGAACAAATCACTCAAATTCTCTAAAACTCAGTTTCCTCGTCTGTAAACTGGGGAGAACTAGGCTTATTATACTACCCCAATGGGTTGCTATGGAAAAAGCATTTTATAAACCACAAAGTACTACAAAAATAGGAGTAGCTACATGAAATCACATCAGTCTTCCCTGGTAAGGAATATTTTTTTAAGTTTCAGCAGAAAATAAACTTTTAAAACATTACTATAGCGAGACTAATTTTGATATTTTTGTCAGAGTAAGATATCAGTTGAATACTATGAAAGTAAAAGGTTACAATGGCCATTATATCAAATGAATGCTTCCAGTTAGCAAGTGGTATATTGAACTGCTTTATAGGAGGGTTCTACTTTGGGAACAAGACTAATAGGGAAAGCTAAAGGATCACTTATAATTTTAATCACAGTAACTTTGAAGTTGAAATTTTTTTCTGGAGGCAAAATGCCAAAATGGTTCATCATCCAGCTCCTGTAAGAGAGAGTCAATAGATTAAAGAACTGATAACAAAAGACAGTTTAAAGGGGTCAGGGACAAATTTCCCCTCTTCCACCCATATAACCATTCTTCTAAGAAGTAAAATTGTGCTGACTGTTAATTGACCAATTCTACCATTTTTCACCCAAATCCAAATGGAGATTATAGGCTCATATATTGAACTGAGTTTCACAGAAGGGCCCTTGAAGTCATCTGATCTGACCCCCTCAGTTTTTCAGATGAACTGAAGACCAAATGGGTTAAGTGACTTGCCCAAGGTCATACAAGTATTAAATGGCAGAGATGAGATGACAGTGAAAAAGACATCACTATGTTCACCATAATTCCACAGTTCATTCTATGTGTGTGTGTGTGTGTATATATATATATATATATACACACACACACACATATACATACATAAATTACATATGTAATATAAATATTTAAAAATTATATCTATAAATATACTATATAATTCTTAGAATGCTCAAGTTGAAAGCAAGAGAATCCAAGGATAGAACTTTCCCAAAAACACTAGAAACCTCCCATCTACTAAGCCTTTATGCCTATACCCTTTATGACAGACATCACTACTATAAGGAAGAACTTTATACCAATTACAGTTGTCAAAAAGTGTTGAAACAGAAGCTGAGTGATCACCTGCCAGCGATGTCATAGGGGGTATTCTTCCATTGTATAGGAAGTTGGACTAAGATGCTCATTAAAGTTTCTTCCAATTATAGAAATCTATGATTCTAAGTATGTTTTTGCTCTGAAGCTAGGGGAACAGGAAATATATGGGTACTATATAATAATACTGTAAAATTAGAAGTCAGAGTAAATCAGAAACCTGGGATATTTGAACCAAATAACTAATGACTGGCAGCTAGAAGCAATTTTGATTTCAGTTAATAAGAATTCCTAAGTCAAACAACCTATAGAATTTTACTGTGACTACCCTGGAAAGCTCTGTGATTTTTCATGTGGGAACTCCCATTATAAGAACTCCCAACAGATTAAGATCTAAAACTGTTAATGACTTAGAATATAAGTCCTTGACTAAGGCAAACAGTTAAGTGACTTGTCTAGAATCACACAGCTAATATGTTAGAAGTAGGATTTAATCCCACATCTTCCTGGTTTCAAGTCTAGCAGTCTATTCACTAAACCAAGTTGCCTTTACATTTTAAAATACGTGTTTATTTAATCCATAATAATGTAACCAAGATGAGACTTCAATTTCCAAAAGGGATTCTGAGAATCAAATTCTGCCAATCAATGAAACCAAAAAAAGTCAACATTCCAATAGCACTTGGCTGCTTTGCTCCCAAAAGAACTTCAATCAAGATGTTACCAGTATTAACAAATCATCTATGTTATTTTATAATTAGCAAGGTTTATATTCAAACTTTCTAAGGCAATTAAGACTATAAGTCTTTGGAGGAGGTGCCAACCTGCATTGGCAGAGGGAGTATCCTCTCCTGGGAGTCCCCTATGCCAATGAAATCACTGGTTCAGCCCCCATCTCTCTATTTGGACTAGTCCTTAAATTCAGTCACAAATGAACAATTTCCTAGTTCTTTTATCATTAATGCCCAACAATCTGCAAGTCATTATGTGTATTTTCTCTAAGTGGAAGAAATCTTCTCTTGTTTTGAAATGATTAAAATATTCTGATATAAAACACCTTCCAGCTCCCAAATTCTAAGATTTTTTTTTAATAAACCCAGGAAGATCTTACCAAGAATGGAAAATCCACTTAAGATACACATAAGACTTTCTAAAGAAATTCTAAGGTTTTAAGACCTTATTCTACACCAAAAAGACTTAATAGCAAATTATCTACATCTTAAGACACACAATTTAAATACAATAATTACAAGACTACTTTCCTTGAGCTGGAGGAAAAAAATTAATCATTCTTCATTCTTTCTATAGGGTATGAATTTCTTTGACATATATAAAACTCAAACATTTGAACCACACATCAGCTTAACGGTAAAGTAGTTAAGAACAAAAGCCCACTAATCAGTATTCAAAAAGATCATTAGAGAGTCTGAGAAGCTACCATAATACTGAATAAAAATGCCCAATCCTACCAGTCAACATTTTCAGAATCTGACAGTTATTTTTCAGGGGCTTAACTTGAAATGTATCGAAAAAAGGTTTGCCACAAAACATTAGCTTAGAGGAGGATCTAAAGGTATTGTCCTATAGTGGGAATAGAAGGATTAAGTCGTCAAGCAGCATAACCGAAGCCAAACGACGACAGCCATTTCCCAAATAACAGTCGTCATTTTTTAAAAGCTCAAGTGCCTGGTGTAAATTTCAATCCCAAACCTAGACCATCTAGGAAGCATAGCTACAATTCAACAAAGCTTATCTTATTCATGCTCAATATGGCTGCAATTCTGTTAAAATTGTGCTTTCCTATCCTCAAGTCTGAAACTGCTCATGAGTCAGCCTAAACAGGGAGTGTTCCCTTGGCTGGTTCTGAGCAGATACCTTGTCCTTGATCACTGTGGCCCTTCGAAGGGCTAAGTCATTTACCAGCAATTAGACAAATCATTTCTTTTCCCCTTAATCCAAATCCCATAAGTCAAACGCATTTTCATCAGCTCAAGATTCTACAAGCACAGACATTTTTGGTCACTAGCACAGAACTAGGGCCGGCTAAGATACCATACAGTTAACAGGTGCCTCTAACAAGAAAGGGGTTGCCGGGCCTAGGGTCCAAGGGCTAACCTGTGGAGCGATTACGAAGAAATGGTCTAGAGCAGAAATGTAGCTGTCTCCTCCATCTTGAAATTAATCAGCAGAAGGGAAAACGGGAGAGAGAGAGTCTAGTAACCAACCGGCAGGCCCACCAATAAACGGCGACAGTGACGTGATGGTGAACGCAGCTGGCTAGCAACAAGGCCTGCGTAAACCCTCAGAGCCTAAATCCTCCGTACTTATTTTTTTTAAGAAATAAAAAGCTAAAATGGCCTCGATCCAACTCCTACCCCCTCTCCTAAAGCCCCACTCTTTCCGGTTTTAAGTGGGGGGTAAAATAGCAGACTCTATCTGCCCCTAGGAAGGAATCCTCCGGGGCGGGCGGCTGGGAGGGGGAGGGGGAGAGGGAGGGGGAGGGAGGGAGAGAAGGAGGGGGAGCTCGGCGCAAAACGGGCCCTAGAGAATGGCACAAAACTAAAGCCGTTGACATCTCAGATACCTGACGATTTGCTTTCGATTCCCACTTCCCCAACCTCAAGGGATGAAGCCCGCCCCCCTAATTGGGGGGGAAAACCGCCCTCCCCCCCACCGAGAAAAATCCCCTCGCCCCAGTGACGAGAGGCGGGCATTTCACCCCGGGGGCTCCTAAGCTTAGGAATTGGGCTGGGGAGGGTGGGGGGAGGGAAGGGGGGAATCTCTAGGGGCTGGGGAGTCAGACGAAACGCGGCCAAGGCCAAGGTCCCCGGGCTTCAACCGCCATCGCCAACCTAAAATGGCATCGGCCGAGGGACTTGGCCGAGAAGCCCGCCCCCTGCCCTCCCCTCCCCTGCCCTGCCATCCTCTCTCCTCCCTCGCGCTAATCCGCGCCCGGGCCCTGGGCTCCGACCCGATAATCAGATACCTGGGCCATTTTGAGAAAAAACAGAGAAGGAGAAGGCGGAGGGAGGCAGAGAGAGTCGGGGCGGCTCCTCCGCGGGCTCCCCGACTCCCGCCCGGGGTGTCTGCGGGCTCCCGCCCAGCACCACTTACTAAGGGTCGCAGCTGGGACGCGACTCCTCCGCAGGGCCGGCGATGACTGCTCCCGCCTCCTGCCACAATCGTCTGAGTCCAGTTGGGGTAACTCCGTGGTAGAGGCTGGCCGCTGCCCTGCACGTCGCTCAGGCGGCCATTTCCTTCTCCATTGTTACCAGGGAACCGCCGGAAACGACTCCCACCAAACACAAAGTGACGGCACAACGCCCTGCTTACGCACGGCCCCACCCCATGGCCGTTGGGCCAATCCGCCTCAGTCTCGCGAGGTTTGCCGCCTGAGGAGGGCGCGCGGCCCAACGGAGGCCTCACGCCCTTCATGTGACGGCCTTCCGCGCCATCTTGACTTGAGAGCAAACCCTCGAGCCCCCAGAGTCGCGAGAGTCTCCCCCGGGCCCCAGAAAAGGCTAGTTAGCGTAGGGCACGTCCCGACTGGTCACGCCCCGCCCCCCCACTGCAGGAAAGCGCTGCAGCAAGCCATAGTGTCCTGACAGTGGATGGGGCCTTCTGCTGTGTCTGTCTGCCCATGGCTCCCTGTCCCAATATCCCCTTAGCCTTCTGCCAACATGGGGCTGTTACATTTCTCCAAATAGGACCTACTGGGAGAATGCCCCAGGTCACTCCAGGGCAAAGCACTCAGCTCATTTTGACAGTTCGTGTATTAGTGACTCATGACATACACTGACTTCAGAAGCCCTCACTGGCCTCAGAACAGTTATGTGAAGTAAAAGTATTATGAAGCTCATTTTATAACTGAGAAAATAGGCTCCATAAGTGACTTGCCAAGGTGCTCAACACATATGAAACCCATTTTGAACCTATCTCTCAGTTATCTTTGTGATTTAATGTTATAAGTTGGGATTAATAGGACCATGGCAAAAGTGGGATGTTCTTTAGCCCCAACAGGAAATGAATTGGCCAAAAACTGACCCTCAGTAGTCCCATTCCCTATCATGTAGCTCACATGGAGGAATCTACCACATCAGCCAATTTTATGGTTGTCAATAACACTCCAGGGCACTGATTTTGAAGATGACAATGGCTGTGCCAGGAATATCACAAACTATTATTCCATTGTAGCAAAAACTCTACAGAGCATATCCAGAGAAAAACTACATTAGACATTATATGATGAGCCAGCTAGTTTCCTAACCCCAAAATAAACACTGTAACTATTTTACATGAAGAGATTCCTGGTCATGTAAAATCACTTGAAAGGAAAAGATCATATTGCCACCACTAAAGTGTTTTAATTTAAATGATACATCTATTTCATGAAGGCAACGCTTTGTCAGACTTACAGCTTGAAGGGACCTCAAAGGTAATTTTGTTTTTACAGAGGCCCATAGAGATTAATTGACTTGCCCTATATCACAGAGGCATAATTAGAACCCAGTTCCTGTGACTCCAAAGTCCAGTACACTTTTCCTTCTACCACACTACCTCCTCAGGTTCTATAATATAATAAAGACTGTGCTAGAGCTGTTGCCATGACACATGTGGCCTGAGAAGAGAGTTCCTAGAAAATTTAATACTGAATACCAGTGTAATGGGAGTCTGGTACATAAACAGATTCTATCAGCTTGCTAATATGGCATCTCTCTGTAGAGGACACTAAAGAGAATGTTAATGACTAGAGCATGTTTGGCTAGTCTTGTGACTGGTTCTAGTTGGCCTACCACATGCTGGGAGGAGTCTGTTTCCACTGGTTGTCTTCCCCCTGCTGATTATCTCCAATTTATTCTGCATATATCTTATTTGTTCAGAGCTGTTTGGATGTTGTCTCCCCCAATAGACTGTAAGC
Organism: Gymnobelideus leadbeateri; assembly: GCA_011680675.1. Lineage (NCBI taxonomy): Eukaryota > Metazoa > Chordata > Mammalia > Diprotodontia > Petauridae > Gymnobelideus > Gymnobelideus leadbeateri. Next base: position 318,639 of record WOXC01000391.1, read on the forward strand.
TCCTTAAGAGCAGACCTTAAGAGCATGTCTTGGCTTTCTTTGTATCCCTAGCACTTAGCTAGTGCCTGACACATAGTAGACACTTAATAAATGCTAGTTGACCAATTAAATAGCTGTGCAGCTATATCTATTAGTGTCTTCAGAAGGACTCAAGCCAACTCTATCTCTCATTGCCTCAGTATTCTTGGAGGAACTTGGAGGAGTTTTCTTGGTCCCTGCTTTGTCACATGTCCTGGGAACATGAACCTTGCTATCTTGCCAACAACTCTATTCCTCCACATGCTGCCTCAGGATTCCCATGGTCCTTTAGGTCCTGGGCCCTTGGCACTGATGGGGGGAAGGGCAAGAGGTTTTACAGGGCTCCAATCAAGATCAATGACCAATCAAGATCAATCAGAGACCCTGAGTCTGGAAGGAATTCACTAGGCTCAAGCAATCTTGATTATAAAAGTTTATCGTTACACTTTGTAGCAGGCAAGGGTTCTTAGGGAACATGAAAACTTACAGAAGTCACAGGGATAGTTTTAAGGAGTCCAGACAGTAAATCAGATGTCAATTATGCTAACTAGATGAGTAAGGGTGGGATTAGGGAGGAGTTAAGGAGTGGTCAGTGCTTAAAGGAACATGCACTTTCAATGTCAACTGTGCAGGCGTATTGCCCATAATTCACTGGGAAATAGCCCAAGGTGGGGCTACCTGGAGGTGTGGTTTTAGGCCTGAAACATCACTAAGTCAGCTAGTGGTCAGGGCTGACTGAGAAGTCCCTAGTCTGCCACCCATCAGTGTTACGTTTGACAATGGATGTTGGGAACCAAGGCTAATGGAGACTCAGTATGTGTATAATTGGCTAAGGAGTTAACCTATAGATAGTGCATTGAAGGATTAATGGATACAGCTGGCCAATATACTAGGGGAAGATAACGTTTGCCTAAGCTAAAATGTTTATAGATGGTTTAGTGAAGGATTCATAGGTGTAGCTTGTTATTGTTCCAAGCAGAGATAAACAGTTCATGAGTTGTTGCTGGGCAGAATGCTGGCAGGGGGAAGGGGCAGAGTTAAAGCTCTGAGGCTGGGGAGGGGGAAATGTGATTTTAGAGACTGGTTTTACAAATTGATTTTACAAACTGATGTTACAAACTGATATTACAGACTGATGTTACAAACATAGACTAATGTTACAAACATAGATCCCAAGCACCCCATCAGCACCACTTACTCAGAAATCTTTTGGATCTTTTCAATGTTTTTGTCTTAAAAATAAAAGATTTCTTAAATAAACAGAGAATATGCTGCCTTATATGTGCTCCCAAAAAAGGGAAAGGGAAAGAGAAGGGAAGTTTCAAAGGCTAAGGCTCTGAGCCCCAGGAATCTAAGAGCCCAGGAATTCAGGCTGGGTGTTATAGCCAACCCAGCATCAAGGCCTCAAAGAGCACAGAGGCCTGTAGCAATGTCAGCTTTGGATAGGAATTTGGTGGGAGCAATGTTATGAAAGAACTAAGCTAGAATGAGAACCTAATCCTTCCCCAGATACTGAGGTGGTATAGGGAATATTGTGCCCCAAGGCATTGTTTTTTTTGTGCTTCTTTTTCCTACAGCTGTCAAGTTAATAGCCCTTTCTAAAACCAAACTGATGTTAAATGGAACTGGGTACTAATAACTGGGTCCCTAAAATGGGTTGAATACAGCCAATGGAAACTTAAACTGATAGCAGAGAAAAGAGATTCCCCACAAAACCATCAGAATACCTGAGAACCATGAGGGAAAGGCCTAAAAAACCTGACCTTAGAGAATGGGGTACGGGCATACATGTTATACCAGCTTTCTAATTGGGAGGTGGATTTCTGAGTTGTGCTAGTCTCAAAGGTTGCCTCACAGGGAGCCCTAAGTTCAAGAATTTGGAGATCTAGCGTGGCCCTGGAGTCAGAAGGACCTGAGTTCGGATCCGGCCTCAGACACTTAACACACACACACACACACACACACACACACACACACACACACACACACACACAAAACCTAGCCGTGTGACCTTGGGCAAATTACTTAATCCCAATTGCCCTCCAAAAAGCAAAAAAAAAAAAATAATAATAATTTGGAGATCTTGCTTTCTTTTCAACTAGTCAGTCAATAGACATTTATTAGGCCAGACATGGTGCAAATAAGCTATATACAGAATAAATTGGAAATAATCACCTGAGGGAAAATACTAGAATTAAGGAATTGGGAAAAGCTTCCTGTGGAAGGTGAGATTTTAGCTAGGACTTGAAGGAAGTTCAAGAGGAAGAGATGAAGAGAGACAGAATTCTAGGCACAGAGGACACCCAGTAAAAATGCCTGGAGTCAGGAGATGGAGCATCTTGTTTGAGGAATATCAAGGAGGCCAATGTTATTATATTGAAGAGTACATGAGAGGGCATAAGGTATAAGACTGGAAAGGTAGTAGGAGCCATGTTATGAAGGGCATTGAATGTCAAACAGAGGATTTTATATTTGATCCTAAAGATGATAGGGAGCCACTGGAGGGGGTGACATGGTCAGACTTGTGTTTTAGGAAGATCACTTTGGTAGCTGAGTAGAGGATAGATTGGAGTGGGGAGAGACTTGAGACCCAGAGACCAACCATCAGGATATTCTAATAGTTCAGACACCAGATGATCTGAGGGTCTGCACCACAGTAGTGGCAGGGCCAGAAGAGAAAAAGGAACATATGTGGAAGACATTATAAAAGAAAAAATTGACAGGCCTTGGCAACAGATTGGATGGAAGCAGGGTGAAAGATAATAAGGAGTTGAGGATGCCATCTGTATTTCAAGTCTGGCTGACTGCGAGGGTGGAGATACCCTCAACAGTAATCAAGAATGAGTTCAGTTTTGGACATGTTGAATTTAATTAAGATGTCTATATCCAGCTCAAGATGTCAAATAGGCAGTTGGAGATGTAAGTCTGGAAGTCAATAGAGGTGAGGGCTGGATAAGTAAATCGGAGAATCATCAACATAGAGATGATCATTGAATCCATGAAAACTACTTCAATCATCAAGTGAAAATAATATAGAGGGAGAAGAGAAGAGGAAAAAGAAGAACAGAGCCCTGTGGGACATCCAGAGTCAGCAGGAATGACCAAGGTGAAGATTCAGCAGAGGAGACTGAGAAGGAACAGTCTGATAGGTAGGAGCAGACAGTGCCACGAGAACTTAGAGAGAAGAGACATATCAGGAGTGTAGAAAACAATGTCAAAAGCTGCAGAGAGGTCAAGGACTATGAGCACTGAGAAAAAGTAATTAGATTCAACAATTGAGAGATCACTAGTAACTGTGGAGAGAACAATTTCAATTTAATGATGAGGTCAGAAGTCAAACAGTAGAGAGTTAAGAAGGTGAGAGAAAAGGAAGTGGATTTTTATAGAAGTCCTTCTTAAAGAATTAAGCCAAAAAGGGAGGAGAGTTATGGGATGATGGCTAGCTTGGCTAGATGAATCAAATGGGGCTTTTTTGAGGATGAGGGAGACTTGGGCATGTTCATAAGCAGTAGAGAAGCAGCCCTACTATGGAAGTAAGGGGAAGTTTGCAGAAAGACAAAAAGGTTTGGAAAAGCCACTGTGGTGAGTGGATTAATGAGTCAATTAAGGAGGTATAAAAGTATTGCCTTGCTGAAGTAAAGACACAGTAGAGATTACACAACATAAATTTCTAGTGGATTCAGTCAGCACAGTTTCATTATTTTCTCCAGTTTAGTTTAGCAATTGGTAGGTAGAAGTGAAGGCCATGGATAGTGGGAATAATCCAGAACTGAGGCTTGCTAAGGCAAGATCAGTGATATGATAAGGGGGTTAGGTATTCAAGAGAAGACAGTGTAGCATTGAACTGCTTCACCAAAAGGAAGGGAAGGGAGTGGAGCCAAGGCAGGGTGATGATCTGAGAAAGAAGTAAGGGGTCAATGTATTGGTGGTTACATTGAGGACAAAGAAAAGAGTTTGGGACTGCAAGGCAGGTAGATTTATTTTTTAAAATTTTTATTGTTTTTAAATATGTTATTTTTTCCAATTACAGATAAAGCATTTTTAACATTCATTTTTTAAATTTGAGCCCCAATTTCTCTTCCTCCCTTCCCTCCTCTCTCATGGAGAAGTCAAGCAATTGGATAGAGGTTTTATATGTGTGGTCATGCAAAACATATTTCCATATTAGTCTTGTTGTAAAAGAAAACATAGAGGGGGTGGAGCCAAGATGGAGGAGTAGAAACAGCACTTCCACAGTGCTCCAACCCACACCACTTCAAAATCACGTAAAAGGGGACTCTGAACAACCTCTGGAGCTCCAGAACCCACAGAATGACACAGAGAGGCTAACCCCCCGCTGAGGACAGCCTGGCAGCCCAGCAGGGACCGGCCAGCACAGCGCTCTGGGAACCAAGCCCAGGACCTCATGAGTCAGAGGTTTTAGCCCCAGGGTGGCCAGACCAGAAGCTGGCTGGAGGGACCCCAGAACACCAACTGCTGTGGCTTTTCCAGAATTACCACCACATAGATGCCTAGGACAAAGTGAGAGCTTAGTGCCCTATGGACTTTGGGACTAGTATTTGGGGAACACTTTGGCTTCTTCCCCTGGGGGCGAGAAGCAGCTGAGGAGACACTGTACAGACGCCATTTTGCAGCTTCAGTTGCAGCTTCAGCTCCTGACCTGCAGACTGTAGGGGGATCCAGCAATCAGTCTTGGGGGGTAATCACTCTTGCTTTAACCTCCCTGGATCTGGATTGCCGTCTGGGGTGGAGGTCTTGGGGTGGTTATCCAGCTTGCCAGAGTGTGTGGAGGCTTCACAGAGGCCACACAACTAATACCTCCAGAAGTTGAGAAGACCCCAACATTTGGGACGGAAGCTCCCTGGCTGGTGGCAGACCCCTACTGTGGCAACAAGCCCAAAAGTCAAGTAATTAACTGGCAACATGCCTAGGCAAAGGAAACAAAATAAAGAGAAAAATTCAACACTAGACTCCTATTTTGGGGGCAAAGAGGATCAAAGCATGGAATAGGAGGAGGACTGGGAGGTCAGAACTCCTATACCAAAAACCCCAAAGGAAAATATGAGCAGGTTACAGGCCATAGAGGATCTTAAGAAGGATTTTAAAAACCAAATAAGAGAAGTGGAGGAAAAATTGGGAAGAGAAATGAGAAGGATGCAGGAAAAGTATGAAATGAGAGTCAACAGCCTGACTGAGGAAAATAACACCTTAAAAAATAGACTAACTCAAATGGCAAAGGAGGCTCAAAAGGGTAATGAGAAGAAGAATGCCTTAAAAAGCCAAATATGCCAGATGGAAAAAGAATCTCAAAAGCTCACTGAGGAGATTCATTCCTTCAGAGTTAGACTGGAGCAAATGGAGGCTAGTGACTTTATGAGAAATCAAGATGCTGTTAAACAGATCCAAACAAATGAAAGAATAGAAGGCAATGTGAAATATCTCATGGGAAAAACCACTGACCTGGAAAATAGATCCAGGAGAGATAATTTTAAAAATTATTGGACTACCTGAAAGCCATGATCAAAGAAAGAACCTAGAAATCACCCTTCAAGAAATTCTCAAGGAAAATTGCCCTGATGTTTTAGATCCAGAGGGCAAAATAGAGGTTGAAAGAATCCACAGATCACCTCCTGAAAAAGATCCCAAAAAGAAAACTCCTAGGAATATTATAGCTAGGTTCCAGAATTCCCAGATCAAGGAGAAAATACTACAAGCAGCCAGGAAGAAACAATTTCAATATTGTGGAAACACAATCAGAATAGCCCAGGACCTGGCAGCTTCTACACTGAGGGACTGAAGGGCATGGAATATGATATTCTAGAGGGCAAAAAACCTGGGATTAAAACCAAGAATCTCATACCCAGCAAAACTGAGTACTTTGTTTCAAGAGAAAATATGGTCATTCAGTGGAATAGAGGACTTTGAAGCATTCTTGAGGAAAAAACCAGAGTTGAATAGAAAATTTGGCATTTAGACACAAGAAGCAAGAGATGCTTGAGAAGGTAAACAGGGAAAAGAAATCACTATGAACTTATCAAAGTTGAACTATTTACATTCCCACATGGAAAAACAATAACTGTAACTGATGAAACCTTTCTCAGTATGAAAATAGTTAAAGAAGGGTATATAGGCATATGAATACATATATGAATGTGTGCATATATGTTTACAGGTATACATGGATAGAGGGCACAGACTGAATTTTGTGGGAAGGGATGATACTTAAGGTGTGAAGTTAAGAGGTGAGAGAGGAATATAATGAGAGGAGATGGGGAGACACGGGGGGCGGGGTAAACTATCTCATGTAGAAGAGGCAAGGGGAAGTGGTTGCAGGGGAGGGGAAGAAAAGGAAGACAAAAAGGCAAAACCATATTCTTATTGAATTTGGCTCAGGGAGAGAATGACATACATACTAAATGGGCTATCTCATCCTGCAGGAGAGTAGGGGGAAGGGGGATGAGAGAGGGGGATGATGGAGGGGAAGGCATGCTGGGGGGAGGGGAGGTTGGAGGCACCCATTTTTGAAGAGGGACAGGATCAAAGTAGGGAATGGATCAGGTGGGGGGTGGGATAGGTGGGAGGGAAATATAAGTAGTCTTTTACAATACATCTACTATGGTAATGTTTTGCATAGCTATACATGTACAACATATATTGAATTGCTTATCTTCCCAGAGGGAGTGGGTGACAAGGGACGGAGGGAATGGATCTGGAATTCGATGTTTTAAAATTAAATCTTTCGGGGCAGAGCCAAGATGGCAGAGTAGAAACAGCTCACCCAAGCCACTCTGCCCCCAGATTCCCCCCAAACTATGTAAAAGGGGACTCTAAACAACTTCTGGAGCCCCAGCACCCACAGGACGACACAGAGAAGCTAACCTCCCGCTGAGGACAGCCCAGCAGCCCTGCAGGAAGAACCAGTGCAGCGCTCTGGGAGCCAGCAGCACGCAGTGCTCAGAGCGCAGGGAGCCCAGCTGAGCCCAGGTCCCCGTGAGCTGAGGTTTTAGCCCCAGGGCGGCAGGGCCAGCAGCTGCTGGAGGAACCCCAGAACACCAGCAGCTGTGGCGATTCCAGAATTATCAACATAGACATGCCTAGGACAAAGTAAGAGGTTAGTGTCCTATGGGACCAGTATTTAGGGAATGTGTCAGCTTCCTCCCCTGGGGGCTAGAAGCCACTGAGGAGACACACCATTTTGTAGTTTTCAGAGGCAGCTCCAGCTCCCAGCCTGCAAATTGTAGGGAGATCCAGCGATCAGTCTTGGGGGGTAATCGCTCTTGCTTTAACCTCCCTGGATCTGGATTGTGATCTAGGGTGGAAGTCGTGGGTGGGTTTACAGCTTGCCAGAAATGGAAGTTGCCCCCACACGTTCGGGACGAAAATTCCTCTATCTGGCCTTAAAGCCATAGTGTGGCAACAAGCCCAAAAGTCAAGCAATTAAGCGGCAACATGCCAAGGCAAAGGAAACAGAAAAATGCAACCTTAGACTCCTATTTTGGGGGCATAGAGAGGGAAAAGGACTGTGAGGGCAGAAGTCCTGCTCCAAAAGCCCCAGGGGAAAACATGAGCGGGTTGCAGGCCATAGAGGACCTTAAGAAGGACTTTAAAAAATCAAATAAGAGAAGTGGAGGAAAAATTGGAAAGAGAAATGAGAAGGATGCAGGAAAAGTATGAAATGAGGGTCAACAGCCTGACTGAGGAAAACAACACCTTAAAAAAATAGACTAACTCAAATGGCAAAGGAGGCCCAAAGGGCAATGAGGAGAAGAATGCCTTAAAAAGTCGAATTTGCCAGATGGAAAAAGAATCTCAAAGTTCACTGAGGAGATTCATTCCTTCAGAGTTAGACTGGAGCAAATGGAAGCTAATGACTTTATGAGAAATCAAGATGCTGTTAAGCAGATCCAAACAAATGAAAGAATAGAAGGCAATGTGGAATATCTCATGGGAAAAACCACTGACCTGGAAAATAGATCCAGGAGAGACAATTTAAAAATTATTGGACTACCTGAAAGCCATGATCAAAGAAAAGAACCTAGAAATCACCCTTCAAGAAATTCTCAAGGAAAACTGCCCTGATGTTTTAGATCCAGAGGGCAAAATAGAGGTTGAAAGAATCCACAGATCACCTCCTGAAAAAGATCCCAAAAAGAAAACTCCCAGAAATATTATAGCCAGGTTCCAGAATCCCCAGATCGAGGAGAAAATACTACAAGCAGCCAGGAAGAAACAATTTCAATATTGTGGAAACACAATCAGAATAGCCCAGGACCTGGCAGCTTCTACACTGAGGGATCGAAGGGCATGGAATAATGATATTCCAGAGGGCAAAAGAACTGGGAATGAACCCAAGGGTCACCTACCCAGCAAAACTGAGTATTTTGTTTCAGGGGAAAATATGGTCATTCAGTGGAATAGAGAGGACTTTCAAGCATTCTTGAGGAAAAAACCAGAATTGAATAGAAAATTTGACATCCAGACACAAGAAGCAAGAGATGCCTGAGAAGGTAATCAGGGAAAAGAAATCAAAAAGGAACTTATCAAAGTTGAACTATTTACATCCCTATATGGAAAAGCAATAACTGTGACTGATGATATCTTTCTCACTACGAAAATAATGGAAGAAGGGGGTGTGGTCATATGAATACATATGTGAATGTGTGTGTATATGGTTACAGTTATATATAGATAAAGGGCATAGGTTGAATTTGTTGGGAAGGGAGAATACTCAAGGGATGAAATTATGAGGTGAGAGAGGAAAGTGGCAAGAGGAGATGGGGAGAGACAGGGTAGGGTAAACTATCTCATGTAGAAGAAGCAAGGGGAAGTGGTTGCAAGGGAGGGGGAGAATAAGAAGGCAAAAAAGGCAAAACCACATTCTCATTGAATTTGGTTCAGGGAGAGAATGACATACATACTAAATGAGATATCTCAACCTGCAGCAGGAAGGGGGATGAGAGGAGGGATGATGGATGGGAGGGCATCCTTGGGGGGAAGGGAGGTTGGAAGTACCCACTATAGAAGAGGGACAGGATCATGTAGGGAATGGACCAGGTGGGGAGGTGGGATGAGTGGGAGGGAATTATAAGCAGCCTTGTACAATATATCTACTATGATAATGTTTTGCATAGCTAGACATGTACAACATATACTGAATTACTTATCTCCCCAGAGGGAATGGGTGACAAGGGAGGAAGGAGGTCTTAACATTAAATGTTTCAAATATATATAAATACTATTATTAATACTCTTTTGCTTATAATTGGGAGATAAGATGTGCAGGCATTGGGACACAAAGATTCACCTTCCTCTAATGGAAAAGTCGAAGGGGGTATGGGAGAAGGTATGGGAGAGAGCAGATTGGAGGAGGCGATATCTTGTGGGACTGCTATTCTGGGAGGTTGGGTAGGGGAATAACGGGGGGAAAATGATTGTAACTCAAAATCTGGTGGAAATGAATGATGTAAAACAGAAGTTAATAAAGCATTTGTTTAAAAAAAATTAAATCTTTCAAATACATATAAATACTATTATTAATATTATTTTGCATGTAAGTGGGAGATAAAATATGCAGGCATTGGGGCTCAGAGATTCACCTTGCCCTAAAGGTAAAGTCCAAGGGGGTATGGGAGAAGATATGGGAGAGAGCAGATTGAATGAGGGGATATCCTGTGGGACTGCTATTCTGGGGCAGTGGGTAGGGGAAAAATGGGGAAAAATTGTAACTCAAAATCTGGCAGAAATGAATGATGTAAACCAGAAGTTAATAAAGCATTTGGAAAAAATTAAAAATAAAAAAAAATAAAACAACAAAAATAGTCTGCCTCAAAAAAAAAAAAAAAAGAAAGCATAGACAAAAAATAACACCAAAAAAGTAAAAAAAATATGTTTCAATCTGTATTCAGACTCCATCAGTTCTTTCTCTGCAGGTGGATGGTATTTTTCATTGTAAGTCCCTTGGAATTGTCTTGGATCTTTGTTTAGCTGAGAATAGCTAAGCCATTTACAATTGATCATTGCTGTTACTATATAAAATGTTCTCCTGATTCTACTCACTTCCTTTTGTTTTTCTCCAGGTTTTTCTGAAAACATCCTGCTCATCACTTCTTATACCACAATAGTATTCTATCACAATTATACACCACAACTTGTTCAGACATTCCCCAATTGATGGACATCCTCTTAATTTCTAGCTCTTTGATACTGTAAAAAGAACAGCTATAAATATTTTTGTACACAGAGATCCTTTTCCTCTTTATCTCTTTGGGGTGGAGCCCTAGTAGTAGTACTGCTGGGTCAAAGGGTATGCACAGTTTAATAGACTTTCAGGCATAATTCCAAATTACTTTCCAGAATTATTGGATCAGTTCATAACTCCACCAAGAATGCATTAGTGTCCCAATTTTCCCATATCCAAAGGGGTAGATTTAGAGGGAAAGGTAATCCATTCAGTTTTGCACATATTGAGTTTGAGGTACCAGTAGGACATCCAGGTAAAGATATCCTAACGGCAAGGAGCCCAAAGATATAGGGTTGATGTTCAAAGGTAAGATTAGGGGTTTATGTATAGATTTGCCCAAGGTGACATAGATAGTAAATAGTCCTCTGGTTCTAAATCCTCTGCTCTTTCCATTATATTACATGAAAATTTTAAGAAGAATGGCAGTTCCAGATATTTGGACCATGTAAACTAAGGTAGTATGTCAAAGGGTAGAGATCGTTTGTTGTTGTTGAGTCATGCCTGACTCTTCATGACCACATTTGGAGTTTTCTTGACAAAGATTCTAGAGTGGCTTATTATTTCCTTTTTCAGTTCATTTTACAGATGAGGAACTGAGGCAAACTAAAGGACTTGCCCAGGGTCACAAGGCTAGTAAGTGTCTGAAGCTGGATTCAAACTCATGAAGTCTTCCTGATTCCAGGCCCAGCACTCTATCCACTGTGCCACCTAGTGGCCCTGTAGAGATAACAGCTGCTAACTTATTAGGATGCCCAAGTGAACAACAGGATGGGAACAAAAACAATTTAGTAAAACTTTGTCATTCTTATTTCCTGACTTTCTATGTCTCCCTTTCTCTTCCTTTCTTTTGCTCATTTTGTCTCTCTCCCTTTTCCTCTTTTCCTCTTATGACCTCTCTTCTTTCTCTCTTAACTAGCCCCAAGGAAAAAACTTTGACATTTTTCAGTATGTTTATATTTATTAAGGACTGATTGATTTAATAAAGGTTTATGTCCACTGTCATTAATTTTAAAAGCATGTGGGTTGAATGTTTTATATTATTCTAATAAAAAGCAAATTAATTTGCTTTTTACTTGTATGCCACCTCTGATTCATTTTTATCTCCAGCGGGGGTCAGTGTCCTCAGTAAGAAAAATTTTTTAAAAGCTTCTATTCCCTTAGATGCTTTCTCTTTTCCTTAGATGAACTCAGTGTTTTAAGGATTCACGGCCCCATTTTCTCCAAGAGGCTGTGCTGTACTTTCTTTATAAATCAACACCCACTAAGCATCTGCTTAGTTTATTTAGCTTAAACACCACCCTCAATACCTAAAAGAAGTTTTCATTTTAGGAATAAGTGTAACATGGTTGACTCTGGTCTCACTCCTCACTATCAGGCCTGTTAAAATTCCAGGGTACCTGGAGGGGTTTGGGGTATCTCTCTTCTCTACCATTGGCTTAGTCCCTACCAGCTTTGTCTCTCCCATTTTAGGAACTGGGACTAGTACCCCATTTCCATTTAACTACTTAACATTTTTTAAGATGTAAAAGACTGTCTTTTAGAAAGAGCTATTTTACTTCACAGAAGAGCAAACATACAATTATTTCTCCCAACACTTTGGAAGCACAATTTCCCCTTTAGCACCTTGGTAGGGGAGGTGGGGAGGATGGATTAAGCTCATCATTTAGTTGAGTTCCTACATAAAACATCAGACCCCGCCAAATTCATATCCAAAACCACTGAACCAGGGTTCCTCAAGACATTGATGATAGGCTAGCTGCAACACCTGGCATGGATTCCCATACTCCTAAATCCCCATTGCTTGAGCTCTTGACCCAGAATGGAGACTTCTCCAAGCAACTTAACCTCTTTAAGCTTCAGTTTCTTCATCTTGAAAATTAAGGAATTGGACTTGCTGATCTCTAATGTCCCTTGAAGTTCTGACTCTATGATCCTAGATTTCCTTCTTTTCCTTCCACAGAGGTCATTATAATTATTTGTGTGCTTCTGTCCATCTACGCTAAATTATAAGATCCTTCCCAGCATGGTTGAGTTTATCTTTGTAGAGGCAATGTAATATTGCCTTTTCTCCTCTCTGGGCCTCAGGTTCCTCAAAGGTGAAATGGAGGGTTGGACTAAATGATCTAAAGTTCCTTCAAACTCTAAATCCTATGAATTTATCTGTATGTACAGTGCCTTACACATAGTCATAAAAGTTTGTTTTATGAATGAACGAATAAGTTGTCATTCTCCACTAAGATGCATGCTAGTAACAGAAAGTGTATTATAACAAATGTTCTAGAACAGATAGTCAGACAGTAGAAATGAAATCTACATTGTCTGGTTAATTACATTAGTAGCAGGGAGAGCTCAGGATTTACTGCTCTGTGTGAGCTTCAGATATTATAGCAACAGTGATGGATCATTAAAGACCCTTATTTCCTTTACATTCTGTTCTTTTTGGGAATATAAAAATAACTTGCCTAATGAAGCAATTCTGAGTATTGAAGTCAATCCTGACTTACATGTCCAAACACAGATTTCATTTGTTTTGGCTTTTAATGCAAAGGACAATTTTTCAATTCACACAATAATAGCTACAATAATAGCAGTTAGGTGGCACAGTGGATAGAGTGCTGGGCCTTGAGTCAGGAAGATTCATCTTCCTGAGTTCAAATCTGGCCTTAGACACTTACTAGTCTTGTGACCCTGGGCAAGTGACTTAACCCTGTTTGCCTCTGTTCCTCATCTGTAAAATGAACTGGAGAGGGAAATGGCAAACCACTCCAGTATCTCTGCCGAGAAAACCCCAAATAGGGTCAAGAAGAGTCAGACACAACTGAAAAATGACTGAACAACAAAACCTACCTAACAAATTGGAGGGAGAGGTAGATCTAACAGTTATAAAACACAGTTGGGGGGTGGCTAGGTGGCACAGTGAGTAAGAGCACCGGCCTCGGAGTTGGGATGACCCGGGATCGGTCCCAGCCTCAGAAAATGAGCACCCACACATAAATAATGACTAGCCGTGTAACCTTGAGCAAGTTTCTTAACCCCAATTGCTTAAAAAAAAACACAGTTGGGTCCAAGAGACTGAGGCATTGAACTTTTTCTCCCTCTCCAGAAAGGAGCCCTTTTCAGCTCTGGACATGGTCCAGACCAGGTTCAATAACCGGTCACCTAGAAAAGAGGTCAAATCCTTTTCTCACATTCTTTGGCTCTTTATATTCCTTTCCTCATCCCCCACCCTGAGAAGATTAACTTATAATTTAGTTTTAGTTCAAGTCTAGGGTATCCTCAAAGGGAAGTGTTGAAAGATATTCACTGTACAATATTAATCAGGAATGGGACAGCTATTTATTTCCTACACGTTAAAGAAATGTTTAACATACTTGAGACCTAGAAGCACACATTCATGAAAAGACTTAAAAGAGGATACAGTAGCATAACTGTTGTTATATTCTCCTAGGACAGGGGTGGGGAACCTGTGGCCTCAAGGACACATGTGGACTGAGTCCAAGTTTTACAGAACAAATCCTTCTTTTTTTTTTGCTTTTTGGAAGGTTAAGTGACTTGCCCAAGGTCACATGGCTAGTAAGTGTTAAGTGTCTGAGGCTGGATTTGAACTCAGTTCCTCCTGACTCCAGGGCCAATGCTCTATTCACTGTGCCACCTAGCCGCCCCAACAAATCCTCGTCTTTTATTTTTATTTTCACAATTTTAATGTTTACAATTTACTTGTGGGATTATACACTCCATTCCTGTGAACATAAAATGATGTACTATGTGCAAAAAGTGTCCCCAGTCAAAATTGGACTCTTAAGTAATCAATGGCCAGTCCTCAGCAGACATATGTTCAAATGCTAACACTTCATGACAGAAACCTTGTCAAATCATTGGCTTTCATGCAAGTTTTGATTTGCTCCTGTCTACAGTAATCTGTTCCTTGTTCTAACCAATTAGATTAGAAGTCTAACAGGAACTCTAATTTCCTAATTGCGAAATACAGTAGGGTATGTCACTTGGCAGTTGCTAGATACTGCAGTGGATAGAACGCTTGAGTCAGATAGATAAATTCGAATCTAGTTTCAGATACATATTAGCTGCGTGTGAACTTCAGCAAGTCGCTTAACCTTTGTTTGCCTCAGTTTCTTCAACTGCAAATGGATATAATAATAGCACCTGTCTCTCAGACTTGTGAGGATCAAATGAAATAATATTTATGAAGTGCTCTATGACTTGCAGTCATACAATATCATCAGTCTATAAGGTAGCATTTATTAAGGATCTCCTATTTGCTAGTGGATACAAAGTGATAAGTGCTATGCATACAAAGAAAGGCAAAAGATAGTCCCTTCCCTCAAGGAGCTCACAGTCTAATAAGGGAGATGACATACAAACAACTATGTACAAATAAGACATATACAGAATAAACTGTGAGAAATCTCAGAGAGAAGACAGTAAGATTAAGGAGTGCTAAGGTTTCTTGCAGAAAGCAAGACTTTAGCTGAGACTTAAAGGAAGTCGGGGAAGTCAACAAATCCTTTTCTTAAGGTGAGTTGTTCTATGAAGTGTGGATTCAGTCAAAGGGCTGCACTTAAGGACCTAGAGGGCCACATATGGCCTTGAGGCTGCAGGTTCCCTGCCTCTGTTCTAGGAGGTTGAGACTTAAACATCAGAACATAAAACAGTTTGTGAGACTTCTGAACAGGGGTTTTACATTTCACCTTGCATCACTACTATATAAATTGAAATCCATGTATTTAGTCCAGTGAGGCCAGGGTTTGGACTCACCTGCTGGCCAGTTGTCATCTTCTCCAAGAGCTCTTGAAGCCAGGAACTTGCCCAAAGGGAAGCCAGTACCGACTGAGGATTCAGAATCTCCAACCTCTTGATTTTTCAGGGTTGTCTTCAAGATCGGATAAAGTTCAGTTGCCCATATTCAGGAAAGGACGGTAGCCATAGATCCAAGGCCCAGACCCAAGTCATCTAGCTGTGTGTCGACTCTGGCTGCCATGTGCAAGCAATCCTCTTTTCTCTGCCTTTCCCCCAAACCTTTCAGAGATAAACTCCAATAGACATGACATGATCTGTTTCTGGGAAGAGCAGAGCAATTGAAAGCTTTTCTTACCCAGGGCTAGCAAGGGGATTGCTCCATCAGCCCCAAAGCCCCCAGTCCTTTAGAACTGAGTCATACATGGCCACTGAAAGCAGCTAGGGTCTTTATCATCCCCAAAATGCCTATGCACTGAGCTAGCACAGGAAGCAGATAGGGCAGTTCTGTGCATACCCTGTTACATAGAGATAGAAGACTTGCATTTCAAGAGTACATACTCATATTAACCATAATGAAGTAGAGGTTGATAATGTACATGAATGACGATGCAACCTTTACATAAACATTATCAGCTATGCAGGGCATGCATAGTCATTCCTGTACATAATCAACCTCTACTTCAAAAGAAACTATATCTTTCATAGTTCAAGCAATTAAATAATAAGGAACCTATTCATTAAGATACAACTCATCCATCCCCCTAATCACTCAGGGTTACTCCTAGAGTCCTGAGAGGAAAATGTAACTGAGCTCAGTGTACTGACCCATGAGGGAAATTAGGAATCTGTTATACTCTTCTGTATATTATGCTTGTCTATGTTCAAGTCCATTACCAGTCCCCTCCAACACAAACATTCAATTTTTATCCCAGTAGAATATAATTTCTTTGAGGTGAGGGACTGTACTATTTTTGTTATTCTTCGGTAAGACCTACCTAGTAGGTCTTAAGGCCATTATTACATTATAACTTAGCTCAGTAGTTGAATATAATAACAATAACTTTGATCATCAGCAGAAAGTTAAATTGTATTTAGTATGGTATGTTTATGCAGTTCTTTTGTGGTTTGGTTGAGTGGAGTCCCTGAAATTTTTGAGGGGATATAGGCTAGTAACATGACAGGCAGAATTTGACAAATGTTAAAAGGAATTTTTAACCTCAAGTCAAATAGTTGGCACAGGCCAAGAACTTCAAGCAATAGAGTCAGTCAAAAGATGAAAATTAATCTTAACCAGAGGGCTTTTGCTTGTTGCTTGGTGGAGTGTGGATGTCCAAGTTTCTATGCGATGCCCTGGGGCTACATTATTAAAAGAGCAGTAACCAGCAGCTGAACTCAAGCATGTGAATAGTGAAGAACAGCATATATTAACAGCATAAGAACAGCTTCTCAAATATGGCCATTGTAGATCCATCGACATGACCAGTGGAGATGCCTAGCAGAGACATGACACTTCATCAGAGAATGGAGACATGATACCCAGCAAGAAGTAGAGACTAAGCACAACACCACTAGAGAATATCAATAGTTCTGCAGCACCAGTGATATCAATTGCCCTGGACACACATGGACTTGTATATGTGAGCTCCTCGTATGCACCCAGGGCACATATGTTACCTACAAATATCTATTCATACACGTTCCACATGTGTTTGCTCCATCATTCATATCTGCTGGTCATAAGGGTTTTCTACAGGTGTGCACTCTTCCTTCCTATACTGGTGGGCATATTAACCTGGGGGTAAGTATTCCCCTGTGTAATGTGAATCCCATTGTACTCATTTCATTTTCTATGCAATTTGATTAAATGTCTTTTGCTTTAAGTGATGTCTTTTCTTGGTTGACTCAGTAAAAATAAACATCAGTGGGGGCTTATAAGTTATGAGTAGGTACTGACCTACACTTGCCTCAAGCTTGGGGTAGCTTTCTGAGGGTTGACATGTGAGGGACACCTCAGGTGCTGTGCTTGTATCCCTAGCACCATCCATGGTGCCTTGCACACAGTAGACATTTTATTAAGTGGCAAGTGGAATCCTGTCTCTGATACTTTACTTATCAGCTGTGTAACCATAGACAAATTTCTCTATATAATACTAAGTATCCTCCTCTATAAAATGGGGATAATAATGCTTACACTACCTACCTCACTGTTATTATGAGGAAAATGCTTCAGAAACGAAAAAGTATTCTAGAAATCGGAGCTATTTTTGTTCCAGCACTGCCCCTCATTTTCATTAGAACTTGCTAGTTTGCATAACAGTGAATAGCACAAAGATTATACATGACAGAGAAGAGCAGAGGAGAGAGAAAGAGCTGAGCAGGGGACACGTTTATATCTATACTTACCCTTAAGTATGGAGGTGACAAAATAATGCATTTTTGTTAAACTGAGACCTTAATTTTTCTAGCTATCAAATGAAAGCAGGGAACATAATAGTACATTTTAGGTGCACTGAAAAACATTCCACTTACAACTTACTATTGTAACACCTCCCTTATCTGGAACTCAGTTTTTTTGGGAACATAGCTGAAAACTGGGACATGAGCATCAATGACCAGTTAGCAATAAAAATAGCTATTAGACATGGCAAGTATTAAAGCTTATGCATTTTTTATATAGTAAAACTCCATGGGGTGGCCAGGTGGTGTACTGAATAGAGCACCAGCCTTGGAGTCAGGAGGACCTGAATTCAAATCCAGCCTCAGACACTTAACACTTACTAGCTGTGACCTTGGGCAAGTCACTTAACCCCAATTGCCCTGCCTTCTCCCTTCCAAAAAAAAGCAGAAAAAAAAAATTACAAAAAAAACCCCCTCCACTCAGAACCTATTTCCTATAGTTTTATATTCAGTTTTAACCAGTTAAGATTTATTGACTTGTAAGATCATTGAGAGAAGGAACCTTGCTATCTTCTTCATCCTTGTATCCCTTACAATGTTTCAGAGACTTTCTGACACAATCAATGTTTGTTGAATAAATGAAGGAAACCTAGGTTATCTGGTTTTCAAGCTCACAGAATATTAAAAGCAACAAATTGGGAAAGGGAGACTGCTATAGCATTCTGGTTCTACTTCATACTACTGATATCAGTAAGAAGTGACAGCTGATAGACTGACAGTGAGAAAAGAGATGAAAAAACATTATAAATCTGACACAAACATGAATTTTAAAAGCCCAGTATTTCAGGGCCATTTAATGTAGGGGCAAAGGACCTGTTATACTTAAGTAGGCCCTGATATCACTGTATTATAACTTAATTCAGTTGTAGAATATCTCAATAATGACCCTGAACATCAGGAAAAAGTTAAATTATGTTCAGTATCCTATGTTTTAGAAGTCAGGGACATGCTTTTAGAAAAAGTTTCATTATTGGGTGGAAGATGGGGGAGTAAAGGCAGAGACTTGCCTGAGCTCTCCCAAATCCCCCCACCAAGCAATTTTAAAATAATGTTTCAAAATGAATTCTGGAGTGGCAGAACCAACAAAAGGATGGGGTGAAACAATTTTCCAGCCAAAGACAAGTTAGAAGATTAGCAGTAAAAGCTCTGTCTTCCTGAGGTGAGAGTGGAGTACAATCTAGCACAGGCCATACCTCAGCAAGCCAGAAGCAGGTGTTGGGGTGGGGGTGGGGGTGAATGAATAAGCAGCAGTAGTTTCTGGTTCTCAGCCCACAGATGGTAAGAAGTTTGGACAACTAGAGATTATAAGAGACCCTTTCCTGGCACTGGGTGCAGGATTTCTTTGTGTTGTCCATATGCAGTTCCAAGTCACAGTACCAGGGCAAGGAGGGGCACTAGCACACTAGAGCATGTACCCATAAGGGAGTGGGGACCCTGGTCATAGTTCCAGGGTGGAAAAGAGTACTTGTGATCACTAATAAACCAGAGCACAGGCCATTATCAGTGACCACACCTCTCTTTAGATCATATCACCTTGGAAGAACTGGAAACTTACAAACCCCTAGAACTAGCTCTAAAAACAGTAGCACAAAAACCCAAAGCTTGGGACAGTGCCCACTCCACCCCAGGAGCAGAGCCCAATTTTAATATAAAGTTAAAAGTCAAGAAAGTGTCTGGAAAATGAGCAACCTGACCATAGAAAGTTATTATAGTGACAGGAAAGGTCAAAACACAACTCAGAAGGAAAAAAATAAAAACATCTATATCTATATCAAAGAAATATGTGAATTGGTCTCAGACACCAAAAAGAATTCCTGGAGGACCTCAAAAAGGAGTTTAAAAATCAAATAAGAGAGGTAGAGAAAAATGGGGGAAAGAAATGAGAGTGATGCCAAAAAATAATTTAAAAAGTCAACAACTTGTTAAAGAAGGTATAAAAATACTGAAGAAAATAACACCTTAAAAAACAGAATAGGTCAAATAGTAAAAAGAGGCCCAGAATCCACTGAAGAGAAAAATGCCTTAAAAAGTAGAATTAGTCAAATGGAAAAAGATGTACACAAATTCACTAAAGAAAAATAATTCCTCAAAAATTAGAATTGTGGCAGGGGGGCGGGGCAGAGCCAAGATGGCAGAATAGAAACAGCACTTCCAAGGTGCTCTCTCCCACACCACTTCAAAATCATGTAAAAGGGAACTCTGAACAACTTCTAGAGCTCCAGCACCCACAGGAATGACACAGAGAAGCTAACCCCCTGCTGAGGACAGGCCAGCAGCCCTGCAGGGAGCAGCCAGGGTATATGGGCATATGAATACATATGTGAATGTGTGTATATATGTTTACAGGTATACATGGATAGAGGACACAGGTTGAATTTGGTGGGAAGGGAAGATATTTAAGGGGTGAAGAGGTGAGAGAGGAAAATGGCAAGAGGAGATGGGGAGAGACAGGGTAGGGTAAACTATCTCATGTAGAAGAAGCAAGGGGAAGTGGTTACAGGGGACGGGAAGAATAGGAAGGCAAAAAGGCAAAACCATATTCTCATTGAATTTGGCTCAGGGAGAGAATGACATACATACTAAATGGGATATCTCACCCTGCAGGAGAGTAGGTAGAAGGGGGATGAGAAGGGGGATGATTGAGGGGAGGGCATTCTGGGGGGAGGGGAGGTTGGAAGTACCCACTTTCGAAGAGGGACAGGATCAAAGCAGGGAATGGACCAGGTTGGGGGTGGGATGGGTGGGAGGGAATATAAGCAGTCTTTTACAATATATCTACTATGGTAATATTTTGCAGAGCTACACATGTACAACACATACTGAATTGCTTATCTTCCCAGAAGGGGTGTGTGACAAGGGAGGAAGGGAATGGATCTGAAATTTGAAGTTTTAAAATTAAATCTTTCAAATATATATAAATACTATTATTAATACCATTTTGCATGTAATTGGGAGATAAGATGTGCAGGCATTGGGGCACAGAGATTCACCTTGCCCTAATGGTAAAGTCAAAGGGGGTATGGGAGAAGATATGGGAGAGAGCAGTTTGGATGAGGGAATATCTTGTGGGACTGCTATTCTAGGGTGGTGGGTAGGGGAAAAATGGGGAAAAATTGTAACTCAAAATCTGGCAGAAATGAATGATGTAAACCAGAAGTTAATAAAGCATTTGTTAAAAAAAAATTAGAATTGTGCAATTGGATGATAGTGACTCTATGAGACATCAATAAACAATCAAACAGAATTGAAATAATGAAAAAATAAAAAATGTGAAATATCTCATTGGAAAAACAACTGAGCTGGAAAATAGGTTAAGGACAGATAATTTAGGAATTATTGGACTACCTGAAAGCCATGATCAAAAAAAGAGCCTAGCCATCATCTTTCAAGAAATTATCAAGGAAAACTGCCCTTATATCCTAGAACCAGAGGGTAAAACAGAAATTGAAAGAATCCAACAATCACCTCCTGAAAGAGATTGCAAAATGAAAACTCCTAGGAATATTATAGCCAAATTCCAGAGCTCCCAGTTCAAGGAGCAAATATTGCAAGCAGCCAGAAAGAAGCAATTCAAATATCATGGGCCCATAGTGGGGATAACACAAGATTTAGCAATGTCTACATTAAAGGATCAGAAAGTTTAAACAATATCCAGAGGGCAAAGGAGCTAGGATTACAACCAAGAATATTCTACCAAGAAAAACTGAGTATAATCCTTCAGGGGGAAAATGGATATTCAATGAAATATAGGATTTTCAAGCATTCTTGATGAAAAGACCAGACTTGAATAGAAAATCTGACTTTCAAATACAAGACTCAAGAGAAGCATAGAAAGGCAAACAGGAAAAAGAAATCATAAGGGATTCAATAAGGTTAAACTCTATACATTCCTACATGGGAATAAATATGATACTTGAAACTCCTAAGAACTTTATTACATTAGGATAGTTAGACATAGACATAGAGGAAATGGGTGTGAGTTGACTACAATGGAATGATATATAAAAAAATAAAATTAAGGGGTGAGAATTAGTGATGCAATGGAAGAATGGGAAAGGGAGAGATAGAATCGGGTAAATTATTTCACATAAAAGAGGTGTGAAAGAGCTTATACAGTGGAGGGGAAGTTGAGGTGGGATGACAGGTAACACTTGAATCTTATTCTCATCAGAACTGGATCAAAGAGGGAATAACATACACAACTGACTCTCTTCCTCTACAGAGAAGGAGGAGAGGAGGGGGCTTATAGAAAGGAGGGGTCTGATAGAAGGGAGGATGAATTGAGGGATGCGGTGGTCAGAGACAAAACATTTTTGAGGAGTGACAGGGTGAAAAGACAGATAGAGAAGTATAAATAGGGGAAAATAGGATGGAAGGAAATACACAGTAAATATAACTGTGGGAAGATTTTTAGAGTAAGTTTCTCTGATAAAGGCTTCATTTCCAAAATATATAGAGAACTGAGTTAAATTTATAAGAATACAATTTATTCCCAAATTGATAAATGGTCAAAGGATATGAACAGGCAGTTTTCAGATGAAGAAATCAAAGCTATATATAGTCATCTGAAAAAATGCTCTAAATCACTACTGATGCACACTAAATGCACATTAAAACAATTCTGAGGTACCAGCTCACACCTATCAGATTGGCTAATATGACAGAAAAGGAAAATAACAAATGTTGGAAGGGATGTGGTAAAATAAGGATACTAATGCACTGTTGGTGGAGTTGTAAACGGATTCAA
This sequence comes from Gymnobelideus leadbeateri, assembly GCA_011680675.1. NCBI lineage: Eukaryota > Metazoa > Chordata > Mammalia > Diprotodontia > Petauridae > Gymnobelideus > Gymnobelideus leadbeateri. The sequence goes on from WOXC01000391.1 coordinate 340,856, forward strand.
CTATTTTGAAGAGCAATTTGGAACTATGCCCAAAGGACTATATATACGCTTTCATCCAGCAACACTACTACTAGGTCTGTATCCCAAAAAGATTAAAAAAAAGGGGAAAGAACCTCTATGTACAAAACTATTTATAGCAGCTCTTTTAGTGGTGGCAAAGAACTGGAAATTGAGGGGATATCTGTCAGTTGCAGAATAGTTGAACAAGTTGTGGTATATGAATGTATTGGGCTAGAAGTACTTTATGAGCAGGATGGCTTCAGAAAAACTTGGAAAGACTTACATGAACTGATGCAAGTGAAGTAAACAGAACCAGGAGATTATTGTACACAACAACAACAATATTATATGATGATCAACTATGAGTGACTTACCTTTTCTCAGCAACACAATGATCTAATACAATTCTAAAGAATTCATGATAAAAAATTCTATCTGCTTCTGGAAAGAGAACTGATGGAGTCTGAATAAAGATTGAAGCATACTTTTTTATTTTAGTTTTTATTTTGGGTTTTTTTGGGGGGGAAGGCAATTGGGGTTAAGTGACTTGCCCAAGATCACACGGCTAGTTTTTGTGTTAAGTGTCTGAGGCCAGATTTGAACTCAGGACCTCCTGACTCCAGGGCTGGTGCTCTATTCACTGTGCCACCTATCCATGTCAGCATAGTTTTTTTATCTTTCTTCATTTTTCTTTTTTTGATCTGTGTTTTCTTTTGTAACATGGCTAGTATGGAAATATGTTTTGCATAACTGCTTATGTATATTCTATATCAAATTGATTGTCTTCTCAAGGGGGTGGACAGGGATGGGAGGGAGAGAATGTGGAACTCAAAACTTTTAAAAATGGATGTTTAAAAAACTTAAAAATTTTTAATATATAATTTAGAAAAAGAAAAAAGTTCCATACAGAGTAGTTTTTTTTTTAAATAACCCTTTGGGGGGGCGGAGCCAAGATGGTGGAGTAGAAACAGCATTTCCAATGTGCTCTGCCCCACACAAATTTCAAACAATGTGAAAGGGGACTCCGAACAACTTCTGGAGTCCCAGCACCCACAGAACGGCACAGAGAAGCTAACCTCCTGCTGAGGACAGCCCAGCAGCCCTGCAGGGAGCGGCCAGCACAGCGCTCTAAGAGCAGGCAGCACAGCGCACTGGGAACCGACAGCGCAGCTCGCAGAGCCGAGCTCAGGTCCGCGGTTTTAGCCCCAGGGCGGCCAGGCCTTCAGCCGGCTAGTGGAACCCCAGAACACCAGCAATTGTGGCGATTCCAGAATTATCAGCACAGATATGCCTAGGACAAAGTGAGAGGTTAGTGCCCTATGGACTTTGGGACCAGTATTTGGGGAACACGTGGCTTCCTCCCCTGGGGGCAAAAAGCTGCTGAAGAAACAGCTGCACAGAAGCCATTTTGCAGAGTCAGTAGTGGCTCTAGCTCCTGGTCTGCGAACTGTAGGAAGATCCAGCAATCAGTCTGGGGGTTAATCGCTTTTGCTTTAAACTGCCTGGATCTGGATTGTGGTCTGGGGGGAAGTTTGGGGTGGGTATCCAACTTGCCAGAGTGGGTGGAGGCTTTACAGAGGCCACCCAACTGGCAGAAGTTGTGAAGACCCCATGTTTGGGCGGAAGCTCCCCTGTCTGGTGGCAGAGTCCTACTGTGGCAACAAGCCCCAAAATCAAGTAATTAAGTGGCAACATGCCTAGGCAAATGAAACAAAATAAACAGAAAAGTTCAACATTGGACTCCTATTTTAGGGGCAAAGAGGCTCAAAGCATGGAGGAGGGCTGTGAGGTCAGAACTCCTGCACCAAAAGCCCCAAATGAAAATACAAGCTGGCTACAGGCCATAGAGGACCTTAAGAAGCAGATAAGAGAAGTGGGGGAAAATTTGGGAAGAGAAATGAAAAAGATGCAAGAAAAGTATGAAATGACAGTCAACAGCCTGACTGAGGAAAATAACACCTTAAAAAATAGACTAACTCAAATGGCAAAAGAGGCTCAGAAAGGCAATGAGGAGAAGAATGCCTTAAAAAGTCGAATTTGCCAGATGGAAAAAGAATCTCAAAAGCTCACTGAGGAGATTCATTCCTTCAGAGTTAGACTGGAGCAAATGGAAGCTAGTGACTTTATGAGAAATCAAGATACTATTAAACAGATCCAAACAAATGAAAAAATAGAAGGCAATGTGAAATATCTCATGGGAAAAACCACTGACCTGGAAAATAGATCCAGGAGAGATAATTTAAAAATTATTGGACTACCTGAAAGCCATGATCAAAGAAAGAACCTAGAAATCATCTTTAAAGAAATTCTCAAGGAAAATTGCCCTGATGTTTTAGACCCAGAGGGCAAAATAGAGGTTGAAAGAATCCACAGATCACCTCCTGAAAAAGATCCCAAAAAGAAAACTCCCAGGAATATTATAGCCAGGTTCCAGAATCCCCAGATCAAGGAGAAAATACTACAAGCAGCCAGGAAGAAACAATTTCAATATTGTGGAAACACAATCAGAATAGCCCAGGACCTGGCAGCTTCTACACTGAGGGATAGAAGGGCATGGAATATGATATTCCAGAGGGCAAAAGAGCTGGGAATGAACCCAAGGGTCACCTACCCAGCAAAACTGAGTATCTTGTTTCAGGGGAAAATATGGTCATTCAGTGGAATAGAGGACTTTCAAGCATTCTTGAGGAAAAACCAGAGTTGAATAGAAAATTTGACATTCAGACACAAGAAGCAAGAGATGCTTGAGAAGGTAATCAAGGAAAAGAAATCAAAAGGAACTTATCAAAGCTGGACTATTTACAGTCCTACATGGAAAAACAATAACTGTGTTTGATGAAACCTTTCTCATTATGAAAATAATTGAAGAAGGGTACATGGCATATGTTCACAGGTATACATGGATAGAGGGCACAGGTTGAATTTGATGGGAAGGGATGATTATTTATTTTTTTTTTTTTGGAGGGCAATTGGGGTTGGGTGACTTGCCCGGGGTCACTCGGCTGGGTTTTTGTTTGTGTGTTGGGTGTCTAGGGCCAGACCTGAGCTCGGGTCCTTCTGGCTCCGGGGGTTGGCTCTCTGCTCGCTGCGCCACCTAGCCTCCCCAAGGAAGGGATGATTCTTAAGGGGTGAAGTCAAGAGGTGAGAGAGGAAAGTGGCAAGAGGAGATGGAGAGAGACTGGGTAGAGCAAACTATCTCATGTAGAAGAGGCAAGGGGAAGTAGTTGCAGGGGAGGGGAAGAACAGGAAGGCAAAAAGGCAAAAGCATATTCTCATTGAAGTTGGCTCAAGGAGAGAATCACATACATACTAAATGGAATATCTTACCCTCACTCACTCTCCTGAGTAGGGGAAAGGGGGATGAGAGGGGGGATGATGGAGGGGAGGGCATTCTGGGGAGAGGGGACGTTAGAAGTACCCACTATCAAAGAGGGACAGGATCAAGGTAGGGAATGGACCAGGTGGGAGGTGAGACAGGTGGGAGGGAAATATAAGCAGTCTTTTATAATATATCTACTATGGTAATGTTTTGCATAGATATACATGTACAACACATACTGAATTGCTTATCTTCTCAGAGGGCGTGGGTGACAGGGGAGAAAGGGAATGGATCTGAAAATCAAAGTTTTAAAATTAAATGTCTCATAAGATGTCCAGGCAGTGGGGCTCAGAGATTCACCTTGCCCTAATGGCAAAGTCGAAGGGGGTATGGGAGAAGATATGGGAGAGAGCAGATTGGATGAGGGGATATCTGGTGGGACTGCTATCCTGGAGTGGTGGGTAGGGAAAAAATGGGGGAAAAATGTAACTCATAATCTGGTGGAAATGAATGATGTAAACCAGAAGTTAATAAAGCATTTGTTTAATTAAAAAAAAATAGGAGCTAGTTTTAAAAAATGATAAAAATAGACAAATCATTAGCTAATTTGGTTAAAAAGAAGAAAAACAGAAACCAAATTACCAGTATGAAGAATGAAAAAGAATTCACAGCAAATAAAAAAGAAGGAAATAATATTATTAGAAAGTATTTTGCCCAATTATATGCCAATAAAACCAATAATTAAACAAAATAAATAAATATTTGTAAAAATATAAAACCCAGGGGCGGCTAGATGGCACAGTGAGTAAGAGCACCGGCCCCAGAGTCAGGATGACCCGGGATCGGTCCCAGCCTCAGAAAATGAGCACTCACACATAAATAATGACTTGCCGCATAACCTTGAGCAAGTTACTTAACCCCAATTGCTTTAAAAATATATATATAAAACCCAAATTAATAAAACAAGAAAATGTAAATTTTAAACAACCCAGTTTCAGAGGAATGAATTGAATGTCATAAATCAACTTTCGAAGAAAAAAATTTCTAGGACCACACAGATCTACAAGTGAATTGTATCACACATTCAAAGGACAAATATAATATTATATTATTTTTAAACATCAAAAAAAAGAATTCTACTAAATTCTTTCCATGCCACAGACATGGCCTTGATACACAAACCAGGGAGAATCAAAACAGAAGAAGAAAATCATAGACCAATGTTTCTAATGAACATAGATGCAAAAATTTTAAATAAAAAATTAGCAAAGAGGCTAAAACAAAATATCACAAAGATTATACCTTATGACTAGGTTGTGTTTATACCAAGAAAGTAGGGTTAGTTTAATATTAGGAAAAATATAAACTTAATTAACTAGATTAATAATAATCATATGATCATATCAGTATACAGAAAAAGCTTTGAAAAATATACCTATTTCTCTTTAATACACTAGAAAACAAGAATAAATGATATTTTAGAAAAATAATAAATAATATATATCTAAAACCAAGAGCTCCCATTATTCATTACTGGAGATAAACTAGAATCCTCTCAAATAAATTCAGTGATGAAACAAGGATGTCTATCATCACCACTCTATTTGACATAATACTAGAAATGTTGGCTACAGCAATAAGACAAGAAAAAGAAACTGAGGGAAAAACCATAGGTAAAGGAGAAACAGAATTTTCACTTTTTATAGCTCTATGATGATGTACTTAAAGAACCTTTAATAAACAGTCAACTATAAATTTTCTTGAAACAATGAACAATTTCAACAAACTTGAAGTATATAAAATAAATCCATACAAATCATCAACATTTCTATATAATATCAATAAAATCCAGCAGGAAGAGATAGAAAGAGAAATTCCATTTAAAATTACTACAGAACATATAAAATACTTGGGAGTCTACCTTCCAGGATATACACAAAAGAACTATATAAATAGAACTACAAACAGTTGTTTACAAAAATAAAGTCAGAACTAATTGGAAAATATTAATTACTCATGAGAAAGATGAGCCAAAATAACAACGCTATCTAAATTAATTTACTTATTTAATGCCACAGCAATCAAACAATCAAAGTGTTACTTTATAAAACTAGGAAAATAATAACAAAATTCATATGGAGGAAAAAAGGTTAAGAATTTCAAGAGAAATAATGAAAAAAAGTAGAAACAAAGGGGGCCAAGTACTGCCTGACCTCAACCTATGCTACAAAACAGTAATTATTAAAAACAATTTGGTACTGATTAAAAAATAGAGAGACTTATCAGTGGAACAAATTATTAAGTACACAACACACAGAAGCAGAATCATCTAGTACTGTACTATCAGATAAAACCAAAGACTCCCACTACTGGGATAAGGACTCACTATTTGACAAAAACTATTGGGTAAATGAACAGCAATATGAAAGAATTTAGATTTAACCCAACACCTCACACCTTATATAAAGATAAGCTCCAAGTGAGTATGTGACTTAGATATCAAAGGTCACATAATAAACAAATTAGAGAAATGTGGAAAAATTACCTGTGAGATCTATGTATAGAAGAAAAATTCATAACCAGAAAAGGAATACAAAGGATCACAGAAGATACAACGGATACTTTTAATTACATAAAATTTAAATGTTTTTGTACAAACAAATCTAATAAAGCTAAAATTAAAGGGAAACAATTTACCAAATAAACAAATCTTTGGAACAAGTTTCCCTGATAAAGGTCTCATTTTCAAGATATATAAGGAAATGATTCGAATTTAGAAGAGTAAGATATATTCCCCAATTGATAATGGTCTAAGGACATGAACAGACAGTTCTCAAGAGAAGAAATCCAGGCTATCCATAGCCATATGAAAAAAAAATAGACAAACAAGGCCAAACTCTCCAAATGAGCACTAAAGAGAGAAATGCAAATTGAAGCAATTCTGCTATTCCACCTAACATCCATCAGAGCAGTAAAGATGACAAAAAAAGAAAATTATATATTTTGGAGGAGCTGTGAGAAACGCACATTGATAGTCTGTTGGCAAACCTGTTAATGGGTACAAATAACATTCAGAAAACCACTTGGAATTATACACAAAATATTTCTAAACAGTATATGCCCTTTAATCCATCTATACCACTGCTAGGCCAATACCCAGAAGAGATTTTTTAAAAAGAGGATTTTTTAAAAAGAGGAAAAATACTTATAGAAGCTCTTTTTGTGGTACAAAACCCCCCTGAAAACTAAGGGAATTCCCATCAATTGAGGAATGGCTGAACAAGTTGTGGTATATCAATATGATTGAATATTATTGGGCTGTAAGAAATAAGGAAATAGATGGTTTCAAAAAGACAGAAAGACTTATCTGAACTGATACAGAGTGAAAGGACCACAACCAGAAGAAAAGTTTGTACAATAACATTGTTATTATAAAAATGAACAATTTTGAGGATTTTTATAAACTGATTAAGAATGAAATGAGTAGAACCAGGAAAACAATTTATACAATAACAACAACACTATAAAAACATCTTTAAAAGCTTATGTGATCTATGATCAATACAACGACCATTCATGATTCTAGAGTACTGATAATGAAACATGCTATGCATTACAGAGAGGGTGCAGAAAAAAATATATATATACATACATATATGGATGTATGCATATATATGTATATCTGCAAGTCACTTTAGGCAATTGACTTATAATTTTTTATTTAAAAAATTTAAAAATACAGATTCATAAGCCAGCAAAATGGATTCCTGCATTGGTTATATCTAAAAATTTATGTTACTTCCTGCATTTTTAGTTCATAACTTCTGAATGAGTGGGTGGTATGTTTCATCTTCACTTTATTGGATTCATGGTTTAGACATATACACATATATGTATATATACACATTTTATATAGTTATATATTTGTATATAGTCATTGAGGGAATTTGTTTTACTCAACTGTGTATATTAGTTATAATAAATTAGGTTTTTTTCCCCAATGGGATAGGGTTAGAGGAAGAAAATTTTTGTTTCTATTAATTTTTAAAAAGAGAGGTGGGTAAAGCTGGGGCGGCTAGGTGGCACAGTGAATAGAGCACCGACATGGAGTCAGGAGGACCTGAGTTTGAATCCAACCTCAGACACTTAACACTTACCAGCTGTGTGACCTTGGGCAAGTCACTTAACCCCAATTGCCCTGTCTTTCCCCCTCCAAAAAAAAAAAAAGCAAAAAGAGAGGTGGGTAGGGAGGAATTACAGATATAAAATGTTGACTGCACTTTCAGATAAGATCATTGTAGTATTAATTTTGCTTACTCTTTTTATTTTGTTACAAGAGATCTCTCATGAAGTGGAAGTAATCTGTAAATATTCATAATGGAAAAACCAAACACCTAAATAAGACTTTTGAAAACTATTTTTAAAAGAGGAATACAACTTTTAAAGATTTAAGAACTGTGATCAGTACACAATTACAGGTACATTGTATCTGTGACGACTAACTTTGATAGACTGGGATCCTTTCAGCAATGCAAGGTTATAAGACAACTCCAAAAGATTCATGACAGAAAGAGATGTCCACATCCAGAGAAAGAACTACAGAGTCTGAATGCAGATTGAAACAAACTACTTGCTCTCTATCTCTCTCTTTTGTGTTTTGTTTTCTTTTGTTCCTTCTTTCTTGTGGTTCACTCCATTGGTTATAATTCTTCCTTTCAACTTGACTAATATTTAATGTGAAGGTATTTGTAGAACCTATACTGGATTGCATGCTGCCATGGGGGAGGGGGGGAGGGGGAAGGAGAGGGAGGGGGAGAAAATTGGAACTCAAGGGATTGTGGAATTGAATGTTGCAAACTAAAAGTAAATAAATCATTTTTTTAAAAAAGAACTATGATCAATGCAATGATAAACCATAACTCCAATAAACTGAAGATAAAACATGAAAAAAACAAAGTGACATATATGGGAAGTGGCAGAGCTAGATTAAACGGAATGAGAATTCAATTCTTGTAGCTCCAAAATCCACTGTTTTTACCATTGTACCACATTGCCTTCAACATAATGACATGGTTGGACCAGTTCACTACTCCACCAACAATTCATTAGTGTACTTTTCCTCATTTGTCATTTCTGATAGGTGTAAAGTGGTACCTCAGAGTTATTTTAATTTGTCTTTGTCTAATCAATAGTGATTTAGAGCATTTTAAAAATATGACTATAGATAGCTTTGAGTTCTTCTTCTGAAACTTGCCAGTTTATATCTTTTGACCATTTATCATTTGGGGAATGGTTCTTACTTTTACAAATTTGACTGAGTTCTATACTCAGTATATATTTAAGAAATGAGGTCCTTACCAGAGAGACTTGCTGTAAAAATTTCTGATATTACTTCATTTTCTGTGGTACCTTCAATCAAAATGTAGTTTACCTGATTATCCCTTTTAATTTTTTGCTATTTTTGCTTTTGCTTTGGTCTGAGATTATGATAATTGCCTTTGTATTTTTTTAAAGTTTAGCTGAAGGATATTAGATTCTGCTCCAGTCCTTTATTTTAACTCAGTGTATGTCTTTCTCTTTCAAGTGTGTCTTTTATAAATAACTTATTGTTGGATTCTGGTTTCTATTCCATTCTGCTGTCTGTTTCCATTTTATGCATGCACTGATCCCATTCACATTCACAGTTATGATTGCTGTGTTTTCCCCTTCATACCATTTTCTTCTATTTCTTCTTTCTCTTTTTTAATCCTGTCCCTCCTCAAATGTCTATTTTGCTTCTAACCAATGCCTCCTTTAATCTGTCCTCCCTTTTATCATCATCCCACTTTCTTTTATCCTCTCCCCCTCCTGTTTTCCTATTCGGCGAGTTACATTTCTATATACACCTGAGTATGTATATATATTATTTCTTCTTTGAACCAATTCTGATGAGAGTGAGGTTCACATATTGTCTGCCACCCTCCCATTTTCCCCTCCACTGTAAAAAGCTCTTCCTTGTGTGCCTCTTTTATGTGAGAAACTTTTTCCCATTCTACCTCTTCCTTCCCCCTTCTCCCTATGCATTCCTCTTTCTCACCCCTTCATTATTTTTGGAGATAATTCAAACATAATCAACTCACACCCATACCCTTTGTCAATGTAAGCTCCTTTTAACAGTCCTAATAATAATAAAAGTTCTTAGGAGTTACACGTGTCATCTTCCTATATATGAATGTAAACAATTTAACTTTATTTTTTGATTGAATTTTTTGGTTGTATTTTAAGTTTTGAACTGTTTCCCCCACTTCACACCCTGCACTAGAGAAGTTCACCATTTGACATAGATATAAATATACGTATATGTAGAGAGATAGAGATATGTAAAATCATACTATGCATAGTTCTGTTCATCAGTTCTTTCTCTGGATATGGATAGCACTTTTCTTCATAGGTCCATTGTAGTTGATCTGAATATTTATAATACTCAGAATAGCTTCAAACAATATTGCTGTTACTGTATATAACATTCTCTTGTTTCTGTTCATTTCACTCTTTATTATTTCATTCAAGTTTTTTTTTTCTAAAATCAACTTGCTCTCTATCTATTATGGAACAATTATATTCCATTACATTCATAAACTACAACTTGTTCAGCCATTCCCCAATTGATGGGCATTCCCTTATTTACAGTTCTTTGCCACCACAAAGAGAATTAATATAAATAGTTTAGAACATACAGGCTTGGTTTTTTTTTTCCTTTTTTCCTGATCACCTTGGGCAACAGACCTAATAGTGGTATTGTTGGGTCAAAGGGTACATACCAGGGGTGGGTGGAACCTGCAGCCCCCAGGCCACATATGGCCCTCAAGTGCAGCCTTTTGACTGAATCCAAACTTCATAGAACAAATCCCCTTAACAAAAGGATTTGTTCTGTAAAATTTGGACTCAGTCAAAAGCCCTCACCCAAGGACCTAGAAGGCCACATGTGGCCTTGAGGCCACAGGCTCCCCACCCCTGGATACAATCTTATAACTCTTTGGGCATAATTCCAGATTGCTTTTCAAATGGATGAATCAGTTCGCAGTTCTACCAACAATGCATTACTGTCCCAATTTTCCTACATCCCCTCTAACATTTGTCATTTTCTCCTTGTATCATTTTAGCCAATCTGATAGGTATGACATGCTACCTCAAAGTAGTTTTAATTTTCATTTCTCTAATCAATCATGATTTACAGCATTTTATATGACTATAGATAGCTTTGATTTCTTCACCCCCAAAACTGACAGTTTATATTTTTGACCGTTTATCAATTGGGGAATGATTCATATTTTTATAAATTGTATAAAGTTCTCTCTATATTTGAGATATGAGACCTTTATCCAAGAAACTGTCTATAAAAATTTCCTCCAATTTTATGCTTTCCTTCTAATCTTGTTTACATTAGTTTTAGTTGTATAAAACCTTTTAATTTAATTTAGTCAAAATTACCTATTTTATATTTCACAATGCTTTCTATCTTTGGTTTAGTCATAAATTCTCCTATCCATAAACCTGATATGTAATATATTCCATGTTCTTCTAATTTACATTGGGTATTTCCCCTTATATCTAGGTTATGTATCCATTTTGACCTTATCTTGGTAAATGACATAAGATATTGGTCTATACCTAGTTTCTGCCTGATTACTTTCACAGTTTTCCCAACAATTTTTATCAAACAGTGAATTCTTATCCCAAAAGCTTAATGCCTTATATTTATCAAACACAAGATTGCTATAATAATTTGCTACTGTGTATTGTATGTCTACTCTGTTCCACTGATTTCTATTTCTCAGCCATTATCAGATAGTTTTGAAAATTACTGCCTTGTAATAAAGTTTAAGATCTGGTACTACTAGACCTCCTTCCTTTACATTTTTTCATTAATACCTTTGATATTCTTGACTTTTTGTTCTTACAAATGAATTTTGTTATTGTTTTTTCTAGTTCAATAAAATAATTTTTGGCAATTTAATTAGGATGGCATTGCATAAGTATATTAGTTTAGGTAGAATTGTCATTTTTATTATATTGGCTCTGCCCACCCATGAGCAACAAATATTTCTCCAATTATTTAAAACTGACTTTATTCATATAAAAAGTGTGTTATAATTGTGCTCATGTACTTCCTGGGTTTGTCTTGGCAGGCATACTCCAAGGTATGTTATGATGTCTATAATTATATTAAATCAAGTATCTCTTACTATCTCCAAGGGTTTTGTTGGTGACATAGAAATGTTGATGACTTATGTGGGTTTATTTTATATACTGTTATTTTGCTAAAATTATTCATTTTTAAATTAACTTTTTAGTTGAATTTCTAGGATTTTCCAAGTATATCACCACATCATCTGCAAAAAGAGATAGTTTTATTACCTCATTGCCCACTTTGATTCCTTCAATTTCTTTTTCTTCTCTCATTGCTATTGCTAGCATTTCTAATACAATACTGAATGATATTGGTGATAGGGGGTATCCTTGTTTCATTTCTGATCTTATGGGAAAGCTTCTATCTTGTTCCCATTACAAATAATGCTTTTTGATGGTTTTAGGAAAATGCTTAAGGAAAAATCCATTTAAACCTATGCTTTAAACTGTTTTTTTAATAGGAATGAGTGTTGTATTTTGTCAAAAGCTTTTTCTTTATCTATTGATATGATTTTTGCTACTTTTATTATTGATATAATCAATTATGTTCATGGTTTTCCTTATGTTAAACCATCCCTGCATTCCTGGCATAAATTCCACTTGGTCACAATGTATAATCCTTGTGATATATTGCTGTAGTCTCCTAGCTAGCATTTTATTTAGGATTTTTGTGTCCATGTTCATTAATGAAATTGATCTATAGCTTTCTTTCCCTGCTTTTGCTCTTCCTGTTTTAGGTATTAGCACTGTATTTGTTTCATGAAAGGAGTTTGGTAGGACTCCTTCTTTGCCTATTATTCCATATAATGTATTTGATACTGGATTTTACCAATCTTTAAATGTTTGGTAGAATTCATTTGTAAATCCATCTGATCCTGATTTTCCCACCTTAGGTAGTTTATTTGAATCATATTCAATTTCCTTTTCTATAATAGGTTCATTTAAATGTTCTATTTCCTCTTCTTTTAATCTAGGCAGTTTACATTTTTTGTAAGCATTCTTCCATTTCACTTACATTGTTAAATTTATTGGCATATTAATTAGTCAAAACAACTCCTAATGACTGCTTTGATTTCATCTTAATTAGTGGCATATTCACCCTTTTCATTTTTAATACTAGTGATTTGGTTTTCTTCTCTCTCTTTTTTATCATGTTAATGACTGGTTGATATATTTTATTGTTTTTCTTTTCATAAAACCATCTCCTAGTTTTATTTATTAATTCAATTGTTTTCTGACATTCAATTTTATTAATCTTACTTTTATTTTTTAGAATGTCCAATTTGTGTCTAATCGGGGATTTAAAATTTGTTCTTTTTCTATTTTTTAACTGTATACCCAATTTGTTCATTTGTTCATTCTCTATTGATATAAGCACTTAAAGATATAAATTTTTCTCTGATTACTGCTTTTGCTGCATCCTATAGGTTTTGATATGTTGTCTCATTATTATCATTCTCTTTAATAAAATTATTTGTTTATATGATTTGTTCTTTAACCAACTCATTCTTTAAGATTAGGTTATTTAGTTTTCAATTAATTTTTAATCTGTGTTTCCATGGTTCCTTATTAAATATAATTTTATTGCATTATGATCTGAAAAGAATACAGTTAATATTTCTGCTTTTCTGCATTTAACTATAAAGTTTTTGTGCACTAATATGTCCATTTTTGTAAAGGTACCATGTATCACTGAGAAAAAAAGTATATTCCTTTCCATTCCCATTCAATTCTCTCCATATATCTATAATATCTAGCTTATCTAAGATTCCATTCATCTCCTTGACTTTTTTCTTGCATCTTTTTGGTTAGATTTATCTAGTTCTGAGAGGGGAAGACTGAGTTACCCCCACCATTATAGTTTTGCTATGTATTTCCACCTGTGATTAATTTAGCTTTTGCTTTAAAATTTTGGATGCTATAGCATTTGGTGTATATATAGCTTTAGCGTTGATGTTACTTTATTATCTATGGTACCTTTTAACATAATGTAGTTGCCCCAATTATCTCTTTTAATTAAATGTATTTTAGCTTTAACTTTGTCTGAGATCATGATTGCTATCCCTGCTTTTTTTTGCATCAGCCGAAGAATAATAAATTCTCTCTATATAATATATGGTAATATATGTATTATTATATAATATATAGTAATGTATTATATTATATAATATATAGTAATATAATAAAATAATAAATTATCTAGCCCTTTATTTTTACTTTATGTTTATCTCTTATTTTTAAATGTGTTTCTTGTAAACAACATATTGTTGGATTCTGGTTTTTAATTCATTTTGCTATGTTTCCATTTATGGGTGAGTTCATCCCATTCCCATTCAAAGTTATAATTATTAGTTATGTATTTCCTTCCATCCTACTTTTCCTCACTGTCTATCCTTTTCTCGTCTTTTTACCCTATCCCTCCTCAGATGTCTAATTTACTTCTGACCACTGCTTCCCTAATCTATACCCCTTTTAAATCCTTCCTTTTTCTTCTCCTCTTGCCCTACTATTTCTTAATCTACCCACCCTTCTAAAAATCTCTCTCTTATCTCATCCCTTATCTTCTTAATCTGCATGCCCTTCTAAGAATCCCTCCCGCATCCTATCTCTTTGCTCTCCTATTTCTCTTTAAGGTAAAAAATTTTTTTATACCTTTCTAAATGTGTTATTCCCTCTTTAACTCAGTTCTGATAAGAATAAGGTTCTAGCACCTCCACCTTCTCCTGTCCTCCACTATAACAGTTCTTCCATTCATGCCTTAATTGTATGAGATAATTGCTCCATTTTACCTCTCCCTACCCAATTTTATTTTTTAGGATGATGCCATCATGCTCAACTCAACTCCAGGTCTTCTATTGATGTATGCTCTTTCAAACTTCCCTAGTAATGATAATATTCTTAAGAGCTACAGATAACATTTTTCCATATAAAAAGTAAGCAGTTTGGCCTCATTAAATCCTTTATAATTGGCCTTTCATGTTAACCTTGTTATGTTTCTCCTGATTCTTTTTTTTTTTTTTTTTTGCTTTTTGGAGGGCAATTGGGGTTAAGTAACTTGCCCAAGGTCACATGGCTAGGTTTTTGTTTGTGTGTGTGTTAAGTGTCTGAGGCCAGATCCGAACTCAGGTCCTTCTGACTCCAGGGCCAGCGCTCTACTCACTGCGCCACCTAGCCGCCCCTCCTGATTCTTAAAAGTCAAATTTTCTGTTCAGTTCTATTTTTTCTTCAAGAATACCCGAAAATCCTTTAATCCATTAAATATCCATTTTCCCCCTAAACTTTGCTAGGTAAGTTATTCTTGGTGGCAAATCCAGTTCCTTTGCTCTTTGGAATAGCATGTTCTGTGCCCTTTAGTCTTTTTTTTTTTAAAGCAATTGGGGTTAAGTAACTTGCTCAAGGTTACACAGCCAGTCATTATTTATGTGTGGGTGCTCATTTTCTGAGGCCGGGACGGATCCGGGGTCATCCCGCCTCCGGGGCCGAAGCTCTTACTCTCTGTGCCACCTAGCCGCCCCTCCTTTAGTCTTTTAATGTAAAAGGTGCTAAATCTTGTGTTATCCTGACAGTAGCTCCTCAATATTTAAATTGTTTCTAGTTGTTTATAGTGCTTTCTCCTTGACCTAAGAACTTTGAAATTTAGCTATAATGTTACTGTGAGTTTTCATCTTAGGGTCTCTTTCAGGTGGTGATCAGTAGATTTCTCAATTTCTATTTTGCCCTCTAGTTCTAAAACTTCAGGTATTTTTCCTTAATTTTTTGCAGTATAGTGTCTGGGATTTTTTTTATCATAACTCTCAGATAGTCTAATAGGTCTTATATTGTCTCTCCTTAATCTGTTTTCTAGGTCAATTGTTTCTGGAATGAAATATCTCACATTCTCTTTTATTTTTTCATTCTTTTGATTTTGTTTTATTATTTCTTGGCCACATCATGTCAAAGCCCCATAGCTGGTATCTTTCCTCTAGTGCACTGAGCTCCCAGTCAACCCCTGCATCCTGCATCCGTGTCTGCAGACACTCTTTCTGTTTTCTTAGGCTATCCTGGTCTGAAAAAATGACTCTGTGACTTTTTTTGTTGTTGGTTATTCCTCTTAGAATTCAATTGGACACATTTAAAAAAGTTATTTAGAGGTGAATGTTGAGATAGCTCAGCAAAAATACTCACGTCACCATCTTGGCTCTGCTTCCCCTTAATGTAATTTAAATGAGTAATAGTTTGAGATCTGGAAGTGTTATTCCCCTTAATTTCTGCTTTTTACATTATTTCCCTTGGGGTTCTAGACTTTTTGTCTAGAATTTTGCTACTATTTTGCCTAGCTCTCTAAGTAACTTCTTGATAATTTGACTGATATAGCATTAAACCTACAAGTAAATTTAAGTACTATTGTTATTTTTATTATGTTACAAGTAAACATCCATGCAATTATTTGCCTACTTTTATTTCTATAATGTTTTATGATAGCATTTACATAATTTTAAATGTTTTGATAGCTTAGCTCCCGGATATTTATATATTTTGTTATTTTGCCATTTTCCTGCTGTTTATCTGTGAGATTTGCTTAACCAAAAAAAAGGAAAACCAATGTTTCCCACTATTACTGTTACTATCTACGTTTATTTACAACTCATTTTTCTTTCACGAATTTAGATTATATGCTATTTAGAACACATAAATGTAATGCTGATATTTGTCTGTTGTCCATGTTTCCTTTAAGCCAGAGTTTATTAATCTGGGGTCAGTGGTCTACCAAGGTAGGTAGGTCCATAAACTTGGATGGGAAAAATTACATATAGCCTCTAACTAAAATTTAACATTTCAATTAGGAATGTAGCAATAAATGTTATTCTGAGAAGGGCAATTGATAGGCTTCACCAGACTGTCATACATAAGGTAATTTCCTTATTTATCTCTGTGTTACTGTTAATTATGTTTGCTTTGTTTGATAGTAGAATTTTAACTCCTGCCATAAAAAAAATTCATCTGATTTATAATAAAATTTGAACCAGACTGTCTCTTTTTATTCTATGTATGTCTTTGCCTTTAAATTTTGTTTCTGGGAAGCAATAGATTGTAGGAGCTTTTTCATAACTAATCTATCACTTTTTTTTGTATTAGATCATCTGATACATTCACATATAAACTTAAGAGAAATAGGTCTGTGGTTACTGTTTTTGCTGTTACTTTATTTTTTTTTATTTTTATTTTTTTTGCTTTTTGGAGGGCAATTGGGGCTAAGTAACTTGCCCAAGGTCACACGGCTAGGTTTTTCTGTTTGTGTGCGTTAAGTGTCTGAGACTGGATCCGAACTCAGGTCCTTCTGACTCCAGGGCCAGTGCTCTACTCACTGCGCCACCTAGCCGCCCCAATAAATATTTATTAAGCACCTGTGATGAACCAAGTACTGAGCTAAGTGCTGCGCACACAAAAAAGAAGCAGAAGATAGTCTCTGCCCTCAAGCCTACAGTATAATAGGGGAGACAACTTGCAAAGAAATATATGCAAAGCAAGCTATATACAGGATAAATAGGAAGTAATGGAGAAAAGGCACCAGAATTGAGAAGGTGGGGAAGGCTTCCTGTAGAAGGTAGGATGCACTTAAAGGGAACCTGAGAAGTCAGTGGCCAGAGAGAACATGGGGGAATATTCCAGGTATGGGGGCCGGCCAGAGAGAATGCTCAGAGCCAAGAGATGGAATGTCTTGTTTGTGGAACAGCCAGGAGGCCAGTGTCAGTGGATGGAAGAGTATGTGTAGGGAAGATGGAAGAAGACTGGAAAGGCAGGAAGAAGCTAGATTCTCAAGGGTTTGGAATGGCAAATAGAGCATCTTGTATTTGTTTCTGTTCTTTGCCAGTGGGGATATTTTCTCTCTCCTCTTTGTTAATGTTTATATGATAAAGGCTAAAATGTCCAAAGCGCTTTAAGGTTTGCAAAGCACTTACATGTTACTTATTTGATCCTCACAATAACCCTATGAGGTAGGTACTATTATTATCCTCATTTTATAGATGAGGAAACTGAGACCAGGGAGGTTAAGTGATTTGCCCAGGACTACATAGCTAGTAAGCATTTGAAGTAGGATTCAAACTCAGGACTTTATTGTGCCATCTAGCTACATAATTGCTTTCACTTTTTACTGTTATCCCAGCATTTCTAATTCTGTTAAATAATAGTAGAAAAAGGAAACATTTTTGCTTCCTCCCTCGTGTTTATTGAAAAGTTTCCAGTGTTTCTCCTTTGCAAATAATGCCAGCCTTTAGATTTACATACGTACTTTTTATCATATTAAAAATGGTCCTTCTTGGGGAGGCTAGGTGGTTGCAGTGAATAAGCACCAGCCCTGGAGTCAGGAGGACCTGAGTTCGAATCCGGCCTCAGACACTTAACACAAAAACTAGCCGTGTGACCTTGGGCAAATCACTTAATACCAATTGCTCCTCAAAAAAAAAAAAAAGCAAAAGAAAAATGGTCCTTCTAGGCTTCTTAGGGTTTTTAGCATAAATCAGTGTTGCATTTTTTCAAAGCTTTTTTTAAAAAGTTTCTACTGATATAAACATAGTTTTTTTGGTTTTTAATATGATTATGTTAATGGTTTCCCCAAAGGTTCTATTTTTTAAAAAAGTTTTAAAAAATAAGATTGGCCATTGCATTCAATCTGAATTTTTATATCCTTTTGTAGTTGTTTGCTAGTGGGGCAACCCTCTTTCATTCTGCTAAATCCCCAGATCTCACACAGGGTCCTATTCAGTCTCTCCCAGATTTATAGTGTCCCCTGGTTTGGACATTCCCGGAAGGCAAATTACACTATGGGGCTGCTAATATGGAAACCTTCTTATCAAACTTGTACTGTCTAAATAACTCATAAACATCGAGTATTTGTAGTACATATCTGTAGTTCCAATTGTGGGGTATCTGAGGCTAGTGCATTGACTGTTTGGATTAAGTTCTGAGCTGCCGTCAGGGTAAAGTCCATCTTATGTTTTCACTAAGTCTGGCATTAATATGGTGAGTCCCAAGAAATGAAGGTCCACCTGTCTGCCTCAGGAGAGACAAAAATGGCCAGGTCAGAAAAATGGAGCATATGAAAGCTCTCCTGCTAATCAGCAGTGGAATCACTGTCAGCCTGGGAAAGATAGGGAGACCCATGCTAAAAAAAAGGGGAGGAAGGGTTGGGGGGAAGGCGAGAGCGAGAGCAAGGAGATGTACTGGAGAATGGTGGTTGTTTCATACGTTTGCAGCATTTCATTTATCTTGGATATATTATTTTTGCCAGATATGTTGGGGATAAAGATGCTTTCCTACTCAAGTTTCTTATTCTAGCTGCAGTGATCTTGTTCAGGCCACAACTTTAGAGTCATATAATTGGCTGAGAGATGCCGAGGGCACAAGAACCTGTTGCTTCCTTTTTGTTGACATTGTCTTTGGTATAGTAAAACTCCACCTCAGAAACTCACCTTCAATAAAGTATTCCCCATGCATATGTCAAAATCATCCAAGATTCCTTGAAGGATCTAACAGATAACTATATTTGACGATCTCTTGATCATGAGTGAAATTGCAGAACCTCCTTTCTATGGAGATAGGAGAAAAATGAAATTCTGCCTTCAAGGACCTTTTATTCTAATGGGGGGGTTAACACATGTACAAACATAAATATGATTGATATATATGAATACATTTATATATACACATTTATATGACTCGTTCATTTATCATATGGTATATAAAGTTAAAAAATAACTGTTCAGCAGAGGCGATTGCAGTTGGGGAGACGTGGAAAGTCGTCCTGTAGGGATGGTGTGAGGTGTTTTAAAGGAAGCTAAGTATTCTAAGAGATGAGAAGAGAAAGTGCATCTCCATACCTCAGGGACAGCCTATGTGAAGGAACTGATAGAGAAGATGGAATGTTATGTGTGGGGGATAGCAAGAAGGCCACATTGATAGAAACAGAAAGAGTGTGAGAAAAGGAGTAAAGGATAAACCCAGAAAGGTCTGTTGAGGGCAGGTTTTGCAGGACTTACATGAAACAGGGAAATTTGTACTTGATCATAGAAATAAAAAGCCAAAAACGTTTCTTGGCAGGGGGTGATCACTTTGGCAGCTGAATGAGGATGGCTTAGAGAGGGTGAAAAGTTTAAGTCAAGCAAATCAGAAGGCCATTTCAGTAGTCTAGGAAAGAGTTAATAAGGATCTGAACTAGGGAAGTGGTCGTGGGAGTTAAGAGGAAATGGTTTGAGAAATAATGTGATGGTAGAATTTATTCCTTTTAGCAAGTGGATATGGAAGGTGAGGGAGAAAACCTTGAGGCTGGCTGTGCTTGTGAACCTGCACAACTGGCAGGAGGCTGGTGCTGTCTTCTAAGATTTTAAGAGTTGACATATGCAAGAGATTCAACTTGTTCTGCTTGGCTGGATTTGCTCTATTCGAGTATAGATTGGATTAAGTGAACTCTGAGGTCTTTTCCATCTGAATTTATTCTACTGAGTTTATACATACACTTCTAAAAACCAAGGCAATAAAACCTTATATGGAGGTTGAAGAGAGATGTTAAGGGGGATACAGAATTAATTAATTAGTATTTTGTTAAAGTTTATTATTTTTGAATTGTAAATAAATCAGATTTTCTGGTTTTACCCGGGGTTCAATTCCATATGGTTCATATTTATTGAGTTTTAAGTTTGTAAGAAAAGTACTGTTAAATGATGTATTAGGATTTGATTCCCAGGAAGTATCTTGTTCTCCATCTTTCTTCCTGGCAGAGCCTCCTTCACACATGGCTGTCATACTTTTGGAGTTATCTGAGGGGGGAGCCACAAGACTAGTTCCGATTTTGTTCCAAATATGATGGGTCACTGTGGGGTAGCTGAAGTAAGGCATGTGAAGGCAGGACTCACCCAGTTGTGTCTGTGTCTGATGAGACTAGCCTGGACTAGAAAAACAACAGGAGTTCTAACATTGAGACAATGGAGTCAGCTGGGGAAGATGAAATAGTCTAATTAGCTGGCTGCTTGATAGCTCTTCATTTTATACCAAGTGCTTTTCTCACAAAACCCATGGGAACCAAGTAGCACAAATGATATTATCCACATTTTATGGATGAGAAAACTAAAGGTCAGAGAAGTGAGTGAGTTGGTCAAGGTCCCTTAGATAGCATATGGCAGAGCTGGGACAAAAGCAGGGACTGGAGGTGGCTGTGAGGTGAAAGGGAGAAAGGACTAGGTGAATTGTGTGCAATTTAATGTCCCTTTTGTAATCTTAAAATGCCCAAGAAATTAGAAGTAAAATACTCCATAGAAATGAGAAGATCGCAATTTTAAACCTCTTGTAAATCAGCATCATAAGGAAATCAATCAACCAATCAACACGTATTTATTAAGCACCTACTACGTGCCAGGCACTGGGGATACAAATACAATAAACAAAACATTCCTTACTCACAAGAAGCAACAGCTTAGGTGCTTTTGAGGACTAGAGCTGTGCAGGTGAAAGAACTGGAACCAATGTGGACCATCATACAAGAATTCCACTTGTTCATCTACCAGCCCAAAGCCGCCAGAATGTAGCAAAATCATCCCCTCTTCCCTACATAGTACTCTGAACAATGAAGTTCTTTACATTCAGGAGATAGAATTTAATGAATTAAAAATGGTTTGATTTCTTCATATATGATCTTAAAACAAGATTTTAAACTGCTTTTATTTATTCCATAAACAATATAACAAAACTCAGCAAGTTAACAATATGACATTTTCACCATACAATCACAAATATTTAAAACCTTCGCAACAAGAACAAGAGAACCAAAAATATTACAAGAATAATTTACAAGGAAGTTCTATAAAACAGCAAGTTCACCACTGTTGCCAGTTTTCTTTACACAAGTTCACTACACTCGTTCACAACATGTCTCTTATTACAAAATTCCCAACAAAAGTTTCATTGTTTTTCTTTATAGTTTGGTTTTTAAAACCAGGAACTTTTAAGCATATGTCCTTTTATTCGCACCCAGGGGTGCGGAAAAAGGAAACCTCGCACATACAGACACTTCACAGCACTTTCCTAAGAAAAATATACACTTACAAAATATTTTACAAATTGGCACACTTAAAAATATACAAGATTTTGTAGGCGTCTTAGAATGATCCTTAAGAATTATACTTCAATTGACTCTACAGAATATTTATAAAGCTTATTCTAAAAGAAAAAAGGCAAATAATTTTCAGACATGGTAAAACTGCAGTGTCATATGTCAAACAGAAATGTTAATGTTACATTCATAAAAAGGGCCATTAAAGGTTTTTTGTGTTTTTTTTTTTTAATTTCCTTGAATGCTTAGGGGGTCAGAGCAGGGCTGAAAATCATCATTTTCTTTCCTTTAGCACCATAAAACATGAACAACTTACTCCAGAGGTGCATCAAGTTCTGTGGAAGGAAGTTAACAGCAGGAATGGTACATTCACAACTACACAACCTGTGTGCCATAGGCGATTCAAAGACAACATCTATCTCCTTCCACCTCCGCCCTGCTTCCTTCCCTTCTTCTTCCCTTCCCACTGCGTGACAAAGACCAAAGTAGTTTCCCAGGCCTCTCTGGACTGATCTTCCTTTTCGGCCTTCCCATTGTGCTTTAGAACTTACCATTTTATAGCTATCTAGGGGGAGGATCATTCAAACAAGACACATTTCTCCTCTCTTTTAAACAAAGCATCATTCAAAGCCTAAAAAACGTGTCTGGCAGCCTGGACCCCAGTAGCCATTCTCACCTTCTAGATAGACTTTCTTCCATGGCTGTTTCTCCATTGCCATTAATGTCACTTGTTTACCTGAGATACCAATTTTGAAAGCCTTGCCAATACCACAAACTTGGTACTATTTTTGTCCTCCCATGAGCTTTTTTGCATCCTCTTACCTCCCCAGTCTTGCTCTGTGGACCCCATGCATCTCAAGGGTGAGCATGTGGTCCCAATGTCAACCCAGGCTCAAGCCAGCCAGTTCCCTTTAGTGATATCAGGAGCTGCCCAGCTCAGCCAGGAAAGTGCTGTAAAGGGTTTGTGCTTTGGTACTAGGCAGACTGAGCGTCATCCCCCAAATGACTCCATCCCAGCTAGGGATGAGGCGCCTCCCAAACTGAAGTCAGCTGAAGCCAATGCAAGTTCTTTCTTTTGCCCTTATTTCAGGTCCCTGTTTGAGAAACTCTTCTAAAAGGCCTGGTCTGCTTCTTTGAGGTCCCCATTAAATTGTTTTTATTTGGGTACTGCTAGGGGTAAGCCACTCTTAATGATGGGCTTCATCAAGAAAAACAAAAGAAACAAAACACAGTTCAAACACCTTTTCTTTCTTTAAAAAAAAAAAAAAAGAAATAATACTTGCAGTGGAGTACAGCCTTCCCTGCCTCAATGAACCAACGAAATCAAACTGAAACCAACCCCACCCTTAAATTAGAGAATTTCTCAAGAATGCAGGAGAGCACAAAAGTTTCTGCTAGAGCTAGGTGGTACCCCATTGTCCTCCTGGTGGACTGGAAAGAGTGCTGTTTCTAGAGTCAGAGGACCTAGGTTCAGATCACCGCTCGGTTACTAGATGACTCAAAAGCAATTTCCAGCTTGAAATAAATGACCCTATGATCTAAGTAACACAATCAATACCTTTATTTCTGTCTCTCTGCTGAACTGATATTGAAGTCACCAAATACATTCCCCACCCTTGAGTTCATCTGCAATTTATGCTGTGGGCAACTTCTTAGCAGGAATTGCAAGGTGTGTCTGTCTTCAAGGACCTAGACGGGAGAAGCTGGGATCTTCCAGATTATTGGTGGCTCAATGCTGCAGGGACCATGCATATACACGCTACCCACACAATGACAGGATTGAGATCATAGGATCATCCATTTGGAGCTGGATGAGCTCATCCAACCCCCTCACATTTTATAAAGGAGGAAACTGCAGCCCAGAGAGGGAAGAAATTTGGTCAAGGTGATGCCAACTGCTAATTAGGAGGGCTAGGATTCTAATCTAGGTCCTTCAACTTCAAACCCAGTGCTTGTCCTACAACATTAGACTGCATTGCAAGGAAAGTGCGCTAGATTTCAGTTCCAGTCCTGACAGCCACTTACTAGCTGTGTGACTTCTCTGGGCTTCAGCTACCCTCTCTGTAACAATAATGATGACAGTTTGAATGCATCTAACAGAGTGCTTTACACATATTACCTCATTTGATCCTCACAACAACCCTGTGAGGTAGGTGCTCTTATTATCCCCATTTTACAGATCAGTTAACTGAGGCTGAGAGAGGGCAAGTGACTTGTACAGGGTCACACAGCTAGGAAGTCTCTGAAGCAGGATTTGAACTCAAGTCTTCCCTGACTTCAAGTCCAGCACTCTATCCACTATGCCACCTAGCTAGCTCTGCAATAAAGGGGTTGTATTATTACATTATCTCTAAGGTCCCTTCAAGCTCTACAGACTTGTTTTCCAAATCCTACTGCAGTTTTCTCCCGTATTTAGTCCTCATTTTGTGTTATATACAGTGTCTTTCCTTAGGAGTCTGAGTCACAGTAATACCTTTGGACATACAATGGTTTGCAGGCCAATAAAAAGGTGCTTTAAAATGTCAGTAGTTTTGGGAGAGAAAGAGGTGTTATTCCCTAGACAAACTCCTTCATTGGTTCCCAGGAGACACCATCAAAATACCCCTTTCCAAAAGAGCTGGTAACAACAAGTTGAGACATAGAAATGTTCTCATCATTTATTGATTTCTTGCTACCCCCCAACCCCTACCTTCATCCTCCCCACTTCGAGGTAGAACTGACAATAACTCTCTGAGAGCCCCCCCAAACCATCCACTTCTCTTTATATCTAACCTCTTCTACTTACGGAACAATTTCCAACACTGTCTCTTTGGATCAGACTCAGAATCGCGTCAAACCCTCTCCTCCCACCATCCTCCCCTCCCAGACTCCCATCACATCTGGACCTCTACTGACCTCCATGACTCTGTTCATGCTTTTTCACTTAGAATGTCCTTCCTACCTCTTTCCACCTGATTACTTCCTACCTATTCTTTGAAGCTCAGTTCAAATGCAATCTTTTCCAAGAAGCCTCCAGCTAACAACCTCCATAGGTCATGATTCCTCCATCAAAGCTCATACAGCCCCTTGCTTATTCTTAACATCCATAATATTGTGCATTATAGTTATCTGGGTTTGTGTCATATCTCCCTCCCAACTGGTGAGCACCATGACGGAAGAGACCATATCTTAGTGAAACTTTGTGCTCTTCCCTGGGGGAGACACAATGTTCGGAACACAGCAGGTAATTAAGAAAAGTTTGCTAAACCAACTTGAATTGGTCAGCTCTAGGAACCAGCTCCCATGCATTCAGCACAGTCAGCACACACTGTGCCTAACAGTGGAATGAGTGTATTCCAGTTGGGTTTTTTCCCTTTTGGACAGCAGTTGTGGAGCAAAGGACCTGCTTCGCTTGGTGTCAAGATTCCATTCTTACCAAGTTACACAGCAGAGTCAGAGTTTGTTGACTGTCAAAGCCTAAATTCTGTCAATGGCCTTTCAAATAGCTCCTTGCCCACTCGTCCAGGGAAAGTCAGGTTTGACGTTGAGGGCACAGCTGGCTTTATTCATTTTGCTACCTCTGTGTTTCCTGGCTGGAGAGCTATCAACGGAATAGACTGTTGAAATGAATCATGAACCCAGATCAGGAGTCAGGAAGCTTGGGGTTGAGGCTTGGCCCTGCCAATTACTCATGGTATAACCTCAGGCCACTTCTCTCTGGGCCTCAGTTTCCTCACCTGTAAAACGAGGGAGTTGGATTCAGCAATCTCTAAGGTCCCTTCCAGTTCTGACATTCAATGCTTCTGAATGCTTTTCCTTCTGTATCTTTTCTAGAGCCTTTTCAAAGCTGCATACGAACATGTTAGAAAGGCAACAACTAACTAGTCCCTATCTATAGGTATCCTTGCTCACATTCTCCCTTTCAAAATATGCATTGCCCTTTTCTTGCCTCCTAATCTATCACATTCTCCCTTTCAGAATGTATGCTGGCCCTTTGTTCCCTCCTAAGCTCTCTCTCCCACCCACTTTACCTCTTTCTCACCACCCCAGCCCTCTTGCTCCTAGGTCAGTAGGATAAATAATACTGATGATGTTGATAATAATAATAACAATCCCTGTATAGTGCTCAGTAGTTTTCATAGTACTTTTACTCCCATGATCTCATTTTTGGATCAGAATACATCAGACAGGGAAGCTCTCCACTGCAAGTAAAAGACACGATCAATTTGAAACTAGGGGCATGGGCTAGGTGGAGGGGCAAAAGGGGACGTGTGAACTGTGGCACTAAGCAAAGAGACTTTGTTTCTTTTGGGACTGGGGTGAGTGGGCAGCACATGATGCTTGGCCCCCAATTAAGGTTGTTCAGCCCTAACTGGCTCATCCCCCCAAGACTGTTCTGTGTTCTGTATTGTGTGACATAAACTCAAAGGGAAAGAAACGATTCAACTAAAATACTCAATAAAATCCAAAACACAGGTCACATGACATTAGCATTATGAAATGAAATACTCCAGGAACATAGAAGCCAGAGAAGACACAAACCAGGATGAAAAGTTTTAAGCAACAATCAACGCACTTGGTTCATCATCAGCATGGATCTGATGCTGATATTTAGCATTTTTCCCAGGTTCTTAGAAAAGATATAAAACGGAGATACAAAGGATCAGCAATATAACTTTGCACTTTAAATAATCTTCAGCTACAGAGTTTGCTTTTAGAAAACAGAAACTTTCAAAGCAGCTGTTTCATTTCCTTGAAAAATGTTCTTTAAATGTGTACACTCAAGTTCCTATACTGGACTTACCTGGTATGTTTTCTATATTCTTCTAATGTAACTCAACTCTTCGGCAAGGAGAGAGTGAGCAAAAAGATCTCATCCCCTTGTCGATCTGATCCTGTTTCTACACAGGACTTTAGTGTTTGTTTAGCAATTGTGTGTTTGTGTGTTTGTGTGTATGTGTGTGTGTATGTGTTTGTGTGTATGTGTATGTGTGTAAGACAGAATCTTTTTGAGCTGTAAACTGTGGGGGTGCATCTGTGAAAATGAGGTCAGTCAATTTGGCACATTGTTAAACTTTGTCCATAAGTTTTGGTAAATTGGTGTAAATAAACAACCCAGTTTTCCCCTAGAGCTAGAGCTGTTACCCAAGGAAGTAGGGTTGGTTAATAGCAGACCACTGGAATGTTTCTTGTTAAATCAAAGGGGCTAAATTCCCCAAACACTCATAACCCAATGCTGAGAAAGAAGGAAAAATGTTTCCAGTCCAGTCACTTGGTTCATCAGTTTGGCACAATAATTTTATGTTTTTGCTGTTACTGTTGTTTTCATAGTGCATCAACTACTGTACAACTGTCTGTCTCATTAAAAGTTTTTCATAGAGAATCCCAGGTTAGGGCTTGAGCTTAAAGAAGTATTCCCACAAGGTCAAACTCAATTTCAGCACTTACATGTCAACATACTACAAGGCAGATTTGGAAAGAAACAGAAAACAAACATCAAATATCTTTTTAGAGAAGAATAAGTCTTGTCTTCCAGCACAGGGAAATCCTCAAAATGCTGTTTCTGCTTTAAGAAGACGAAAGTCTGAATTCCCTGCAGAAAAACCAAACTTTTTTATGCCATCCTCGTTAGCTTTCATAGATGTCCCACCACAGGATCATCTATTAATGTTAACTCGGCTGTGGTGGATGCTGAAGGCTGCAGGCAAAGATATTAACAGCAGAGGGGGCCACATGCAGCTCAGTGAGGGGTGAGCTTTCAAATGTCCAACTAAAGATCCTTTCCATTGAAACCATTCTGGCTTTTGTGTATGTTCATAAACTTTTGTTTTTTACAAAAGGTGGTTCCCCCCGAAGTCTTTCCCTTTTCTAAATCATTAAGAAGAACACATCTGCCTACTATGGATTTTTTCCCCTCAGGAAATAAAGAATAAAAACTGAAGCCAAAACTGGAGGGGAAAAAAGGAGCCTTGTTGGTGTTTAATACCAGCTGAGTCAAGGAAAAAGAATCTTTTTTGTTTGTTTGTTTTTTGTTCTTTTTTGTTTTTTGTTTTTTTTTTTATTTTTTATTTTTTGGGTTTTTTTTGTTTGTTTTTTTTTCCCATTCTTTCTAGGTAGCTTGCAAGTATGAGTACTTCTGGTGCCCTTTTTCCCTTTCTTTTCCTTTTTAATTTTGCAAAAGGTAGGAGGGGTAAAGGGGATGGTCTCTTTCATGCAAACTTCTTTTTGAGGAAGGAAAAAATGTGGGACTGCAGGCTTAGCAGGTAGGAAAGATAAAGGTGTGTTTGAGTCATTTTGGTGCCGTATTACCTCAGTTTTTCATAAGTAGATGTCCCAGCTGAATCCTTGAGGGCTGTTTCCCGCTCCTGACGTCTTCCCTTACAATTCTCATCCCTCAGGGTTTTTGAGCTGGATTTGTGACGGTATAACTTTTTGTGTGTTGGTCCGTTATTTCCTAAAGTGCTCAGGTTACTATAGTTTTTGTCCAAGAAGGGAGAGTGAATGTCTGAGTTGTACCCTGCTGTGTTTGCCCGGCCAGGATCACCTCCAACTGCTTTCCCACTGCTTCTGCTCGAGCCCTTGGGCAACCTGTGGTTCTTACTGGCTCCTGGTGAGCCACTGTTGGCCTTTTTCTTGGATTCTTGTGGTGTACCAGCCAAGATTTTTAGGGTTTTTAATTTCAGGCTATTGGACTCAGGGGAGCGGTATATGTTTGGAACCCCGTGATGGCCCACTGGGCCCCAAAGGGGCTCCATGGAGGCCATCATGAATCGCTGCACATCAGCCATGCCAGAAGCAATGTTGGACAAAATGTTTGAAGGTTCTTCAAATTCTCTCTGGTCATCATCCAGGAGGCTGTTGGCATTGCCCATGCCTACATCAGTCCAGCCTGTTCCACTGTCCTTCCCCATTGCCCACTCCCCAGAGAACTCCTTGTGGCCTATCATCTTCACAGGGGCTGTGGGGCTACCATGGTGCACACATCCTGCCAACAACTTTCCTGTGGCAGCACTGTTGAGCTGAGCACCTCCTCGGATGATACCAACTTGAGTTTTCTCACCATTAGCCACAGCTGCTGCATATTTTCCTTTCCTTGTTGACTTAGGGGTCTGGCGGGAGGCTTTGCTGGGTGACTTTTCAATTCCTTTATTGTTGGCTTTAGAAGTCTTTTTCCTGCTGCCTTTTGGGGAAGAGCTTTGGTTTGTAGCCCCACTCTTGCTGGGTGAACTTTTCTTTTTCGATTTTGACACTTTGCTACTAGTGCTAATTTGACCAGATGGCTCATTAAATGTTGACAGGCAAGGGTTTTTTTGGAGTAGGCCGACAGAGTCCTCATCATTGAACATATGGAACTGAAACTGATGGTTACATAAAGTAAATCCATCACCTGTCTCATCTTGGTGTGGAAGGCTGCCACAGTCCCACTTGACCTTCTCTCCACTGACCAAAGGGCCTGGGGTGCCCTCTGGGAACACCTTAAGCACCCCTAGTGTCTTGCCATTCTCTGAGCCTGTAATTTGTGGAGAAAGGCTAGGAGTGTCTGGTGGGGACATCTCTGAAAGAGATGAATGGCGGAACTTGTCTGGTGTGAAGTTCGAGATATCTAGGAGGTCAGTGGACTCCTTCAGGGGAGTGATCTCATCAATGCTCTGCTGGATCACCAGCTTGGGGCTGCAGTGAGCTAAGAAGTCATCATTGATATCCTCGTCACCCTCCTTTTCACAAGACTTCAAGCTCAAGGAGCTGTAATTGCTTGAGCTGACTGACAGCGAGCCCACAGAATCAAAGCTAATGAGCCGGCCATTGTCTGTGTTGAGTGTGCCCCGATGGAAAGGAAAGCAGCCCTCTGCATTATTGAAATGGCATGGCTGATAGGCATCATCGGATGGCAGCTGGTTGTCCTGCATATATTTAGTGGGGTATGGGTGCTTGCTGCTCCCCATTGGGCTATAGATCGCGGCTGAGAGGTTATCCCCTGCTGGAATTGCTTCAGAGCCACCAAACTTGCCTGAGAGGACCCCAGCTGCTTCTCCTGGGGCATCAGCCACAAAATTCTGAGGGCTAGTCATAGCCTTATTGGGCCACACACTTCCAAAGGGACTTGCATCCATTTTGAGGGGATGGGGTGAGTGCTGCAGCTCAGACTCAGAAGGTGGGGAGAGCACACAGCTCTGGCCAGTTTGGAGAGACGTGAATGTTTTTTCTGGTTGGGCGAGGGCAGCAGAATGTTGTCCTTGGGGGTGGTGGGTGAAGTAGGAGATGGCAGTAGTATTTGATAAATCTGATGCATCTAACAATGTCTGCAGATACCCTCCAGGGATAACGGGTACATTGGTGGCAATATTAGCAGATGGCAGAGGCGTGTCAGGCGAGCAGGTGGCTGGTAAGAAGAGAGAATTTTTAGCAGTGTTATCTTCCCGACAATCAGATCGATGGGAGCTATCTGGGGCTCTACGAATGTTCTCATTCTTGAGACTGGACCCTGCTTCTTGGCCTTCCAAGGCTGGATGAGTGGCTGCCTTACTGCTTTCTTGCACAGCTTTGTTCTTCTTGCATTTTAACCTGGCTTCACTTTTAAATTTGATTCTGTGGAGCACTTTCCTCTCTGGCCCTTTCCGGAACTCCCGGTCTTGTGATCGGCTCTTCACCGAGTCAGGACCAGCCGTGTCATTTAAATGCAATTCACTGGCACAGCTGGAGGTAGCTCTAGCCCCTGTATGAGGTGCGCCTTTTGGGCCTGCATCTTCTTTACTGCCACTGGCTTGCTTCTGATCACAGGAGGAGCCCTGTTTGTTTGTTGATTGTTCAATGGTTTGGATTCTCTGGATCCTATGCCGGTTGGCCAGTTTGCACTTTCTTTTTCGAGGAGGAGGTGGGAATGGGGCCTCGAGGCCATTCAGGTGGAAATTTTGCTTGTGGCAGAGGGTGGATCTAAGGGAATCAAGGCGATTCTGCTGCTTCTCTTGCCAGAAGCCTTTCAGTGGGGCCAGCCTGGCATACTTGTGGAGCAGGTCCTCACTCAATGTTACTGTCATCTCACTGGCATCCACCTTACTCAGCTTTACCAGCATGTGCTTCTCACCCTTGAAGCGATTGATAATGATGTATTTGATAATGACTGGAGGCTCCTTGCGGGATACTTTCCGCCTCTTCTTGGGACACCACTCATCATCATCTTCTTCCTTCTGCCCATCTGGCTGCCACTCCTTTTTCTCACACATTCTCTCACTTTCTATGGAATCAACATCATACAGGTAGTCTTCACTGTACCGGACTTTCCTTTTAGCCCTCAGTCCATAGTTCTGCTGGATGGTGGTGGAGGCAGAAGAGGAGGCAGAATGAGAATCACGAGTAAGATAGCGGCTGCAATCCTTAATCTCCTTCAAGGCATCATATGAGGATTCAGTGCAGGAGCTGTCATCACTGAACTCCCCAGAGTCTTCTGCAGAGTTGGCAGAGTCAAGAAAGGGATTCCGCTTGGAATTCCCATACTTGAGCACATCAGTCCCCTTACATGGCTTACTTAAGGCTGATACCCCTCCCAACTCCTTTCCTTCTTCCTCCTTCCCCTTGTTCTCCTGGACTTCAGCTTCCTGGTCTTTCCTTTTCTTCTCCTCTTCCTCCTCATCTTCCTCCCCCCAGATGATGCTGTCTGCAGGGACTTTGAACTGGGAGGAGTCTCCACTGCGCTTCGGGCCCCCAGCCTTAGTGTCCCGCTTGGAGCAGCTGGTGAAAACACTGGGGAAAAAGTTGAACTGGGCGTCATCCTGCAGGACATTGGTCTTGTCTCGCACATTGTCCTGGAAGGACTCATAGCGGATCTTCAGAGAGCAGACATCACTGCCCAGAGTTGAGTCGTCATCATCAAACATATAATTGTCTACATCTTCCTCGGAAAACAGGTTGACTGACAGCTCATTTTTTGAGCAGAGGTCAAGGAGCTCTATCTTGCTCTCACTAATGAAAGATTCAAAGTAGCCCCATTCCTGATTAGTATTTGAAAGCAGAGTTTCTTCACCATTGCACTTATCCAATAGCAATCCCTCATAATAATTTTTCTGAGTGGGGTCCTCTGAGTCGCTGTCAGATTTCTCTGTGTCTCTTTTGTCTCCTGCCCTAGATTTATGCAGAGGGAAGCTTAGCAGCTGGTCAGAAAGTAGCTCATCCCCATATCTCATGGTTTCTCCCGTGTTCATACAATGAATCCCTATATCAGAGACGGAACAGGTGTCATAATCCCTATTTATATCACCCGGTTTCAAGCTGATACCTGGTTCTGCATCAATTCCGTCCTTGGACTCAATGAAGCAGCCCAAGCAAGTCCGACTTGGCTGCATAAGGCAATCACCAGTAAGGGCAGACATACCTCCAGGTTCCATGATGGTGAGAGGAGCTTTCTCACAGTCCCCTGGTAGTGACCATGTGTTCAGGCCCTTGGTTACACCAGATGTTAGGGCAATGGCATGCACAGAAGAGTCATTAGAAGAATGTTCAGGTGCATCGGTTAGCCTCAGAGGAGATGGCGGACTTGGTAGGCAGGGCTTCTTAGAAGTTAGAGGCAGAAGGCCCCGGGTAGATGCCAGAGTCTCTTTGGGTGTCAGGGTCAGGGTCTGCAATGTTGTCGCTGCCAGCTTTACCATCAGATCCTGGTCATTTGAGCCTGGGTGGGGAGGCAGCCATAGGAGAATGAAAACAGAAGAAGACAGAGACACAGTTAATGATTTCAGCTCCTTTTCTTCCCTCTAGTACGTTATCTACTTTTCTATTCTGTGACCTGCAGAAATCCAGCTCTCCTCAGCTTTTTTATCACTCAAAGCAGAAAGCATAGGCCTAAAGAACAGTTACTTAAATTATCTTTGAAAACTCCTAATGGTAAAATATGGCCTTTATTGAAGCTCAGCTTCATTTTCTTCTAGGGGCAGCTAGATGTTCTTGAACTATTAATACAAGGCCAACGTTTCAGGATAGGGAGAGTCAGATGGGCTTCCTCTGTCCTGTCACTTCACTCCTATGGTATGAGGCTAGACAGCACTACCTGCACGTCATGCCAGCACCTCAAGTTTAACAGGGCCAGTAACGGAATCATCATCCTTTGCCCTTGACCATTCTTTCCCACCCCCTCAAAACTTCTCTACTTCAGTTGAATATACCACCATCCTCACAATTTCCTAGGCTCCTGATCACAGAGCCATCACTGATATATTCTCATTCTCACTCTCTCCCCCCCTTGCATCCCTCCCTGATCTCTTCCTCCCCCCATAATGGCCAAGTCATGTTGAATTTTATCTCTGTAATATCTCTAACCTCCTATTACAACCATCCTAGTTCAGTCCCTTGCTATCTTTCCCCTGGACTATTCTAATGGCCTTTTGATTGGTCTCCCTGACTGCAGTCTCTCCCCTCTCTAATCTATCCCTTAATGTATAGGCTGGATCATGTCACTTCCCAGCTCAAAATCCTTAAGTGGTTTCCCATTACTTATTTAATAAAATATAAACTCCTAATTTGTTGAAATTCCTCCGTTCAAGACCTTCAGGTGCCAACACTTCATGATATGGCATGTGACCAAATTTGTTTTAGATTGTCAAATATTAAATAGGTGACTGAAGGCAATAATTCAGTTCAATGTGACAAGTTCAATAGACATTAACTGTCTTGTACTTGGTGCTAGGCCTACAAAGGCAATAAAATAGCTCCTTCCCTCTAACAGGAGTGGGGAACCTTTGGCCTCAAGGCCACATGTGGCCCTCTAGGTCCTCAAGTAGGGCCCTTTGACTGACTCCAAACTACATAGAACAAATCACCTTAAAAGGATCTGTTTTATAAAACTTGGACTCAGTCAAAAGGCCCCACTGAGGACCTAGAAGGCCACATGTGGCCTTAAGGCTGTAGGAGTTTACATTCCATCAAATAAGAATAGGGGACACAGAGTAGTCCAATCTGGCCATTCTGGACAACTGCCATCATTGGAGTTTGAAAGAACAATATCCCTTCCACCAAGGGTGGTCTGAGGAGGGCTGGGACAGGACTCAATGACCCCTAAATAACTTTTTCAGCCTGACTTCTTCAATGCTTTTTATCCCTCTAAGAAGAAAGATAGAATCACAGTTGGAGAAAAATCCCAAGACTGCATGTAGCCTCTTTTATTAGAGTCAGAATAATAGCTAGAGAACTGGCCTCAGAAGCATGAAGCCCTGGGTTCAAGTCTTGTTCAAACACACAGAGGCCCTGTGGCTCTGGACGAGTCACTTCACTTTGAGCAAGTGATGTCCCTCTTTGGTAAGGGAGAAGGGTTTGCCTTCAGGATAGGGAGAGTCAAATGGGCTTCCTAGGAGTTCCTCTCATACCAGTGAAATCACAGGTCCAATCCCTGTACCTATCTTTATGAATAAATGTGTACTGGTTTAAAACAGATGGCAATTATGAGCAAAAGTATGAAAAATGATAGCTGTGACATGGTGGGGAAATAAACAGATTTAGAGCCAGAAGCCCAGGGTTGCCACCTAGCTATTACTCTAGGGCTTCTCCTATGTCCCTAAGGCAATTCTCCAAAACATTTAGTGGCTCTCTGTTGCAAATTCTGATTTTTAGTATTCAATGACCTCCAGAATTTGGTTCTAATTTATATGTCTAGACTTATCTTAGATTGTTCTACTTAATGTATTACATATTCTAGCCAAACTGGGCCACTTGCTAGCCTCTTTTCTCCCCATTCCCCATCCTGTTTCTCTGCCTTTCCTAGATCATTTCTGACTCCTGAAGTCCTTCCCTCTCTTCAAGGCCTAATTCAGAAATTAGCTTCTTCATATAGCCTTCTCTGCCCCCCTAGATCTCTCAAATAGCACTTTTCTGTACTTTTCCTTTGCAATGACCAGATTCACCCTTGTATTAGAGTTATTTGTGTACCTGCCCTCCCAGTTAGACTGTAAGTTCCTTGAGAGCAGGGTCTACTTCATATCTATCTTTGAATCTCCGACATCCAGCACCAAGCCTTGCATATACATGTTCGTTGAACTAAACTGGAGTAGGATTTGAAATAGTCCCTGAAGGTTATGGAAAATTCGAATAAATGGAGAGGAGCTAAGAGGGTATCCCAGGTAATAAGAGGTGAATAGAGGGAGAGGGGTGGTTTTGTCACTTACTGGCTATCATCTTGATCTCTTCTAGGCCTTAGATCCCTCATCTATAAAACAAGGAGGTGGGACTAGATGGTTTCTAAAGTCCATATAGGTCTATGTATCTTTGAATTATAATCATACCTAGACAATCAATAGGTAGAGTAAGTAGACTAGTGAATTGGGTGTCAAGAGACTTGACTTGTGTGACCTTGGGCAAATCACTAAACCTATTTGGGCCTTTCCTTTGCAAAAGAGAAAACAAAACCAGCCTCCTAGAGCCTAGGGGAATTAAAGACAGAGGGAAATGTTTCATATACATGAAAAGATCTATAGCAGCACTTTTTGTAATAGCAAAAAAAC
Organism: Gymnobelideus leadbeateri; assembly: GCA_011680675.1. Classification (NCBI taxonomy): domain Eukaryota; kingdom Metazoa; phylum Chordata; class Mammalia; order Diprotodontia; family Petauridae; genus Gymnobelideus; species Gymnobelideus leadbeateri. Next base: position 375,885 of record WOXC01000391.1, read on the forward strand.
TGGAAACAAAATGGGTGCCCATGGGTTGGGAAACTACTGAACAAATTGTGGTATATGACTATAACAGAAGATTATTGTACTGTAAGAAACCATGAAGAACTCAGAGAAACTTGAGAAGACTTGTCTGAACTGATGAAGAGCAAAACAAGAACCAGGAGAATTATATATATATATATATATATATATTATATATGTATATATATATATATATTATATATATATATACATATATAATATATATATATATATAAAAACATCGTAATATTGTCTCAAGAATGTAAAGGAAAATGACACAAAATATCAAAACACATATCAAGCAATGATTAATTTTGACTCTAGAGTGCTGATGAAACAAAGCTCCCTCCTCTTAACAATGAGGTGGTGGATTACAGGTGTGTAATGAGATATGTACTATGAGACAAGGTCAACATATTGGTTTGTTTTGCAAACAAAACCAACACAGCAAACTTGCTCTGCCAGCCAAAACACATTTTCCAGCAATTACACTAAATTCTTAAGGAAAAATTAGCCCTGTTGACAAGGTGGCTATCAATTCTGCTTGACTAGAGTAAATTAGCAAAGGGCAGGACCATCAGAAGATCTTCTGCTACATTACAAATTCCCCTCCTACCTCCTCCTCCAATTACTGAATCAGACTGCATGTGTGGATCATGCCAGAAGTGGCCAGAATTGATGGGGCTAATGCAAATATGTGTTACTTCCCCTTATGGCACACCTTTCTCTGTATCTTCTGAGATGCAACTGCTAAGGACCACAGGACAGTGAATAAAAGAAAATTGAGCTGAACCCTACTGATAGGGTGGGCAAATTATGTCAATAAGATGCTTAATGAGGAGGCTCAGTAGTTGGTCACATATCCCTCTGCTTCTCCAGGAAACAAAGGATGTACAAATAGGTTGGGAAGTAGCAAATAAGAGATCAGACAACCACAAAAGTGGCTTATCTTTAAGTTCGAAGATATTTTAGAGCACATCTAATCCATTTAGGCAAGTAATTTGCCTAAGATCACACAGATAGTAAGTAAAAGAGTGATCTGGATCAATGAAAGTGTGTGAGAAGGTACCCTCTTCATTTGGGACAAATAAATGCCCTTTAGAGGAACCATAATAAACCTTTATTTGAAAGTTACCTAAGAATAGAGAACAAGTCATGGGATTATCTGTAAATTAGATGTAAATTTACTCATGTTTCTCTCTTCTTGGAAAAATCTTAATCAAGAGCTCTGTACTACCAAGATATACCTAGAAGCTCCATGAATTTGGAGAAAAAGAAGTTACACAGCAGGGTTGACACTATCAGCCTAACAACTACTCACATTTACATAGCTTTTTAAAGCTTACAAAGTACATTAGTGCAAGGATTATTATCTCTATTTTTCAGCTGTGTAAACTTAAGCTCAGAGAGAAAAGTGATGACTTGCCTATGGTCATACCACCAATAAATACCAAAGCTGGGATTCAAATTCAGTTCTCACAATCCTTCCACAAAGCCATGCTGCCTCTAGTCAGTGACATCTTGGCCTTCTAGTCCAATTAGCAGTATTGGCCTATCCCCTCTCTCAGCTCTGCAGCATTGCATGATGACAAAAAACCCCATGAGAATTAAAAGGGGAGAAATGGAAAAAAATTTGTCTGGGGAGTGACGGCAATGGGTGGTTCATAAGGTTCCCTTACCATTTTCTTTCATCCCATTAATCAGCCTGGTTCCTCCGTCCTCTGAGGCAGATTCCTTATCTTGTTGGTCATCCATCAATTTAACCTTTTATTGTTTCAATCCATACCCTGCTGCTTCTGTCCAACCTGCATGTTTTCAAACAAGTAATTAAAGTCATTCAAATTGGCTTCAAGAAGCTCACAAAGCTGAAAAGAAAACAAAAGTTTCTATATAAAATCTAGAATTCAGCTGTTCTCCAGATTGGGCTTCATTATCACTGTGCTTTCAGATTCCTATACCATCAAATCAAGCTGGCAATTCAATGCCCTTCCCTCACACACTCCAGGGCCTGATGCAACCTACCCAAGCTTGGACTAGGGCTCAAGCCTCTCTATCATGTTACAACTAACAAAATGCTTTCTCTCTACCCCCCTCACAGCCCCTGTATGAGAGGTAGAGAAGGTGCTATTCTCTCTATCAAACGCAGGTTCAGAGAGGGGAAGGGACTCATCCAAGGTCACACACTGAGTTAGTGGCAGAGCCTAGACCCAAAAGGTCCAGTCCGTTGGCCTTTCCATAATATCGTACTATCCTTCAACTTGTCTCTCTGAATCTAATTCTGCAAAGCTCAATCCTAGGGAGACACTGTGCCCTAATCAATGACAACTCCAAACTCTGATGGATCTCTAGAGAGAAGGAATTTCTTAGCCATGGTTTCTAATGGTCAGGGCTTTGCCCTAACCTTGGGGGAACAGAAACTTCCCAGTTCACTAAGTTCCTAAACAGGAAGGGAGGGGAAAGCAGGATCCAGGACAGTGTTTTAACTTCATTGGTTCAAGGTCTTTCCTGAGGGAGAATTAATCAGCTCAAAGGACTTCGGGGATGAAATAGAGTGGCCTTACATGTGCTTGTTCAAGCCCTATCCAATTCAGATGGTCACAAGCTCGATTAAATGAACTCAACCTCAACAAAGATTTAACTACCGACTGTGTTTAGAGTACTGTTACATATGCCCCCGTGGATCTAATAGTGTAGGAGGGAGGGTGTAACATACAAACACAGATAACTAGAATATACAGTGCATGATAAATGCAGCAGAGAGGTGCAAAGCAAGGTCCTATGTCAGGTAGAATGATGGGATTGGGGTGGGGGGAGAAATCAAAGGTGGCTTCCTGGAAAGAATGGAATTGGAGTTAGATTTGAGAGGATGGACAGGAATTTAGAGAGTGAAGAGAGGGTATCCCAAACATAGAGAACAGTATGAGCAAAGGGAAAGAGTTGTGAGAGTTCAGAGAATGTTGGTGTTGGGATGGACAGAGCATAGTCCAGATTTTTACCAAAGAGTAGAGTGTATGGAAAGGAATAATATCAAAGAAGTTTAGAAAGGCAGGGTGGTATCAGCCCACAGAGAGTCTGTAACAAGTTAAGGAGGGTACACTTTACTGGAGAGGAAATGGGGAGCCACTGAAGGTTTCTGACCTTATGCTTAAGAAAGCTTCTTTTGGCAGCAGCATGAAGGACAGATTAGAAGTGGGAGAGAGTGAAGTGAGAAGACTTGTGTAGAGATACTAGAACAGTCAAGGATGAAGAGGGAAAAAATGGCTATATGATAGAATGGACAGGACTTGGTAACTTGTATATGATTTCCCAGAATCTGTGCACCAATTCAGAGCCTCACCAATGAATGATGCTTTACTGCACCTGTCTTTTCCACAGCCCAGCCAACACTGTCTATATCAGTCTGTCATCTTTGCCAATTTGCTGGGTGTGAGGTGAAACTTCAGAGTTGTTTTAATTTCTTTTATTTTATAAGTGATTTTGAGCAATCTTTAATGTGGTTGTTTATAGTTTACAATTCTTCTGAAAACTTCATATCCTCTGACTACTTTACCTACTGGGGAATGACCTTAGGCTAATTTATTACCTGTATATCTTATGCATCAGACTTTTCCAGCAATATTTGATGCAAAGATTTTTCCTCAACTGACAATTTTCCTTCTTATGCTACCTGCAATTATTTTGTACATACAAAAGCCTTTTAACTTTCTGTGGTTGAAATTGCCCCTTTCTTCTGTTATGATCACGGCTATCTCTTATTTGATTAAGAATTCTCCTCCTAGCCATAGTTGGGAAAGACACCTGCTTCTTTTCCCTGGTAATTGTTTTGTTTTGTTTTTTTTGATGAGCCTTTTTATATTTAGATTACATATCCATTTGGAACTCATTATGATATATAGTATAAGATACATTTTTGCTAAGTTGCTTTCCAGTTTCCCCAGCAGTGATTGTCAAATAGGGAAGTCTTTTCCCAAGTCATTTATGTTCATAGGTTAATTGAACTCTGAGTGATAGTATTTTTAAGACTATTATCAATGCAATGGGAGGTTGGAATATTTTCCCTTTTCCCTCTTCCACTTTGGTAACTGGAGGAAAGGAAGTATGTTACAAAGTCTATATGGTTGTGGATGTAGCTGGAAATGTGACAGAGCTGGAAGATTGGGGGGAGAGAGAGAGAGAAAGAGAGAGAGACTGATTCCCCTAAACCAACCCAGAGCAGGGAGATGAGATAGCACTCTTGGTGGGGTCTTTGATAAAAGAGCCCTAATATTTGAGACTTGGTTTCTGAGGAGCTACAGACATTGTGAGGGCTGTCTCCTTTGTTTTCCTCTTCTCAGTAAAACTTTCTTTTTTAATACTGTGAACTGTGTGTTTACAAATGGGTCTTAGAATAGGGAAGGCCTCATTCCAGTTTTTTAGGGGGCAGGGGCAGGCCTACAAGCCAGTAGAGTTAAAAAGGACTCTGCCACATACCTAGGTCCTTTGTATCATGAAACAATCTTTGATATAAGGATTATACGACAATTTTTCAAAGAAAGCAATAATCGAGTCAGGAGGAGGAGCAGAATGGGTATGAGGGACAGAAAAGCAAAACCCAAGGCAATCTGAGGGAGATGCCCAAACTCTTGCAGAACCAAAATGCTAAGAATGAAAGTGGAGGGCAGAAACTTCTCTGCTTCTTAGGAATCCCATCGTGTCCTTTGCAAACCCACACTGAGATGGTCAGATCAGCCTTTGGACTTGCCAGATAGCTCCAGCCTTAGTGAGATCTCAAGGCAAGATCTCAAGATCTATACTCCACAGGCCACAGACAGCTACACCTGTGGAAGGAGCTGGACTCTGTTGCCTGATGCCTTTGACCATGACACTAACCGGAGGGGGCCGTGGAGACTGGTGGAAGGATGTGGGAGGGAGGAAAGCAGATGACAAGATGACTCAGAGCTGGCCTGCAGTGTGAGAAGGACCGTAAGACATAGGGAGAAACAGGAAATGAATGACTAAGCAAGGCAAGAAGGTGGCGATAGTCATGATTCCCACTAATTTAGTGTCTTAAAGCTTACAAAGCATTTTCTTCTCAACAATCCAACAATTTTGTGCAAGTAGATGATCTAAGTATTATCCCCATATTATAGATTAATTTACTCCCCAAACATCATTTTGCAGGTGCAGACTTGAGTTCGGGAGAGGCTAAGGGGTGAGCCCAAGGACACGTACTTTGTGACCATGGTGGGATTTGGGATCTCTGAATCCAATCCAGAACTCTTTCCACTGTACAATGTCAGAGGGACTGGGGGGAGGAGGGGGAAGGATAAGGAGACCTGCCAGAGTCACAACTTGGTATCTGTGCCAAGTCCTTTATAAGTGCCCCCCTGTTCCTGGAAAACAGGTGGGAGCCAGGGCTAAGATCCTATCCTGCTCTGCCCAGCCAGCCAGAGGCATCCTATCTATAAGCCTTCCCTCAGAGCAGCACAGATCTCATCACAGTCAGGCAGCTGCGGTTTAGAGAATCTAATCAGTTAAGTATTTACTGTGTGCAGTGTCCTTAGATGCCCTAACAGTCTAGTGTGGGACAAGAACAAATATATACAACTCTAACATTACATGATAGATTAGAGAGGTTCAAAGCAAATATTATACAAAGTCTGAAGGAAAATCTAAGTGACTTCTGCAGAACCATGGGGCAAAGAAGTCCTAGTCCTTAAGGCTGAGGAACCCCCTCAGTGATAGGAAATTGCTCATCAGATCATGTCTAGGACTTGCTAATTTCCTCTTTCAGCCTTGGGGCAGTCCCTCTTTCCTCCCCCACAGAAGGCAGAGATTGGGCTAGGTGATCTTTATACCCTATGTGTCATCTACCCTTTGCTCCTGAACCTTCCCTATGCCTTTTCTAACCTTGAGAGGTCATGGATAATAGGATTTAAAGACAGAAGACACTTCAAAGATCATCTTCTCTGACCTGAACAGATTGAAAATGGAGGTACAGAGAAGTTAAATATGAAATGGTCACACAGATATTAAGTAATGGAGCCCGAATTTGAACCTAGAATTTCTGACTCAAAAGGCAGTATTCTTCCCATACTACGAGGCCTCTAGTCGCTGGGTAAATGAAGGACATAAAATTACAAATTGAAATGAGGACTTCAGATCCTGTGCGTAAATCTGTGATTTTGGTTCTATGACTGGAATTTGGCTTGTATTTCACTGGCCAAAGGGAGAAACGAAGGCATGGAAAGATTATGAATAAGAAGAAGTCAAATTTATTTATGATCCTAATGGAACTGGGATTTCTGGATCAGGGTTTAGGATTGAAGAATAATAGGATCTGAAACAAAGATCTAGTGATCTTTGATAGAGTATTGAGAACAAGGGAGGTACTACAGGACAAATGGCTACATTTTTTCAAAAACAGAAAAGAGTAGAATCAGCAACTATAGGCTTGGCTTTAATTCCTAGGGGAAAAAAATCTAAAGATATCAGAGGGATAGTGAACATTTAGAAAGGAAAACAGTAATCATTAAACACCAGCATGACTTCATAATACATCAAAATAAGAGCACCAGGGATCTAGCTTTGGTCTCATCCTCCTTAACATTTTTATCAGTGGAGTTGGGGAACAGTACAGATAAAATGCTCATCAACTAAACTGTAAGCTCCCTGATGGCAGCAACTGAACAGACTAGACTTCAGCTCCCAGTGTGTTGTGCACCGTAGAGGCTGAACAAATATTTGACTGATGATTAGAAAGAACAGTATATCTGGACTAAATTTGTCCTTCTTCCTCTTCAAGGAGGCAATATGCACTCTTAGGAGTTATAAAGGAAGAAAACTGCTACCTTCCATCTATGTAATCAATCATTCCACAAGCAGGAGAGGCCTGGTGATCTCTATAAAAGACAGTCCAGAGGCTCGGACTCCTTGCCCTCTTCCTCTGCTAGGAGAAGGCACACAGGGAAAAAGACCCCACTTCAGAAAACAAAGGGTCCCCTACTGGTGAAAGTGTGGAATGGTGCAGTCTGAGCTAGTCAATCAGTTTGGGACTGCAAGTAGTGGGAAGTCGGCCTGGAGGACAGCACCAGCAGGGTCAACTTCACCTCCACTGATGGAGTCTATATACAGCTGGATGTTCTCTGAAATAAGCCACAGAAGAAGACAATTTAAGTAAAATGTGAAGCCTCTGAGCCACACTGAACCATCATTGTAATGGGAAAGCGTGCAATAATGCCCTTTCTGAGTCATGTATCTTATCTTGGCCACAAAAGGCATTTCTCTCTGAAATATATTCACCTTGTTGGAAATATGCTTGGCCTTCTCCCCAGCTCAGAAATTGGCTTCTGAATAGAGACTCACAAAATCACAGAATTTCAGAGCTGGAAGGGACATCTGAGACATTTAGTTCAAACCCTGCCTGAGACGGGAATCTCCGCTTACATTCTGTGTGACCTTGTGCAAATCACTTAACTTCTCTGGGACTCAGTTTCCCCATCTCTAAAATGAGAGGGGTTATACTAGAAGATGTCTAAGGGTCATCTAAATCTCTAAGTCTATAATCCTATGACCCCCAAGAATCAGAAATCCAACTTCTGTTTGAACACTTCCAGTGCCAAGGAACTCACTTTTCTCAATGCCTGTAGAGCCTTATAGTCCTATACATTTATCACACATCACATTGAACTTGAGTAATTTATGGTCACATGGCCACCCCCCAGCTGAGGCTTATTGCAATCTCTTCCTAATGGATCTTGCCCTTTTCCAGGACATCATACAGACACCATTCCCTTGCTCAAAAAGTGTCGGTGGTCCTCAATGCCTCAAAAACAAAACACGAACTCCCTAGTTGGCATACAGGGCCCTTATCTTACTCCAGCTCATTTTCCCAGACCAATTTGACATTACTCCCCTTCATTTTGGCCAAACCAGCCTATTTATTGTGTTCTCCATGTGCCATCGTATCTCACTTCCATGACTTTGCACAGGCTTGCTTTCTTCTACCTAGGATGCACTCCCTTCTCATCTCTACCTCTTGGATAGAGATAGATACCTCTCCACCCCAGCTCAACAGGCCCCTTCTAGAAAAGGCTTTTAGGGATACCTCTGGCTGTTAGAGCTCTTTCAGATAGAATTAGTGGAAGCTTGCTATGGAGGGCAGAGTGCTGGGCTTGGAGTCAGGAAGATCTGAAATGGAAGCATGACTCAGACACTGAGATATGTGTCTCTAAGTACATCACTGAGCCTGTCTGCCACAGTTTCCCCATCTGTAAAATGGGGATAATGAAAGTACCTAGCTGTATATAGTCTTCATTTATCATCTTTATCCATGTTGTTCCTCCCACTAAGTCAAATGTAAGCTCTTTGAGGGCAGAGCCAATTTTCACTTTTGTCTCTGTATCCCTACCCATGCACGGTGCCTGGAGATACTGTAACAACAACAACAACAACAACAACAGTAAGAGTAGCAGTAGTAATAACAGCTAACATGTATGTGGTGCTCACTATGTGCCAAATACTGTGTTAAGTGCTTTACAATTATCATCTCATTTGATCCTCACAACAACCTTGGGAGGGGTAGGTGCTATGATCATCTCCATTTTACATATGAAGAAACTGAGGTAGATAGTAGTTAAGTGACTTGCCCAGGGTCACACAGCTAATAAGTATCTGAGGCTGCATTTGAATTTCGACCTTCTTGACTCCAAGCCCAGTGCTTTATCTACTTTGCCATCTAGCCAACACATAGTAGGCACTAAATAAATGCTTATTTAAATTCAATATGTGCCTAGCTTTTAAGCTTTATGTGCTCAGGGGAGATGCCTTCTACAGCTGGGTAACTCACTCAGTACTCAGAGTACTGGTTGGTACCTAGCTCCCTCTGTCTAACCTTCCCTGAACAGAGACACCTAAAGATACTATTATCTCCATTTCACAGATGAGAAAAATGTGGCGGAGTGACTTTCCCAGTGTTCCACACAGTCAGGAAGTTGTGGCTTGAAGCCTGGTTTGCTGGTTCTAAATCTGGGGCTCTTCAGACTATACCACATGATGGCAGAATGAGCTCTAGCTAAGGGGTGGCTACCAGCCTGGGAGTTCTAATGTGGGCTCTTCCGTGGCTGACATGACAGCCACTCAGGATGCCTACTTCTGAGGCCTGGGGAAGTCTATCTCCCCTTCACAGGCAGGTTATAAAACTAGAGTTATGTCACCCCAAGAGAGCAAGACTGCCTTCTCACTGGGGTCCAGAGAAAATAGGTATGACTGATTCTACCTCCCCTAAAATACTCCTTTGAGTCAGGAGGCAGGATGTCTCAGTGCCTCAGTTTCTCCATCTGTGAAATGTGGACAACTGTATCCATTCCTACCTACTTTCCAAGGACATGTGAGGAAAAGTGAGATAAACTTCAAACTGACTCAAATGTTAGCTTAAGGGTATGGACTGTTTTCATGTTTTGTACCCAACACAAATACCAGCTGGAATATATCAGAATCTCTACTGTTGGGCTCCAACCTACCTTTCCAGTCTTATTTCACATTGCTCTTCCTTAATACTCTCTCCCTTTCAGCCACTTTTATCCACCAGCTGTTCCCTGAACTCCTCTTGCCCTCTCCTGCCTCTGTATACTTACTGAAAGAGGCCGGCCCCCATTCCAGGAACAGACTCTCTCCTCATCTCTCCCTGCCTGCTGGAATCCTCCAGGAAGCTTTTTTCATACCTGAGAGAATTCTAGTTGGATCTCTTTGCTTCATCGATATTCTGTTTTGTATCTTACTTATATGTTGTCCATCTTCCCCAACTCTTCATCATTGCCTTGAGGGCAAGGAATTTTTTTAATCTTAGTATCTCAGTGCCTAGTAGAGGCACCAGGGATGTTTATTTGAAAATGTTTGCTGAATTGAGCTAAATTAATGTGAAACCCTCTACCAAAAAATCTGTCCTACAGAAAAGCCAATGGGTTAATCCATACCTCCTGAATTCCACTGACAGAGAATGCTGAGCCTCCAAGCTAACATCACTGATTTCATGAACACAATTAATCATCACGTTGTTAAAGCCCAAACCAGTAATGTCATCATCAGGTCATAACTGATAGAATACACTTGCAAAATGGATTTCCTGTCCCACATTAATAAAATGTTAGATAATGAATCCCATGTCGGCACAAGAGACTTGTTCAGTGAAGGCAAAGGATCAGGCTGCCTACTCCATATTTTCCCTCTTGTCAGCTGCTGGCCCCCAGGTCTGTCTCCCTCCTATGGGGCAGGCCATACTGCCTGGGAAGTAGAAGGCAAGGCTCTAGAGCTAAAAGGTATCTATAAACACACTATGGGATTGTACCCCAAAGAAATTAATAAAACCAAACTATTTAGAAAATATCACAATAACTAATAACTAATGATCTATTGGGCCCCATTCTGATCTCTACAACTTCATGAACTGGCAGCTTTTATAAGGCCATAATCAATAGTGAGACTGGCTTTTTTAGCATCGTTTAGGGTAAACATTTCTGGGGTCCTTTGTAGCTTTTATATTTCTCACTTTTAGGGGCACAATTTAATCAACAGTTTTTTGGCTATCTTCTTGTCTCTCCTACCCATTTCTCTTATTCACAGGATTTTCAGACCTGAAAGTTCTAAAAGACCTTAGATGCAGGACATGTAGTCCAATATCCTGCCCTCTACAGCATCCCTGAGAGCTGACCTTTCATCTTCCCTCTGCCTTCATACCTCCAGAGATGGGAGCTTACTATGTCCCAAGGAAGGACGTTGTCTTTATAATTCAGGTATTTAAAAAGTTCTTCATAGTGAGCTGAAATCTGTATCCCTACAACTACTATCCACTGATTATAACTCTACCTTTTGGAACTAAACAGAAAAAGCCTAATACCAGTCTAAGCAGCCCACTCTGTGGCTTGGCATGGCAAGGTCTCCCAACATTCTAGTTTTAGCTCCCCACTATTCTTTTCCAACCAGACATTACTATTTGCCATTCCCTAACACACCTCATGGTTCCTCACCTTTGGGTCTTTTCTCATTCCATACCCTTTTTCTGAAATGTCCTCCCTGTAGCTCGTATCTACCTCTCAGAAATCCTAACCACTATTAAAAGCCCAATTCAAATGCTACTTCCCTCATGCAGGCTTCTAAGGTTACCCCAAACGGAAGCAATTTCTCTCCATATCACCCTTTGGGCATCACCTCTCCTGCTAGACTAGACATTTCTAAAGGACAGAGCCTATAGCTTATTCATTTAAGTGCCCCCCCCACCCAAGTACACAAATAAGGGTTTTGATTCGTCCAATGAATGTTAGCTTTTATAAAGAGTTTGCAGAAATTACTCATTTATTCTCCTGAATCAGGCAATTTAGCCCTATCTTCATCAGTCTCTGAACCTGTTCATTTCTGTTCTGCCTAACTTATGCATAATCCAAGACTTAAGGCCAGAAGAGATCTCCAAATCTAGCTCCCTCCTTTTGGAGACAAGGAAGCTGAAACTCAGAGAAGGGAAAGGGCCTGCCCATGGTCACACACAGACAGACTCTAAAGGGACTGGCAGTTGTGCCCCAAGGGCTCACAGTTGGCCAAAGCTGTACATTTCTTCTGTTGTAACTACAAAGTGTCAGTGGGGGTGTCATAATGCCATGAAGTCAGGAAGTAATCTGTGGAGGGGCCTGGTCAGGAACTAGCCCTTGGGTGTTAGTGACAGGGTATGTTAAGAGAGGTTTGAAGTGTATATACAGAATGGGACTTGGAATGATTTGCAATGGGAGCTAGGGAGAGAGAGATTAGGTAGTTAGCTCATCACATCTGGGCAAAGCATGAGTCTTGCACAGAGGAGGGATGGGAGTGGCTAGTGTGGAAATCCTTAGAAGAAGATTCTTGTGTCCTAGGATCTTGGAAAGAATTAGAACTGAGGTTGCTGCCCTCATTCCACTTCGAATGCTCTAGGAAAGCTGTGTGCTACACCGGGGCCTATGACAAGACCAGACAGTGTGGCTAGGTAGGCATGCTGCCTCAGGTGCCTTAAGCTCTCAGGGTCACATAGCCAATACATATGTGGAGCAAGATTCAAAGAGTTCCATCCAATATGCTCCACGGCTTTATGGAGTGCCTACTGTGTGCAAAGCACCACGCTAGGCCAGATAGGAAATGGGAGGAAGCTCAGAAGCTGCCTGGAAATACCATCCCAGTGGAGCAGCTTAGGGCCTGCTTGAGATTTCTCCTGAGCCATGAGCATTGTGGAAAGTAGTAACAGAGCTGAAAGTGATTAACACTTTGGGAAGAGGGTGCTCTAAATTGCTTTGCTAATCATGGTAAATCAAGCCAGGAATGGCATTAAAATAACATTATCTCAGACACAGGTATGGAGTTATTCATTCAATCAACAGACACTGATTAAACACCTACTGTGTGCCCAGCTGGGGGTAAGGTAGGTGCCCCCTGACTCCTAGAGCTCCCTAGTCAATGGGACAGCTACAAACAGTGGACAGCTCTAGTATACACTCGACTAGACTAAGTGTAATAGAGAGAAACCAACCCAGTGCTGAGAGAGGTTAGTTGGGGAAGATGGCGAGCTAAGCAGTGAAATGCCCCTGTCTGAGGTGGACCTGTATTTGGACAGCCTGAGGTTAAGGGTGGGCTGGAAGGCAGAGGGTTCAGTGAAGCCAGATGAACTGGGCTCTGAGTCCTGCCTTTACTACTTCTTGGCTGATTTGCCCTAGATGAGTCATGTCTAGTTCTCTAGGTTTTCTAGGCCTCAGTTTCCTTATGTGTAAAACAGCCAAAATATTACTCATTGACGGTGGCATGGACAGAGCACTGGGCTGAAGTGGAGAGATCTGGATTCACAGCCTAGCTCTTAACACCAGGTTGTGTGACCCTGGCCAAGTCCCTTCCCCTATATGAGCTTCAGTCTTCCCCTCTAGAAACTGGGGGTGATATTTGTAATATTGTAATAGCATCACAATATGAATGTTATATTTAATCTTAATATCATGTAAACTTGTAAAGTGCTTTAAAGACATTATCTCACTTGATTCTTCTAACTATACTGGGAGGAAAGTGCCACATATTTGATCATCATTTTAGGGGAACAGGCTAAGAACCTGATTTTGCAGATAAGGAAACTGGGGCTAAACACAGTGTAATGAATGGCTTCCGATCTCACAGGAGGAGGGTCTGAGGGGGAATGTGAAGCCCGGTCCTCTTGCCTAGGTGGCTAGCGCCCTGCCCACTGCACTGCTGCCCTTCCCGGGGCATTTGGGAGAAAATGCTTTGTAAACCTTAAGGACTAGAGAAAGGTGAGCTCCAATTATTAGGAAGAAAAAATACCTGGGCCAGGCCGAGCGGCAGAAACCTGTGGTCGTGGCCGGTTCCGTGCTGCTTCCTCAGCCCCAGAGAGCCTGAAACTTACTTCTGGTTAATCTAGTTGAAAGAAGATAAGAAAAGAAAAGAAAGGAAAAACCCCGACCTGCCTGTGGGGGCAGCAGAGGCAGAGATCAGTCCCCTCAGCCCTGAGTGGGCGGGGCTCTCAGCCCAGGCCCTGGCAGCAGCTGAGGGGCCCTGGGCACGTGCTGGGGAGGGCCCTGGGCAACAGCAGTAGGGAATGTCGCCAAGGGTGAGGTAAGAGAGGGAAAGAGGGTGTGGGGGGGGAGGAAAATGGGGGGGGGGGAAGGAGAAAGATGAGGAGGGGGGAAGAGGAAGATGAGGAAGGGGAAAAGGAGGGGGAGGAGGGAGACCCCAAGTCAAGCCCAGCACCTCAGGGTGAGCAGGAGAAAAGGAGAGCCAACAGACAGTCCCCAGTAGAAGCGCATTTCAGGATCCCGGTGAACCTTGCTTTGCGCCTACAATAGGATCACAGCATTTTAGAGCTCTAAGAGGCCACAGCCTTGGCTCACCTAGTGTGTTCCCCTTGTTTTATAGGGGGAGGGAGGACGGAGGCCCCTAGAAGGGGACCTGACTTGTCCAAGATCACTCAGGTGGTACCAAGTCATATACAAGTAATGTGTTGTAGAAAGAATACTGGGTTAGAAGTCAGAAATCGGGGCTTAAGGTCCAGCTCTGCACCTGAGTGGCTGTGGGACCTTGAGCAAGGGTGGTCCAGTCTGCCTTCTGGTTTTGGAGAATCCCAGAATCTCAGAGGTTGAAGGGACCTTCTCTGGAACAGGAATCCCACCTTGAACACCCCCACAAGCGGTCATCCAGCTTGTAAAGTGAGAGGGTGGCTTGATCCAATGCTATCATCCAATATTCTAGTTCCAATAATAGAGGCCCTTCCAACTCTGACATTTTGTGATTTTTTATGAATCAAATTCCGTTTGAAGTGCACGGAGTATGTGTATATGTGTCATTGTGTGTTTGTGTGTGACCACTTAAAGGAAAGTTTTTCTCTTCGATAACCCATGATTCAACAACCATAAATTGTTGTTGGAAGGATTTGTATTTTCCATTTTTACCCCGTCTAGCTGCCAGATGCTTCGGAGCTTCACTCTCTGCTGTGCAGAGTGAGCTTCCCACCTTGTTTTTCTGAAAACCACCTTTTGTAAGCTACCAGAAGGACCTTGAGCTCTATTACATGGAGATTAGGGCTCCAGAGCCTTGCAAATCTCCGAGGTCTTAAGCTTTCTCAAGAGGCAAGAGGACTAGACATGGAGTTAGAGATCCTGGGGTCCAGTCCTGGTTCTGCCATTTCCCTGGGTGACCTCAAGCAGGACACTGATCCTCAGTCTCTTCATTTGTAAAAATGAGAGGAATGTTGCCTGGATGACCTTTAAGGTCCTTCCTGTTCGGAATTCATGATCCTAATTGTTTCGTGGTTTGTCCTCTTACTGTAGCAGATTGCCAGCCTTGATGCCTCATACTGGCAAAAGCATGTTCTTTCCCAACAATTCTGGCAGGGGGGTGGGGTGTATTATAAGTCTTACTGTCCACATTTTACAGATGAGGAAACTGAGGCTCAGAGAGACGATGTGACTTGCCCAGGGTCACAAAGCTAGTATTAGAGACAGCCTTCCAATCCTGGTTTCCTAATTCTAAAACTCACTGATTCACAGAATGTCAGAGTTGAAAGGGACTTTAGAGATCATCTAGCCCAGGGGGTCTTCACCTGGGGATGGTGAAGGTGTCTTTTAAGAAATATTCTGATAACTACATTTCAATAGAATTGGCTTCCTTTGTAATCTAAGCATGTCATTTTGGACATTTAAAAACAGAATTCGGAGAAGACCCAGATAGTTCCAAGGGGTCCATGACAAAAAGCATTTTCTAGATGAAGAAAGAGACCCAGAGAGGGGACATGATTGGTTTGAATTCACAGATTAAATAGCAGAGCTGAGATTTGAACTCAGGTCCCCTGACTGCAAATTTAATTCAATAAGATGCCCTTCTTTTTGAAGGCCATCCTATTTAGGGGGATTCTACCTTTGCTTTAGAGATGGAGGAAGGCTATGGAGAGGATAAGTTTGACTCAGCTAAAGCCACCAAGCTGAATCTGGGAAGAGTTAGGACTAGAGTTCAGGTCTTTCAACCCTAATTTCAACTTCTAGGAACTTACCCAAAGGATGCCCTAGGGGAAAGGTGTTCAGGATGACAAGAAAGTTCCCTTACTGCAACCAATTCTAATTTCACTAAATAGCAGGGAGGATTTACTGAGTCACTGAGATGTCAAGCAAACGGCTGTGGTGCAGCAGAGAGATCTGGGGCCAGAAGACCCATGTCTGGATCCCAGTTCTGCTCCTTACTACCTAGGCTCCCAGGTCCTCAGGCTCCTCCACTCCCATGACTAAGGAAGGCCCCACTGTGGACATTACCATCACACACAAGGGTTCCATTTCCACAATTAAAAATTCAGAAATTCCTGTACCTGACTGGTGTGTCCTATTGATTTCTCTCTCCCTACGCATCAATTCCTCCTAAATCTCTTCTTCATCCTCACCATGATTTCCAGCCCTTTCTTTATCCCTCAGTGTACTCCCGGGCCACAACTCTTGCTCTAGTTTCACTTTATGGTAGACACTAGAGATAACCAATTCAGTATTATGCTGTCCTCAGCTTTTTAATTACTTGACCCTTTTTTCTATTATTGCTCATGGCTTGTCAACCCTCTGCTCCTACTCATGTACTGCTCAATGGTGCTGGAGGAAGTCCCCCAACCTTGCTGATTGGTTCTACTGTCAATTTATGTTGTCTAATTTCAAGTGTCCCCTCACTGGAGCAAAGCAGTTCTTATACTACTCCCGAATGAATTCTTTGTCATAGTATCCAAACTTCTCTTCTCAAGCTTCTATCCCACCCTTTCCCAAACCCTCTCAGCAACCTTGCTTCATCATTTACTGAGAAAACAGTGGCCATTCTCCATGAGCTCCCTCTTTTCAGCTCCTCTATTTCTCAAAACTCCTTAACATCATCCTCAATTTGTTCCTTCTTAATTTTGGTCTTAGATGAAAAAGTAGCCCTTCCTGCCAAGGCCAATCCCTCTACTTGTTCCCTTAATCCCATTCTCTACAGAAGACTGCCCCTATTATCAGCCCCTTAACACCACCATCTTCAACTTTTCCCCATGTACTAGCTCATTCCCTGCTACCTACAGACATTCCCAGGTCTCCATCCATCCTTAAAAAATTCTCACTTGACTCTACCATCCCTTCAAGCTACCTTCTTACATCTCTCTCCCTTTCACAGCCAAACTCCTAAGAAAAACTGTGTATACTCATTGCTTCTATTTCTTCTCCTCTCACTCATTCTTCAACTCCTTGAAACCTAGCTTTCAACTTCATCACTCAAATGGAACTGCTCTTTTCAAAGTTCCCAAGGATCTTGTATTTGCCAAATCGTGGCCTTTTCCCAGTCCTCATTTTTCTCAACCTATCTACCACATTGGACACTTCTGCCCTCCCTCTCCTCTCTGGGTTTTCTTGTGCTACTGCTCCCTCTTGTTTCTCCTCCTACCTGCTCAACTGTTCCTTTTCAGTCTCCTTTGCGGTTCCTGTCCTCAAGTGTGAACATATTCTACGTGTCTGTCCTAGGCCCTCTTCTCTTTTGGAGCTGCAATCCCATGGATTTGATGATCATATCTATCTCTGTGACCACCAGATCTACATATCCTCTCTTTTCCCTGCTCTCTAGTCCAACATTACCAACTAGTTATTGGAATTTACAACTCGAAGTGTTATAAACATCTCAAACTCAACATGTCCACATCTGAACTTTGTCTCTTTTCCCCAAAACCCAGCCCTCCTCTAGACTCTTTATTCTATTGAGGGCACTACCATCCTTCTGATCACCCAAGTTTGCCACCTCAGAGTAATTCTCAACTCTACCTCACTTCATATATTCCATCAGTTACTAAGTCTTGTCAATTGCAATTCCACAATAGCTCTTGGAGCCATTCCCTTCTCCCTGATCACATAGCTACCATCCTCAGATCCTTATCATCTCTCACCAGATTACTGAAATGGCTTCTTCATTAGTCTTCCTGCCTCAAGTCTCCCCCTCTCCAATACATCCTGCACACAGCTGCCAAAATGATATTGCAAAACAACAGGTCTTGACCATCTTGTACCCCTGCTCAATAAACTGCAATGGCTCCCTATTTGCTTTAAGATCAAATATAAACTCCTCTGTTTGTTACTTAACGCCCTGGTTTCAACCTCCCTTTGTAGTCTTTTTATATATCACCCCTATTTTCATACTCTGGAGTCCAGCTAAACTGGACATCTTACTGTGGCTCATACTCTATTTCCCACCTCTGTGACTTTGCACAGGCTCTCTGTCTCTCATGTCTCTTCTCTCCTCTGCCTTTTCAGAGTGGGCTAAGAACTGGACCTGAGATTTCATTGGTATGGGAAATTCCTGGATGAGAAAACTCCCTCTACTAATACAGACTGATACCCTCTCTACAGCACAGAGTTACAGAAAATTGTCCAGGGTACTGAGAAGTTCAATGACTTGGCCAAAGTCACACAGCCAGGATGTGTCAGAAGCAGGACTTGAACCCAGGGCTTCCTGGCCCTGAGGCCAGCTCTCTAGCCATTCCTGCCTCTCTTTGAGACTACTTTCAAAGCTCAGTTCAAATGTTACTTCATACATGGCGCCTCCTGACCTGGCCCTGGAATCTCTACTCCTACCATAAACTTCCTGCTTCTTCTTAGCCCCTTTGTACTTGGCACCCTGGAGAAATCTAGGCTCCTTGGTTCCCCCTGCCCAGATAACATCAGCACAAACAAGTCTACTCAGAGTTGTCAGTTTAATCTAAGATCTGAATTACAAGGGGCCCTAGGCCCTTACCCTACTTCTTACAACTTCCCCAAACCACCCTGAAAATCAATCTCCCTTGAAGGCAAGGGCTACGTGTTAGCTAAACTTAATGGTTCCTCCAGCACAATGCTCTACCCTTAGCAAGCAAATGAACAAAGGTTTCCTGGATTAAATCTTTCCTTTAAGACCATCAAAGAAAGGGTTTTCCCAACTTCACTTGGGAATATAATATTGTGTACATTGTAACTCTACAAAACAAGAAACTTTTCCCAATGCCTAACCTGAGGTCCCTCCTGTCTCAAAACCGCTCTATGCTGCCCAGTGAAGAATAACAATTTCCAATCCCCTCTGTCACATTTCCTCATCCACCTTCAGAATAGTAGCTATATGTTATGGTGAGAGTGCAGAGCCTAACCCAGAAGCATGGGATTCTAGAGCTAGAAGACTGTGGAGACCATCTAGAGCAGCCCTCTCATTTTCCAGATGAGGAAGAACTAAGACAGCTATAAAAGCTAAGGGGTTGATAAAGGATGAATTAAGAAAGGCATCATGTCTAAAACAAGGAAAGCACTGGTCTCTACTGCCCTCTGCTCTGGGCAGACAGCATTGGCAAGCCTGCGTTCAGTTCTAGGAAAGACAGGTGAACTGGAGAGTAGCAGAAGACAGCAACCAGGAAGGGGAAGGGCCTCCATTCCATGTCCCCAAGGAGGCTCAGATGAAGGAACTGGGAATGCTTAGCCTTTAAATGAAAGGGATGGGGGGAGGTGCCAAGGAGGGACAGAAAGAGGAGGAGACAATTGTCTTGCCACTCTACAACACTGCTAACGTGGAGGGCAGGAGCTCCACTGTGCTCTGTAAGGAATTCACACCATCACGAAATCAAAGGCCTTGGAGGTACAAAAGGGTTTGGGGAAAAAATTCCTGCTTGCTTCCTGGTCTACTAGATATTTTGCTGGGATAAGACGTGATCCAGATGAAGTAACCTTATGCTAGCCACTCCCTAAACGTGTGCATGGCCTCAGCTCTCACCTACGGCATCTCCCCAATAAGATTTGGTTTATTCACTCTGGTGAATAGGGTAAGAGAAAACAGGCAGCAGAATGTAAGGAAACCAATTTGCTTCTCCCTCACAACAAGGCTATGAAGATCACAGGAGAAAGGGTTCTTAGAGATCACTCTTTTATATTACAGATGATGAAACTGGGACCCAGAAATGATGACACAAGGAGAGGCAAAGCCAGGATTCTAATCCAGGTACTCTGATTTCCAATCCAATCCAATTTCTCCTACAACAATGCTGGACAAATAGCATTCCAAAGAGCCATTGGTAGTGGCTTCCTTATCTTCTAATGCCCTATAAATATAAGGTCTGCTTCCCAGGCCAGGATTTTTCTGTTCCCTCTACATCCCAGAGGATCATTTGATATGTGAGTCTTATGTGGGATAGGCTAGATAAGGAGGCAGATGAGGCCGTGGCCTGCTGTTTCCCAGAAAGCTTTACCCTCATTTCCCCCTGTCTTCATATGTATGTTCAGTTAGCATCTGACTCTGGCCTTGGCCTCATTAAACCCACAGCTGTTCTGCCAGGGCCCTAATGAGCAAGGGAGTAGGGCTGGCTATCTCACACCTTGTCATTATCTTTCTATAAGAATCAGTTCATCTCCAGGAGTCTCCAAGGCCCTGCCCCAGCAGGGAATGGTGATCTGAGGTGACAGGTTGCCTAGTGCCTTAGGCCACATCACAACCAGAGGCCTCACTTGGCAGGGTGCAATTCAATTAAACAAACACTTGCTCGACACCTACTGTGTGCAGGGCGTTGTGGTAGGCACTGGGAGATATAAAGCCAAATAAGACATGGATTCTGCCCTCATGGAGCTCACAAGGGACCCTGGGATGAACAGCTACAAGAGATCAGCCAGTCCACTCCCCTCATTTTACAGAGGAGGAAACTGAGGCCCAGAGGGGAAAAATGATTTGCCCAAAGTTATACACATTAATACTGCTTAATGGCAGCAGAAGCAAGATTCCAGGTCCAACCAAGGTGTTTGTGTCTCTTTCTGACAATAGCTAGCAGAGGGATCTGGCATCATAAAAAGCCTTCTGGATCTGCGGTCAAAAGAGCTGGGTTCCAATCCCATGTCTGCTACTAACTCCCTCTGGTGCACTTTCCGAGTCACTCCTAAGGCTCTAAGAGAAAGGCAAACAAGGGCTCACTCAGCCTCTACCGAGAAGACACCTGCCAGGCTACCTCCCAGTGATTCGCTCATTAGACACTTAGGCTACTGAGAAAAATATAACTCCCAAGCTGCTTGGCTTTCCTTGCCTTCCTTATTATGAATTCTAAGGCAGAGTGGTCACTCACCTTCCAGGTTCCTCATCATTTCAACTTGGACAATTCATTCTTCCCCAATTAAAGAATCAAATCTTCATTAAGAAAAACATCAAGACTTGATCAGCCCCTCCATTTTGGACGGATGGCTAATCTGAGCAGATTCCTGGAGCTGAAGTCCACCATGCACGCTCCACCATGCCCCTATTTCCCCTAACTCCTTGGATAATTCCTCTTTCTGTCCAAGTCCCTGAGGATTCACATCGTTATTCCTTTGGCTACAAGAAGCTACTGCCTCCTAGCAGGGTCTAGGTCTTCGTTCTTTGAGAAGAGCCCCACCCTATTACTTAGCTCCAAATATCTGTCCTTCTTTCCTTTACCGTGTCAGTTTCTTCAACCCTCCAATGGTCTCACAGGTCAGGATTCTTCTGTCCCTCTTCAAATCCTTTTTCTTTTTCCTTCCTGTAGTGCTTCTTTCAGTTTTTTAAGGAAGACTTCCTTCTCCCTGATAACCCAAAAAGTAGAGAGGTGTTCTGCCAACTCTTTCATCTGCTCTAGGATAGAGACTGACATATCTAACTTGGTATTCACTTGGTATGTATACATAGATGGTACTTGGACCAGTGACCTAGGAAACCAAGCCCTTGTGCATCTGAGTAGGGGAAAATTGCCAGGTACTCGGCCTAAATATAACCCACTCCTCCGTCTTCCTATTAATTCTGGGGATTGTTGGCTGGTGCTCCAACAATCCAGACGTTGTGTGGGACTTGGGGAAAGGTCACCTTTCACTCCCAGTACTGCCAGAGGCATTGATTAGAACAGCTGTGTGTTTTAGCCAAAAGTTGGGAGGGACCTCAGAGACCATCTTGTCCAATTCGACCTGATAAAGAATCTCCTGACAATTAGGGGGACTATAAAGGGCCCTGGGGAAAGGTAGGACTTGCTGGGCTGAGGGGAGAATTCAATTGTTTATGTGCTACCATGAATCCTTTACGTGCTTTCTGCACATCCTGGGGGTGAAACCAAATATGCATCATCTCAAGAGTTTGTATCCATGTCTGTAGAGCCCAAGAGATAAACTGGGTTTGAGCCACATCCTGAAATTTCCCAGAGGCAATTTGGGGTCAGGGTAATATGAACCAAAGAAATAGGATTTGGTAGGGGGAGGCTTCCCCCTGAGATTGAATTTGCTCCATGTAAGCCTGAGGTGTTAGCTAGGTCATGAGTTTAAAAAAGTAGCCCAGAGAGATCCTCTGGTGAGAGGGAAGGAAGAACATGAGGGTGTGGGGCACAGGCCTAGAGGACAGAAGTTTTGGAAGATCCATTATGGGAAGCATGATACAGAGACAACAAGGAAGCATCTGGGGGCGGAGACGCAGATGGGATGCCCCAGATGAAATTCCAGAATATGAACCTGGAGGTGAGCCGACGGGCAAAGCTGCAAGTCCTTCTCCAGCAGGAGGAGGGAAGGTGGATGGCAGAGAGAACCTTGGGTTGGGGTTTTTGGCAATGCATGAGCAGCAAGAAGACAAGGCTTTCAGCAAGAGATTCAAGGCCAGAATTTAGTGTAGTGGTGAACTGGTCACCCTTTGGGTCAAGTACGGGAATAGAAGAAAGTTAGCCTTAACGGAGGGGAGCCACAGTGACGTTAAAGAACAATAACCACAGGATGGTGTAGCCAGCGCTTACATGATGCTTGAAGGTTTGCCAAACACTTTACAAGTGCTAACTCATCTGATCTTCACAGAAACCATGCCAGGTAAATGCTGTTAGCACCATTTTATAGATAAGAAAACTGAGAATGAAAGAGGTCCAGGGTCACACAGCTACTAAGTACTAAAGGAAGATTTGAACTCAAGTATTCCTGACTCCAAATTCAGCTCTACCTATGAAGCCACTTAGCTGCCCAGAACAAGGTTAGGCGCAGCAGAGCAGAGAGAGATCTGGACTGGCAACGCGACCCTCTCTGCTTCCTCTGCATAACTGGCCCCCATTCCTGGAACATATTCCCTCCTCATTTCTACCTGCTTCTCTTTCTTCAAGTCCCAGTTCAGGTCCCTCTCCTCATGAAGCCTTCTCCAGTGTCCCCAGGTGTATTTTCTCTTTCCTCCAATTTTCCTGGAGCTCTTTGCCTTCATCACACTGATCTGTGGATACGCCATCCCCCTCAGATTAGATTGTGAAGTGATTTCTAAGGTCTCTGGCTACTCTAAATCCAGTACGAGTCGGAAAATTCACCAACACTTTCCACTTGGCAAGGCTGACTGCTTGTTTGAACGAAGATCTTCTCAATTCACACACAAGTATAGGGCAGGAGTGGCTAACACACTGGCTTGGGATCAGGAGACCAGGCTCTACCATCAGTTTTCTATGGCATCTCTAGAGATAGCTCCCACCTGCGGGATGAGGAGGCAGGACAAGATGCTCCCTAAAGCCCTATCTGTTCTCATAAGCTCTCTCTCCCAGAGCTAGCGTTCTCTGTCTTAAGGGCCCTTCTAGCCCTGACATTCTGTGTTCTTCTAGCCCTCCCAATTCTGACTTTCCATCTTCGAAATTCCCTTCCAGATCTGACACTCATGTCCTTAGATTCCTTCGAATTCTGCCATTCTCTGTCCTGAGGTTCCTTTCATTTCTGATGTTCTCTGCCTCAAGGAACCTCCTGGATCTGTCTTTTCCCCAGCTCTCACATTCTCTATTCCAAGAGCCCTCTCAGTACAGACTTTCCATGTTCTAAGTTCTCTTCAGAGCTCTAAGTTCTCTGTCCAAAGGTCTCCCTCCCACCCTCAGCTTTGACAAACATATTTTATTCTAAGAGATGCAAATTTCCCATGAGGCACTTGCTCTCTTGGACAATGTGGCCCTT
This sequence comes from Gymnobelideus leadbeateri, assembly GCA_011680675.1. Lineage (NCBI taxonomy): Eukaryota > Metazoa > Chordata > Mammalia > Diprotodontia > Petauridae > Gymnobelideus > Gymnobelideus leadbeateri. Next base: position 399,332 of record WOXC01000391.1, read on the forward strand.
GATTTTTATTTACTATTGTTAATCAGGGGTTTGGCATCTGGTAAAAAGGTGTGACAGCTCAGGCCAACTGAGGAGTAAACTCAGGAGCAGAGGTCAGGACACTCTCCAAGAATCCCAACCATCCCCACTCTCACCACAGGCTTCAGCCTGGACCCCTAGGCCTCTCTGTCCTGCTGCTCTGGGTCCCATGCCACGGATGGGACTTCAGCACGGCTCCGGCTCCAGCTGTTGTTCCAGCTGCTAAGTGACGGCCACAGATGAGCTGACCCCCAACCGGGCTCTGGACGCTTACCCATAACATACAATTACAGCCTGCAGAAGGGTAGATCAAGTCAAGGTACCACAACTGCCCTTTCACTAATACAGGGTACAGCCATCTCTCAATTAGCTGTGGTCCCAGGATAATCCAAAACCTTATTTGAATAGTCCCAACCTCTTCCATCCAATCCTAACTTTGACCAGAGCAGCTAACCAAGAGGTAAGTAGCTTAATATAAGTTATCTTTTCTTTCCAATTCCCTGATCCTCTGCTGAAGAGAGGTGGCACTGAGCTGTGTAGGGGGCTCTAAGAGGTAGCAGGAGGGAGAAGAAAAGCAAAGGGCTAAGTGGGCTAGATGATTTCTAATGTCTTGTACAGCTGGTCCATACTGTAATAAGGTCCCTCCCCGCTCTGACATTCTCCATTCTAAGGTCTCTTACAACTCTGACATTCTCTGTCTTAAGGCCCTTTCCAGTTGGGCCATTTTCTGTCCAAGGGTCTCTTCCAGTTCAGACAGTCTTCGTCCCAAGATCCCTTCCAACTCAGACAATCTCTGTTCTAAGATCCCTTCCAGCTCGGACATTATCTGTTCTGAAACACCCTCTACCTCTGACATTCTCTGTTCTAAGATCTCTTCCAGCTCTGCTATTCTCTGTTCCAAGACCTCTCCCAGCTCTGACATTCTCTGTTCTAAGATCCCTTCCATCAATGACATTTCTTGTTCTGGGACCTCTTCCATCTCTGATATTCTCTCTTCTAAGGTCCCTCCTAGTGCCAACATTCTCTGTTCTAAGATCTCTCCTAGTGTTGACATTTTTTGTTCAAAGGTCCCTCCAAGCTCTGAAAATGTATTTTCTAAGGTCTCCTCCAGCCCTGACAATTTATGCTCTAAGATATGCTCCAACTCTGTCATTTTCTGTTCTAAGTTCCCTCCCAGCTCAGTCATTCTCTGTTCTAAGATCCCTCCCAGCCCTGACATTCCATCTTCTAAGGCCCCTCTCAGCCCTGACATTCTCTGTTCTAACACTCTTTTCAGTTCTGACATTCTTTGTTCTAAGACTCCTTCCAGCTCTGACAGTTTCTGTTCTAAGGTCTTTCCCAGATCTGACAACCTAGGTCCTAAAATTCCCTCCAGGTATAACATTCTCTGTCTTAAAAACCCTTCTAGCTCTGCCATTCTTCGTTCTAAAAGTTCTCCCAGCTTGCGAAGTCTATGTTCTAAGGTTCCTTCCAGCTCTGACATTCCCTGTTCTAAAGTTCCTCCCAGTTTTGGTATTCTCTGTTTTAAGGTTTCTTTCAGCTCTGACATTCTCTGTTCCAAAGTCTCTTTCAGTCCTAACAGTTTCCATTCTAAGGTTTTTCCAAGCACAGACATTCCCTGTTCTAAGGCCATTTGTAAATCTGAAAATCTGTGTTCTAAGTTGCCTCTCAGCTCTGACATTCTCTGTATGAAAACCCCCTCCAAATATGACATTCTCTGCTCTAAGGCCCCTTCAGCTCTGGAATTCTATGGTCTAATGCTAATAATCTACAAGTCTCTATCTGGAAAATACGGCAATCGACCTTACAAAATTAGGTCCAACCACCCATATTTCCTTTGACTGCCAACCTTGAGGATTATCCTGTCTCCTGCTGTCAAGTACTCTGGCAAGAGAAGGGCAGAGGCCAGACCTGGAACGGGAGGAGGTGTTACTCACTCTTCCCCAATGATCCCACCTTCCCGGAGCTGGGCCAGTTCTGTGTGCTCTGTCTGCTCTGTTGTCTCTTCCTCTCTTCTTGATTTGGTCTTTAGGTAGGTCAAGGAGAGTGCCGAAAGGCCACAGACAAGTGGAGCAGGTTGAGGAAGGCAACTGTGAAGAGAAGGAGGCTGGTCAACAACCCATACTGGAACAGCTGGGGGACAGTAGGAAGAGCCCTGGGGGGGTGGAGTCAAAGGGCCCCCATCCACATCCCAGCTCGACTCACTTACTAACCACATGATATGGATAGAGCAGAAATGCCTCCAGAAACACTAGCTAAATCCTGAAGGCCCCCAAAGTGTAAGTACCAAAGGGAACGTATATATGCCCCTTTACAAGTCTTTCAAAAATACTGGTAGATCCTGAATGCAAATCCAGTCTCAGACATTTACTAGTTGGGTGACCCTGGGCAAGTCACTTTACCTCTGTCTCAGCTTCCTTGTCTATAAAATGGGGATAATAATAGCATTTACCACTCCCAGGGTCGTTGTGAGGACCAAATGAATTAATATTTATAAAGCGCTTTGCAAATTTTAAAGCGCTATATAAATACTAGCTATTAATAATTTTATTACTGCTTACTACATTTGGTTTTTCTTTCTTGCCCCCTCCTTTTAGAGTTAACCAGGGGAGTTCTATGATCAACTTAATGAACTAACAGGGTTGGAAACGAGACCCATTCAGGTCTCATTGAGACTGAGGGACACATGACCAACAAGATGAAAGACTAGCCATTTTCTCCAATCCTCACGACCTCTCCAAAATAGTAATTATACACAAGAGATAAAGTAGTTCCAGCTATTTTTATGGTCTAGGACATCAAGAATCCCCAGCAAGATAAAAATCTACTGAACAGCACAGAATGCTAATCTGCAAGCCCTCTTTCCCATGACCCACAAGGCAATATCACAGAACCTGTTTAGAAGAGGGAACTCAAAACAGGAACCTTAGAAACTCTCATTCCATGAAGAACACAGAGATTAAATCAGTAATAAATAAGTATAACGTCCGTGAATCAAAGAACAAAAGTATAGAACAGAGACAGAATAGAAATAGTGAAGAGAATGAAAGAAATGATGTTTTTGGGGGGGGGGAAGCATAGAAAATGAAACTTTAAGAATGAAAACGTGTTGAAGGAGAGAATAGGAAGGACTTTACTTAACTACTTAACTGAGAGGGAAAGACAAAAGGGGAGTAATTAATAACCAGATAAAAGGAACTAAGACGTTTAAGCAAAATCCCAGAATTAGGGAAAGGGGAAACAAATAGGTGGGGCTAGAGAATGGCTTACATATGAGAGAACCAGTGAGAACAGGGCTACTTTAAAGGGTAGGCTAAGATGGCTCAGTGGATAGTCAGGAGGACCTGAGATCAAATCTGACCTCAGATACTCACTAGCTATGTGACTCTGGACAAGTCACTTAACCTCTGTTTGCCTTAATCCACTAGAGAAGGAATATGGCAAACCACTCTAGTATCTTTACCAAGAAAACCCCATGGACAGTAGGGTCCATGGGATCATGAAGAGTCAGACACAACTAAACAAAAACAAAAGGATAAAATACATGAAGAGACAAAGGAAGGGGGGGAAATTTTAATGGCGAAGGGGAACAAGGATGACCACTATTAGAGACAAATGGAGGAAAGGTGAAACCTAATTGTCATACCTTTAAATATAAATGGATGACACAATCCAATAAAACGGGAAAAAAAGTGACATATTGGAGAAGAAAACAAAACCCCAAAATCTGCAGCTTGCAAGAAATGTGCTACAACTCAAAGACATAGAGAGAATAAAAATTAGGGGCTGAAACAAAACTTACTATGAATCAAGTGGATCCAACAAAAGCAAGAGCCACAATCATGCTATCGGGCAGAGAATAAGCGAGTGAGTCTCAGTAATTTGGAGATGCTTTGGTTTGCTCATACTGTTTGTGGGTCAGAGACATCCCTTTGTACCAGGCTTTAAAAGCATTTCTGTTATAGACGGGGACTTATTTGCCCTTCTCATTTCTGTGCAGTGTGCAATGTCCAAAGACTTGAATATAGACTTGGGTCCCTTGGAAGCATCCATATATACTGGCAAAGCCTCTCAGAGAGATCTCCCTCCCTAAGCCCCAAGAATGACAACATTTTAGCCCAAGAAATAGCAGAAGCTATAACAGTGGTGTAAGTGGGATCAACGGTTCCCAGACCCTAAAGAAAAAGAGGCACAGGGCAATGGCACACACTCTCAAACACACAGACCCAGAAAGTAACCACAAAGCCTCAGCATGGGAGACACTGGGAGACAATGGCAAATCCCTAGAGAGTTCAGTGGCTGAACTAGAGTGAGAAATTGGAAGGGCAAGGTGGTAGGGGAAAAGACAGTTTCTAGGGAGTGCCAGCCTCTTGAAGAGGAGAAGAAGATTATACACAAAGCCTCCTGCAGTTGAAGGCACAGTAAGTGAATAAAATATGGTCACAGGTGTGGAGAAAGATGCAGAAAAAACCCCTGAACTTTGCCCTGCCCTACAATCATCAATTATTTGGATAGTATAAGTCTTATGGGAAAGGAGTTACCTTTTTCAAAACCCCAAATTTATTTTCCTTCCTGGGAAAGTCCAAGCACTCAAGGCAATATCATAAAGCTAGGCACCTAAACAGGTTTCTAGGGGCAAGAGCAGGCCTTATAAATATGATGGGAGGTGGCATCTCTGACAAAACTATGAGTTTGGGAAACTATATAGAGACTTGGGGAAAGGGGGAACTCACTAGAAAGATGGGAGAATTTTGTTGTTTGCTTATGGGCTACTATGGTTCTTTTAGGCTTTTATATTTTTTTATGCAGAGGAATAAGGTCTGTCCTATACCTAGTATGCACTGGTACCCTGAATGCTTTTAAAGGAGCTGAGAAACCTTTTGTCCAATTCAGTGAAGACCTAGACACAAGCTACATTTTAATTATATTCCAAGATTTCCCAAAAGGAGCTCTGAGTGGTAGCCAAATGAGCTAAGGTGCATAATTTCAAAGGGAGGGAAGGGTAACACAACCCCCAATACTGAACCCCGTACACATGCGTCCACAGCTTAGGCTGCTGATCCATAGGCTAAATTTCTTTTCTCTCTTTCATTCTAGTTTTGTTGATCTTGCTTTGTATCACCTTATGTATGTCTTTCTATATTTCATGATATATTTCATATTTATATTTTTACAGCAACATCATACATATTCCATTATGTTACTATATCTTAACTTATTCGGTCATTTTGCAATAATTAGACACAGTCTATTTCCAATTTTTGACTATTACAAAAAGAGTAGCTATGGATATTTTGACACATATAGTTCCTTTTAATGATCTTTTTAAGAGAAAGTTACAGTAAGAGAATAATTCAGTCAGAAAGTAAGATCGGTTCTGTGACTTTCTATTAAATAATGTCATGTCGCTCTCCAGAATGCTTGCACCAATCTACAGTCCCCACAACACTATATAAAAACAAATGCTTCCTTGCAGCTCTATCAATTTTTGTTATTCTGGTGCCAACCCCTTCATTTTTATAGAGAGAAGACCTAATGAGAAGGAGAAATGACTTTCTTAAGATAATACAGCTGCTAAGTAGCCAAGTTAGGTCCTCTGACTCCAAATCCAGGGCTCTTGACATCACCCCACACAATCAGTATAGAGATATCCACTAAGCTTTGGTTTTACTTTCTTAATATAGAACTCTGTTCTCACCTGATCAAGAACAGCCTGACCCCTATAGGTCTTGGTGCTCTTTCAGCTGCCCCCCAGTAAGGCCAGCATTATCCCAACTCTTGGCCACCTAACTATACAAAGCCCAAGCACTTTTCCCAGATTCTTTAATTGGTTCCAGCCCACTCTGCCCAACTAGGCAGTATGCCTTTTGCTTGATTTTGGCTTCCAGGACTTATACAACCCTTAATGCTTCAAGTGGAGGTGAAATAATAAATGTTCTATTGGGGATATTAACGAGGGAAGAGAAGTGAGGTTTAGCGCTGGACCTTGTGTCAGAAGGCCCAGACTGGAGTACTGGCTTTGTCATTTACTTTGTAATTTGGGGTCAGTCCTTTTATCTCCCTGGCCTCCAGTTTCTTCTTCAGTATCACCAGAAGACTGGATCAAATGATCTCTAAAGTTTCATATTTTGTGTTCTGGAGTCCTACATTCATTGAATGAGAGGTGGCTCTACACATCCCTTCCAATGAGAAGATTCTGTCTGGCTCACCTTGAGCCCTAACAAGGGCCTAGCTCTTCTAAGTTGTGATTTCAGTCGATCAGCTTAGCTGCCTGACCACCTGTTGTGAATGGCCACAATGTTGTCTTCTTAGACTAGGCTACTGGCACTGAACTGTGAGCACAGGCCTGTGGAGGGCGCCTCCTGTCACTGGCAATGTGTCATTTTGGGGCCTAAGGTTCTGCCATCTCTGTCAGTTTGACACTCCAGGGAAATAACCCTTTAATCCAGTTCTGTGTGTTTCATTTACTGTAGCGTTAGCCAGTTCAGAGATGTTATGAAAGACATCCCCAGGGAGACTTCAGACTTCAAAAACATCCCGAGTTTGAACTTCATTTGACTACTCCAAAAGGCTATGGTAACAACGGATGATCTTTTAGACATTTCACATGCCAACAACTGTTAGGCCTGATAATGTCATGCCAAATTAGAATGCTTGCCTCTTGAGATTTTGGGGAGCGGGTGGTAGTGTGTGTGTGTGTGTGTGTGTGTATGTGTGTATGTGTGTGTGTGTGTGTGTGTGTGTGTGTGTGTGTGTTTCTTTTAATTAAAAGCATCTGTCAATGCTAATGACCCAGTATAAAAATCAATAACTTACAAAGGTGCAAAAATAATGGTGACTGCTGGAGGGCCCATGAGGACATAGAGGTGAAGGAGATGCAGGGAGACTTGGCTACAAAATTTAGGCCAGCATTGGGCAGAACATCCAACTAGAGCTATAGGGTCAGATCTGGAAGCGACCTTAGAGATACTTTAGTTTAGCATGATCTAGGGATCCCTAGGGGTCCTTTAAACCCTTTCAGGAAGTTTACAAGGTCAGAATTATTTTCATAATAATGCTAACATGTTTTGATTTCTAATAAAAGAAATATTGATAGATATGACCCACATAAACAAAAGCTCTCTTGAGGTGTCCTCAATAACTTTTAATAGTGAGACCACAAAATTTGAGAAGCACTCCTCTAGTCCAATCTCTTCATTCTATAGATGAGAAACTTTGGGCCTGCAGAGGTCAAATGACCTGCCCAAGATCACAAAGGCAGAGCTGGGGTTTGAAATAGGGTGTTCTCACTCGAGCCAATGTTCTTTCTGCTAAAGTGTCCACTTTCCCATCTGTAAAAATGAAGAAAACCAACCTAATGATTCTAGCAGGAAGACAGCATATAAAAGGAAGCTGAAAAAGGTGTGGGGTGGGAGATACCCACCCAGGAGCATGGCAGCAAAGTCCAGAGAAGCATATGCTGCTAGGTATTGGAGCACCCCTTCTGACTTCCCTCCCTTAGCACTCACCGGGGGTGCTTCTATATCTATCTGAAATATGCTTCTCTAAAATCTATAAGCCCCCACCAGTGAACTTACCTTTCATAGTCAGAAAGTAGAACAAACTAGCTAAAGGCAGTTCTGGTCATATGGTAGTACAAAGAGCACCAGAATTGGAATCAGGAGCCCCCAGTTTGAGTCCTGACTTCAACACTTACTAGTTGGGTGATCCTGGGTAATTAATTTCCCTTCTTGAACCTTTAGTATAAATCGGGAATAAAAGCATTTGCATGCCTTACCTATTAGGGCTGTTGTAAGGAAAGCACTTGATTCTATCCAATTCAGCAAACCTGTATTATGTACCTTCTGTGTGCAATGCAGAGTATAGGCCTTAAAGTGCTACAAGAATGTGAGTAAATATTATTCACAGGTTTGCCTTCAGCAAAACAATATCATCATTAATCAGAATTTAGTCAATGCCACTTATAAAAGACAGGTGGTATGGTGGGGTAGATAGAAGCCTGCTTTGGAGTCAAGAACACTTGGTTTCAAGTTCTGTTTTTGATATACTCTGGCTGTGTGACCCTAAGTAAGTCACATCACTTTTCAGTGCTCTAGACATTTCTGTTAAGACTCTAAGTTATCAAGAAGGTGCTGATCTGCACTGGGGGCATCTCAATCTATACTCCTCATCTATGAGTTCCCTCCCACCCATAGAGCTTAAGCCTTTCACTGTCCATTATCTCATGTGAGCCTCACAGCAACTCAATGACAGATAAAGAAAGCTTTTATTAAATGTTTACTATATGCTAGGCACTAGCAATACAAGTACAAATACAAGCAAGCAAGACAGTCCCTACCCTCAAGGTACTTCCATTCTAATGGCAGATGACAACACATAAGGGAGAATTAGAATAGGAGAAGCCTCAGTGGTAGACTGGTGTGAAGAAGACTGGGAAAAGGTCTGGAGGCCTGGTTCCCAGTAGCTGGCAAGATAAGTGGAAAGCTCACCTATCAGAGCAGGGCAGTCCAAAAGAGGAGCCCAAGGGAGAAGAGGCTGATGGGTGGAATGTAGGCAGAATTCTAAGGATATAGCCTGGAAATGGAGGGGAAAGCCCACCCAGAGGAGCCAAGGGAGTTAGGGGCAGAGTCCCTGCCTTAGACAGGTAGCACAGGTTACTAACCCTTATTTGCAGATGAGAAAACTGAGGGTTAACAGGATTGATTGACTTGTTCAAGGATGGTTAATGGCAAAGAATGTCCGAGAAACTAGGTCTCTGGATTGCCAGTCCAACACTCTTTCCATTAATCTCACTGACTCAATTCAGAAGAGAATTCTGTGAACAGTGGTAAGATCAGAGGCAGGCAAGGTAGACAGATGGCTACAGTGTAACACCTGATGGGGGGGGCAGGGGTAGAGTGCAAAAAGAGCTCCATTTTAATATTTGTTTTAATAAATGCATATATTTTTAATGTCAGAACCCCCCCCCATTTTGTGGCCTGTAGGGGTTTATTTGGGGACAAATCAAGTTGGAAGTGTTACAGAGACTAAAAGCCTCAGGTGGACAGTAACCCACAGGGGACTGTGATTTTCAAGCCTTACCTAGGGTTTACAAATACCTGGGTCCCCACTTTGCATTTGAAAGCAGTTGAAACAGTGAGAAGATCTCATTTGATGCCTGGAACAGAAGGCATGATTCTGACTTCAAAGATTTTCTGCTCGGCGAACTCCATGCCAAAGGACTGAATTCAGTCCACACAAGGCTAGGGTGAGCAATGATTTAACCATTAAAGCACCACAGAAACTCCAGATGGGGCATAGGCAGGCAGGCCGACAGAAGGAATTTCTGAGTCCCATTTCTACATTGCTTTCTTCACAAAGAAATCTATAAAATGGGAGGAGGACACAAGGACAACCCATCCTGGCTTTTCAACTTCTTCACTTCATTACCCTGGGCAAGTCTCTTCCTCTCTACAGAAAAGGTAAAATGAACACATGGGTTGAGAGGCTCTCTTAAAGTCCTATCAAGCAATAAGGCCCATGATCACATCCATGTTCAAGGGAGGGAGACTGAGGCTCAAAGGGATTAAAGGAAGGGCTCCCAGACATACAGCTGGGATGGAGCAAAGCCAAGACTCAAACCCAGGACTTGGAACTTGAAGTCTGGTTTGTTGACAACACAGTGCCTCCTTTTGTACTGCTTGTTTCGATGAAACACTGTTAGATCTCTCCTGGCTTTGGTACACTCTGTTCCAAGGGCCCTCACAGGCTCTTCCATTAAGCCTGTCATTCTCCATTCTATTATTCTATGACCTTCTATCCACCTTGGTGAGGTTCTTGCCCCACCCTTCCATTTCCTTTGCATTCAAGGTCTAATAACCCAGGTTTGCAGAAAGCAGGCACCAGGCAGCACACCCGCCACTGTGCCAATTAAGCTAAAACATACTCTGGAAATTAAAATTAAATGCCAACATTCTGAAAAGGAACTAACAGCTTCCTCAGAAACCAAATGGAAAGAAAGCTCCCTGCTCTTAGCAGCCTTGGAAATGCATTCCCAGACCTGGAATGTAAGAGGACCGTCTTTGTGCACATCTGCAGACTGTGCATCTTCATCAAACTGTATATGTTTTAGCACATTCCTAATCAAGATGTCTTGAAGTTGATTTCATAAATTTCATTAAGTGGGACCCTGCTGCAATTGGTTTCCAAGGTAACAAATGCACTCTGCCCAGTGAATGAAGATTGTTTGGAATCTCAGGTCTCATCCCTTTTGTTTCTGGGACAGAGACTGTTTTTGGCAGGGGACAGTCCCAGCACATGGATAGGGCAGGGGGAGAGTTATCATTGCACAGCTGGGCTGAAGACTTTTAAACACAAGTCTGGACTTAGGGAACCCAACCACAGGGCTGGTCACTCAGGCTACCAAGAGAATGGCTACTTGTAGGGCCCGGGCATTTATTCATTTGATCGACATTTATTAAATATCTATTATGTACAGTGTCTCATGCTAAGGGAGATAACAAAAAAGATATATAGCCAAGTTCTCAATGAGTGCATGGCCACAAAAAGCTAGCCATTTAGAGATGGAAGGGACCCCAAAGACCACCTGGTCCAATCCCATCATTTTACAGAGGAAGAAACTTGGGCCTGGAGGGGTCAAGTGATGTGTCTGAGGTTCCAACACACCAAGCATGTGACTGCACTATGACTAACCCAAGCCTTCTGGATCTTTTGACTCCAGAGCTGAAGGCTTCAAAGAACCTCAGAGTTGGAAGAGACTGTGGGCCATCTAATTCCACCTGTAACTTAGTAAGAATACTCTCTGTGACCAGCTCCAGCAAGTGGTTACCTGGCCTCTGCTTGAAGACCCTAGTGAGCGAGAGGGAAGCTGCTACCAACACTTTGGGCTAGTTCTGATTGTAAGGGAATTTCCCTAGGTAGAGCTAAATCTGTCACTCTGCAATTTCCACCTACTGCTCCTAGTTCTTTCTTTGGGCAAAGCAAAACAAAACCAATCCCTCTTCTAACATGATGGCTCTTCATATAGCTTTAGACAACAACCTCATTTTCCTAAGTCTTCCCTTCTGTCGATTCCTTGAACTGATCTTTATAGGGCACGGTTTCCTTTCCCGCACCATCCTGGTCACCCTCTAGTTTGTCAATATCCTTCCTCAAAAGGGTCACTCAGAACTAAACACAAAAATCCCAATGAGGCCTAGGATAGCACTAATTGGGGGGGAGGTGCCTATATAACGTGGCTAATTCACACTGGGCATATAGTCCCCTAAAACCCCCAGATTCTTTTCCTATGAACCGTTGTCTAGTCTCACCTTCCCAAATATTCTGTCTACTTCTTCCCAAACTAGGGTGGAAGATAGGCCACAAAAATGTGCAAATGGGGGAAGGCCAAAGGCACTGACCTGGGAGTCATAAGCTCAGGTTCTGCTATATCCTGCTGCCATTTTCCTCCACAGATAACACAACAGGCCCTGGAGGTCCCAAAATGAAGACTAGCCTGAGAACAGTGGGAGAACAGGACAGGCCAGATGAGGCGTCATAGAAAACTTAAGCTGAATAATATCATGATTAGTGACATTTACATGGCACTTTCAGTTGTAAAATACTTTTCTCTTACAAAGCCTCTCAGAGCAACTGAGTCCAATCCCTACCAGAGCATCTTCTCTAACGCCTATCCAGAAAATGGTCATCTAATCCCTTCTTGAATCTCCCCAATCCTGAGAACTCACTGCCTACCATGGTGACCCATTCCATCTTGGAAATGTTTTTATCACTAAAAAGGCAAGAAGAAATAAGGGCCTGATCTAAAGCTTCGTAGAAAGAGGATGATGGATGCTAACAGGCGAGCTGATGATTCCCAGCATGTGCTGGGTGAGAGAGAGGCCAAAGACGACTCTGAGGTCACAAGCCTCAGCAACTGGGAAGATGGGAGTTCGTTCAACCTCACCTAGAAGAAAACCGAGGTCCACGAGGGAATATGACTAATGCAGGCTTACATAACTAGCAAATATCAAAGACAGAATTTGAGCCCAGATGCTTTGAATTCAAGTCCAGATTTCTTTCTACTACACTACTCTGTCACTCTGAGAGAGAAAGGGGTAAGTACCGGACCTATAGGAAACTCCTATAAATGCAGATCAGGACCAGCACGGCATCTTAAAGTGACTTGCCCAGAGTCACACAGCCAGAATATGTCAGAGGTAGGGCTTGAACTCAGGGGCTTCCTGATCCCAGGCCTAGTTCTCTATTCATTATACCATGCTGCCTGCATTGAGGGGTATGTATAAATCTAAATGCCAAGCTGGGTCAGTATCAGGGTATCTATATGGTACTGAAATTCAAGGGGCAGAGACAAGCAAGAAAAGACTGAAGGGGAGATTCTACCGAGGAAGGCCATCAAAGAGCAGGGAGAAAATTGCCAGGAGTGCCAGGGAATTGACTATTTATCTGACTCAACCTATCTCCCCCAAGCTTTGGTCCTTTTATCACAGCTGCTGCATTTTCTGCCAAGACAGAGAAGGAGAAGGGGGGCCAAGGGAGGTGGGGGGAATCAGTGGATTTCCTCACAATGGTTTGGTGGCCCTGTCAGTTCCTGCAAAGCTTATCTTTCTTAGTTCATATAGTTGGGGAGTGGGGTGAGGAGAGGAGAGAGAAACATGTGGCACAATGAGGTTTCAAAATCTCCAAAAACCTCCCCAGCACAGCTGGGGGCCTGTCACTGGGAGGTCCTCAGAAGGCTGCTGAAGGGAAAAGAAATCTTTGCATTTATATAACCTTTTTTGACTACATGTAGGAGCAAAGAATTTAAAGCTGGCAGGGACCTCAAAGATCATCTAATCTCATTTTCTAGATGGGAAGGGGCCTTGCCAGTGTCATATATGCAGGAAACAGAAGATGCAAGGTTCAAAACCTAGGCCTTCTGACAGTACAGCCAGCGTGTTTTGTCTTAGCCCATAAGGCCTTTCATTTGATCCTTACAGCACTGGGTACCATTGGCTCCACTTTCTGGATGAGGAAATTGAGCCTTGGCCAGGTTGAATGACTTTGCTAAGATCACACTGTTAGTAAGTAGTAAGACTTAGGATTTGAAATCAGTCTCAACTCCAGGTGTGCCTCTGCCAATACCTTTCCCATTCTCTACACAAGGACTCTAAATAGCCGTGAGCACAATGAACCTGTCTGGCAAACCAGTGCTGGGCATCTGGTGGGCAAACTGGGGAAAGCTGGTACCACTTCTGCCCTCTTGCCTCTCCCTGACTAAGAGATTTGGGCTCATTGTATCACATGGTTACAGACTCACAGACTCTAGAGCTGGAAGGAACCTTAGAAAAGAGAATGTTAGAGGTAAAAGGGACCCAAAAACATAGAAAATAGAATGTCACAACCAGAAAGAGCCTTAGAACATAGAACATCATGAGTCGAAAAGGAGCTCAGAACAGAGGACAGACTATTAGAAATGCAAAGGCCTATGGAACACAGAATGTCAGAGGTGACACAGTGGAAGATCCGAGTCTGAATTCAATTCAGCCTCAGTCATCTACTAGCTCTATGACCCTGGCCATAAGCTCTGTCAGACTCTTTTTCCTCACCTGTAAAATAAGGAAAATAATAATAGCACTAGATAATACATGTAAAATGTTTTGCTAAATCTCAAGTGCTATATGAACATGAACTCTTACTAGTATCATTGACTGATGAAAAAGACCAACTCCAGTGTAGACTCAGTGCCAGAGCTCGGGGTCACCTGTAAAATGGATTAGATGAGCTCTAAGGCTCCTTCTAGCTCTTATATTTCATGATAGCACAAAGCCTGTCAGAGCTGAAAGGGTAATTTAGCAATTATCTACTCCAATGCCCTAATTTTATAGAGGAAGCTGAGGCCAACAGGAAATGACTCACCCAAGGTCATACAGCTAGTTAGTGGAAGAGGTCAGGGACTAAGAAACACGTCTAATGACTCCAATTCTAGGTTTCTTTCTACTATTACCAGCTCCCCTTCAGTCTATGTCATCTTTTTTACCTCTTCTCTCTAGTGACAGATTCCTCCTCAATTCAATCTGAAGTGTCCTGCTGAATCCTACTGAGTAAGGGAGAATTTTAGATTGCTCTCCATCAAGGCAAAAGCCAAACTGACCTTAAAGAGCCAAGCAGAGGCCCTGCAGTACTTGCGTCATGGAGGGAAGAAGGAAGCTGGAAAAGGTAACAGACCCCTTGGTTGAACATCTTCCACACCCCACATAGATCCCTCACCACCACCACACCCAAACTCTCAGCTATCCCTTAGGTCTTAACTACATCCAGGATTCTCATAGGATTAAGAGCTGGGGGGAGTGGCTAGGTGGCACAGTGGCACTGGTCCTGGAGTCAGGAGGACCTGAGTTCTCATTTAACACTTACTAGTCGTGTGACCTTGGGCAAGTCACTTAACCCCAATTGCCCCCTTCAAAAAGGCAAAAATAAAGTATTTTTTAAAAAAAGAGCTAGGCAAGATTACAGATCAGCACATTCAAACCTTTTATTTTTACAGATGAGAAAACAGAACTTCAGAGAGGGCAAGTGATATTTCCAAAGTGACCCAGCTAGTAAAGAGCAGAGTAAGGCTCCACAACCAAGTCCTGATTACAATGCCAATAAATTTGGCCTCATGGCCTTATTCTCTATATAGACTGTCTATTACAGAATAAATCCTGAATTTCTTTTAGAAAAAAACAAAGCAAAGGAATGGAATTAATATCCTGGGAGGATAAGCAAAGAACTGATAGGCCAAAAAAACCCCAAAAAACAAAACCCCAAAACTAAAAACAAAAACAAAAAAACCCCAACTACAATAACACTCTGTAGTCATGGAAAGTAAATCAGATGGTGCTGAAATCCCAGGAGAAAACAGAGATTAATTAAAGTCTGCACTTTCTAAATCTGTTATTCAACTAAACACAGCTGTTAAAAAATGATGTCTTCACCGTGTGCATATATATGGATATATAGATATATAATAATGCTGTCACTTGTATACAAAGGTGACGTTATCAGACCCTCCCCCTCCCACCCCACGTCCCAATCAGCAGACCCTGAACTCTGAGTTGTGATTACAGCAGTGGGGCTGGGCTGAGTCATCCACCTTCTCTCAGTAAGACCATCTTATGACCAATTCTAAGAGTAGTGGTATAGTAGTAATAGTAGTAATTGTAGTGGTAGTAGTGGTGCTGATAGCACTCATAGTAGTGGTGGTAATAGTAATACAAGTAACAACTTCCATTGCTGTAGTACATAAAACATTTTTCTCCTAACAGCCCTGTGAGACAGAAAGTACAACAGTTAGGTCCATTTTACTGATGAGAAAACTGAGGCTCAGAGAGGTAATGCAACACGCCCAGGGTAATATAATTGGTAACTGTTAAAGGTGAGACTGGAATTCAGATCTCCTGTTCTGTGTTCTGTGCTTCTGTGAGATAAATCAGGCCACAGTAATCTTTGGAGGCAGCTGGCTAGGGTCAGCAGTACAGTCTGTGGCCAGTAAACAATGAAGAAAGAACTGATCCACTGAGGGAAGGAATCCAGGACCTTGGCCTCATTAACACAATGCTCTAGCTAGCTGAAATAAGTGGCAAAACCCTCCATATTTAGTGAACCCACCAATCAGGAGCAGTAAGAAGACAAGCTGGTGTGAGTTATATTAATTGCCCAAAGCTGAGGAAAACTCTGAGATCAGAAGGGTTCAATTGTCTGAAGTTTGTTTTTGGGGGGGAACCAAAGTTGCCACTGGTAAGACCTCAACATCAGATGCAAGAGCAGATTTATGCGCTGCCCAGAAGGTTGTATTTATTCGCTTCTGCAGCTCTCTAGCTCTTCTAATTAGTGTCAAGAAATTAATAAGAGACCATAATAAGCCTGGACTATGAATTGGGAATAAAGATTTAAGAAGTGAGTGAGCTAATGATGTGTACAGCACTTCAAAGTCTAGAAAGTGCATCCACATTCATGACCTAATTTTACCAAATGTCAGAGCCAGAAGAGACCCTAGGACATGGGGACTGTCAAAGATGAAAGAAACACAAGAAAATATAAAATAGGATATTAACGCTGAAAGGAACCTCAGAGATTTTCTAAACCAACTTTCACCCCCCCTTCTAGAAATAGGGAACCTGAGGCTCAGGGCTAAATAACTTGCTCAAGGTCAAAAAGCCAAAAAGAAAAATAACAGAGCAAGATTAGAACCCAGGGCTTATAAATCAGTCTCTTATTATTTTTATTACATCGTGTGGCCTTTGCAAACCACAGTGACTTAGTAGACAACAGAATGGTTATTACCCAAGTTGTGCTTTATCTGGCACAATAGCTGATTACACTTGACATAAGCTGCACATGTGGCTAATGTCCAATATATATTCAGGCAGAGATACTTGTAAAGTTCACCGTTTCACATCTTTTCCCTCTTTCATCTAGCTTTTGTTCTCCTTCTAGTTTTATCCCTAAATGCCCTCAGGATGGCTGCTTAGTTGCCAAGTTCTTTTGAAACTGGTTTTTCTCTCTACTGCTTCTTGCTGTTTTATGAGATGATACTGTTCATAAACTTCTAGTATCAATTTTATAAACAAGTTTATATTTTAAACTAGTGCTGCCCTCGGCCCTTTTATCTCTCTATTTGGCAAGTAGGTCAAATGTTTATTCACTAAGGTTGTTGTTACGCTCTTTTGGTCTCCTTGTTATGGCAACTGATTTATGTCAGCTACACCTCTGTCTAAAATTATTATAATTGGTGTCAATGTCCTTTCCCTCATCCATTTTCCATTCTTCAGTGTCAACAACTCATTTCAATAGGTCAGGTTAGAGTTGTTTAATTGCATGCCATATTTTGTCTTATTCATTTCAATCTTTACTCTAAAATATCAGTGATCTGACTATATACAGACAACTGATCTCAGTAATAACTCCCACCTTGGTAACAAGTAATTTCCTGCTTGTTAAAATACAATTGATTTCATTTTTGTGATGTTATTTGTTTTTTTGCTATGTCCAGTGCTTTCCAGATCTTTTTTTCGAAGAATATATTGATACTGTACAGTAATGAGACTTTTGTGTAATCTACCAGTCTTTAGTCTCTCATTCCTTACTCCTGAACCGTATTCCAATATATTTTTCACTGCCTTCCCCTATACCCACCTTTGCACTGAAGTCACTGAGTACAAAGCATATGCTGATTTACTTTACAGGGTCTTATCAAATTCTTTGTAGAATCTCTCTACCTCCTCAATCCATTAAAGTTTCTAAATGCCTCATCTTGGTGTGGGCTCTCAAAAGTTCAGCTACTAGGACACAATTCCTGGGAGGTCCTGAGAAGGTAGATGGTTCTGAGTGGGGCCAGCTTAGCTGTGTTTGGAGAAGCTCATCATCAGGCTGGCTGCAGGTTGATACATTTTTCAGTCACAATCACTCTGGCAACTAGAGAAGTAGTAAAATCATTACAATCTTTCACATGCAGCTTTATAGTCATAGAGTCACATGTGCGTATGTGCATAAATGCATATGTGTGTGTGTGTGTGTGTGTGCGTGGCTTTAGAGATAGTACAACTTCCCTCATTTTTATAGTTGAGCAAACTGAGGCCCAGAGAAGTTAAGTGAGATCACATTTTTCAAAACTGGGGCTCTGTAAAGGTCATCCAGTAAACAATCTATCAATCAGTCAACAGCCTGACTCCAGGGTCTGTTGTGTATGGAACACCATACTGAAGGCTGGGAAATATCTATACAGTAAAGAGAAGACAGCTAGGTAGCGCAGTGAATAGAGTAGCAGCCCCAGAGTCAAGAGGACCTGAGTTCAAATCCAGCCTCAGACATATAACACCAAAAAAAATAGCCATGTGACCTTGGGCAAGTCATTAATTGCCCTCCAAAAAGCAAAAACAAAAAAGGCTCCTCCTCATCAAATGTGTCATCCCACTGGGAAACTGGACACCCACATGTAAAACCCCTCATAGAATATTTTCGAAGCGATTACAAAGAGACACAAACAAATCAAATGAAAACTGATGGGAGAGGGAATAAATGAAAGTGAACAAGACCAAGCAAGAGTTAATCAGGAAAAGCTTCCTTCTAAACAGTGGGTCCTCAATATATTTGGGGAAGGAAGGGTTGAAGAGAAGAAAGGAAAAAAGAAAGGGAGGGAAGGAGGGGGAAAATTTCTGAGTTCACCAATAATAAAAATCAAAGCATCCAGATAATGTCCCCTAAAGAGAGCCTCCTCCCTCCCTCCATCCAAGACCCAAACTGATTATCTTGTTGTGATGAAGCTACCCATAATAACAGGAGAAAAGTCCATTGTCCTCAAGACAAATGTGAGAGAGACACACAATTACAAACCCACTGAGGCCAGGATCAATAGACAAGCAAACAATAGCTGAAAGGAGATGTGTGTTCTGGTAATTATTGCCTTTCCCCCCTCTGGATAATGGCCCAGAGAAGAAGTGCTGAGCATGCTGAAAACAGCCGTGTGCAGCAAGCAGCAGCCAGAGGTACTGTATTTATGTGACTTATTTCTCTGCCTTCCTAGACTTGACTAGGCCAAGTTCTTTGGGGTCTTAATGAATGTAATTCAACAATAATCATTTATAAAGCACTCAATACGTATTGCAAGACACTGTTCTTGGTGCTAGGGACTCAAAGACAACAATTAAAGAGCCCCTGACCCTAAGGAGCTTCCATTCCACCGGGAGGCCAACAAAGTAGACACCAAAACAAGGTGACTGAGGAAGAAGGCACTAAACACCTGGGCAGAAAATGACACATCAGCCTTGCCCCAAAGAATGTTCCAGGCATAGGGAACAACTTGTGCAAATGCACAGAGGAAGAGAACATCCTAGAAAGCAGTAAGAAGAATTAAGGGCCTTGAATCTCCACAGGAGGGCCTATTAAAGTGACTGGGGGTGTTTGCCTTGGGGAAGAGTAGGAAAGACTGTGACATGCATCTGGCCATAGACATGTGGGGCAGAATTCAGAATAGCCTGAGAGAAGGGATAAGTATAATGTAGACTAAAAGCAGATGAGACTACCCCCCACGCCCCAACTGGGTATATGGTAGAGAGGAATCTGGTCCAATTATGGGGCTGGACTAGGTGGGCTCATAGGCCCCTTCTAATCCTGCAATTCTGTGAAATGACCAGTTTGACTGAATATAGACTGGGAAAGTAAAGAGAAAGAAATAAAACTGGAAAGGTTTTATTAACCCGATCTCATTCTATGCCCTGGGCAAGATGTCCCAGACACAGATAAGGTCACCTGCAGGCTGGTGGTGCTATCTTGATATGATATATATTGAAACTGTCTGAGAGAAAGAGAACCACTGGCTTTGCCCCCAGTTATCTCACTGTCACCTCCTCCACCTAATGCTCCTTTCTCATTTCAGCTCCAAGCAAGTTATTGATACCATCTAACCAGGCCTCTTCTGATTCTCCGAGTTATTAGCACTCCTCCCTCCTTTGAAATGAATGCACTTCTTCAGTACACAGAGTTTGTATTTACTTCTCTGTGCCCATATTGTGTCACCATTAGAATGGAAGGTTCTTGAGGGCAGGGGTGGTTTCTTTTTCATCTTTGTATCTCCAGTGCCTAACTCAGTGCCTGGTATATAGTGGAAACTTAAAAAATGTTTGATGAATTGAACTACATCTTCTCCAAACCTCTCGTGTTACAGATAGGGAAATTGAGGCTCAAAGAGGGGCAGTGACTTGGCCAAGATCACGCAATAAATGAGCAGTAGGGCTGAGACTAGAATCCAGGCCCTCAGATTCTCAGCCTTATGCTGATGGGAGGGGCAGGAGAAGGATTCTATGGATCTTTTCCATTTACTGCTTATAAAAGAGCAACACACAGCAACATTGCCATATCCCAGATGGACTGACAAGAATAACAATAATTATAAAACCCCCTTGCATTCCTAAGTCACTTTCTATGTTTCTAAAGGTTTTCACATCCTTCATCTCACTGAAATCTCACACTCCAGAGGTTAAATGATTTGTGCATGGTCACAAACTGGCCCAGGATGGGAGCAAAATTCTGCCTTCTGATGCCAGTGTCAAGATCGTCTTTCTTCCATCTCCCAGCTTTTCAAATAACTCACGTTGATATAGCTCCTTAAGGATCCAAAAGCCCCAGAAGTGCTTCTACAGAAGGACCGCTCCTCATTTTACAGAGATGGAAACTGAGGCCCAGAGAGAAGAGACATGCCCAAGGTCACACAAGTAGCAAAAGTCACAATGAATTTGTGGTGAGAGAGTCAACTAGAAGCCAGGTCTTCTGACTCTTCCTGTTGCCCCACAGCTGCCTCACAAGTAACAAGAACATAAAGATAGCCTCCAGAATTTATCCAAGTCAAGGTTCCTCTTTTCCCCTTCCCACTTCTTGCCACCATGGTACTTTTGCACTTTCCAAAGGGAATTCACTGAAATCCAAGTTGTCCCATGGGACAGTTACTCATTTGCCTGATGAAGCCACTCCATGGAAGTCACCTTGCAATTTGTAAGGAAGCAAAGAGGGAGGGCAGCCAGGAGCCTATCATTTGGCTAATGCCTTGCTCATTACCCAGTGTCTGGTCACAGGAGCAAACTGTTTCCTCATTTCGGGAATGTGCAAGACTGTGATTAAGGAGCCCTAATGGATGAGGGAAGAGGCTCATTTCCCATCCTCAGCACTGAGAGCACTGACACTTTTTCAACCATTGTTGTGCTGAGGGGGGCTATTGCTTCTGATGTTGCCCCAAATCAGGCAGCAAACAGGAATCCTATAGCCTTGGGGGGTGGCAGCAGTTGTTGCCCCTTATAAATCAACTTTCTTCCCCCCAACAATTGTCACCAGGATCCCAAGCCCTGCAGAGCAGAGGGACAATATTGTGACTGGATTCCTTTCAAATGGCTTGTCCATAACCTATATTAGGTGCTAAGTGGCTGCTGAGAAAAACAGAACATACTCTCCAGTGATCTCAAAGCACTTAACTTGGAGAAAAGTGGTGCCTTTGGCATGACTCTTCCTGTTACTTCAAAGTAGCAGACAGGGACATGAGAAAAAGAGCCCTGGGTTTCAGGCCCAGTTAGAATGTTGTGTGACCCTGGCAATTCCCTAGGAACTCATCTACTAAATCACAGGCCACACTGGTGGAAAAAGTCTTCTCCCTTTCCTTCCCACCATAAGCTCTCCACACTCATAACACCCTAGACCCTCATTTTCATCTATTGTATTGACAATTACTCTATTTTACCATAAATCAATCCTAAGAATAAGATGATATCACACATTGGTATGTCAAAGGATTTATGATCTCATCAGTGTGGGGATTTCTTCCAATGGTGTGAACTAGAACTCTTGTCTGTGTCTTCCAATAAGTCTCTCATAGCTGGTCAATCTAACATGCCAATGGTCTTCTACATATCTTAACTAATGATGGCACCAAGGTATCATTTGGGAATGCTGAATGGTGCTAAGCCCTTATTCTTGCCTTATGGCATCATCAGAATAATACCAGCATTTTCATATTGAACCTTTATCTCAAGGTAGAGGTTGGGGTCATTAAAAGCATGAAACAATTTCCCAAATATAATGCAATCCACTCTTCTTCTCTCTCAGTAATGGATCCAATGAGGTAGGACATTTGCTCTTCACGTGGAAGCCATTATGCTGATTACATCAAACCTCAGAACAATGGAGACTCTTAAATGAGACCTAGAACATCTTTTTTTAAAAGAGTCTGGCCTAGGACATGAACAGTACAAAAGAAGAAATAAAAGCTATCTATAGTCATATGAAAAAATGTTCTAAAATAAATCTATTTATTAGAGAAATGCACACTAAAGACTCTTAGGTATCACCTCATACCTATTATATTAGCCATATGACAAAAAAAAGACATGTTGGAGGGAGGGAATGTGTACAAATTGGAACACTAATGCATTCTTGGTGGAATGCTAAACTGAATCAACCATTAGGGAGAGCAATTTGGAACTATTCCCAAAGGGCTATAAAATCCTTTGACCCATGTAATATCACTACTAGGTCTCTATCTCAAAGAGATCATAAAAAAGAAAAAGATGTATATGTATAAAACTATTTCTAGCAGCTTTTTCTATGGTGACAAAGAACTGGAAATTGAGGGGATGCTCATCAACTGGGGAATGGCTGAACAAGGTGTGGTATATGATTGTGACGGAATACTATTGTGTTATGAGAAATGATGAGTAGGATGCTTTCAGAAAAACCTGGAAAGACCTATGTGAACTGTTGCAGAGTCAAGTGGGCAGAACCAGGAGAACACTGTAGATAGTAATAGCAAAACCATACAATGATCAACTGTGAATGATTTAGCTATTCTCAGCAATACAATGATCCAAGACAATTCTGAAAGATTTATGATGAAAAATGCTATCTACCTCCAGAGAAAGAACTGATGGAGTCAGAATGAAGACAAAAACTTGTTTAAAACTTTCTTCATTTTTCTTATTTTTGAGGGTCTGGATTCTCTTTTGTAACATGATTAATATGGAAATATGTTTTACATGACTGCACATGTATAATCTATGTCAAACTGCCTGCCTTCTCAAGGAGGAAGGAAAGAGATGGAGGAAGGAAGGGAGAGAATTTGGAACTCAAAAATTATTAAAAAACATGTCAAAAATTGCCTTTAGATGTAATTGAGAAAAATAAAATAAAAAACAAAAGTCTGGCCTAACTATTCATAAAGGAAAAATCAAGTTGATGTAGCATGTCTATTGATCAATATAATATGCACCTGAACAGAAAACCCCCAGAGCCCTTCAAGACATGTGCCTTGGACTAGCACTTCAGGTAGATTATAAAGAGGAAGAATACCTACGACCAAAGATGGTGGAGTAATAGCAGGGACTTGCCTGAGCTTTCCCAAATTCCATCCAAACAATGTTAAAACAACACCTCAAAAATAATTCTGGAACGGCAGAACCAACAAAAGGATGGGGTAAAACAATTTTCCAGCCCAAGACAATTTAGAAGGTCAGTAGGAAAGGTATGTCTCACTGGGGTATGAGTACAGCATGGTTCAGCACAGGCCAGAAAAGCATAGGCTAAGCCCTGGGTAAGCACAGTGAGAGACTAAGTCAGTGTCAGTTCCCAGGGCTCTCAGCTTACAGACAATAAGGGGGTCGGACAATTGGTCAAAAAGGGTTTAAAGGGGACCCTCTGCTGGCAGTGGGAACAGGATTTGGTTGCATTGCCCATATGCAGTTGCAGCGAGCACTAGCAAGAGTGGGGACTCTGGTCACAGTTACAGGGCAAAAAAGAGTACTTGTGGCTGCTCACAGACCGGAGGATGGACCTGGAGAGTAGTGGCATGAAGCTTGAGACAGTGGCCTCTCCACCTCAGGAGCAGATCCCACTTGAACATAAAGTTAAAAAGCAAGAAATAGGCTGGAAAAATGAGCCAACAACAAAAAAGAAGTTAGTATGGTGACAGGAAAGAGCAAA
Source organism: Gymnobelideus leadbeateri (assembly GCA_011680675.1). Taxonomy (NCBI): domain Eukaryota; kingdom Metazoa; phylum Chordata; class Mammalia; order Diprotodontia; family Petauridae; genus Gymnobelideus; species Gymnobelideus leadbeateri. Next base: position 422,828 of record WOXC01000391.1, read on the forward strand.
ACACAAACTCAGAAGAACACAAAAAAATCAAAGCAGCTAGATACAAAACCTCAAAGAAAATGTAAATAGGTTTCATAAGCAAAAAGAACTCCTGGAAGAGCTCAAAAATATTTTTTAAAAAGCCAAGTAAGACTCTACCTAGAGGGTAAAACTGAGGAAAGAAATGAGAGTGATACAAGAAAATCAGCAGCTTAGTAATGGAGGTATAAAAAATTACTGAAAAAAATAACACCTTAAAAACTAGAATAGATTAAATGGTAAAAGATGTATAAACATCCACTGAAGAAAAGAACTCTTTAAAAAGCAAAATTGGCCAAATAGAAAAAGATGTACAAATATCCTCTGAATTAGAAATGGTAGCAATAGCAACAAGAGAAGAAAAGGAAATTGTAGGAATCAGAATGGGCAATGAGGTTAATAAAGCTCTTTTCCTTTTGTAGACAACATGATGATATACTTGGAAAACCCTAAAGATTCAATGAAAAAAGTTGAAATGATTAATAATTTTAGGAAAGTAGCAGGATATAAAATAAACCCACATAAATCATTAGCATTTCTATATATCACCAACAAAACCCTGCAAAAGGAGATAATAAGAGATACCCCATTTAAATAACTATAAACTGCATAAAATATCTTTGAATATACCTTCCAAGCAAACCCCAGTAACTACATAAGCATAATTATAAAACACTTTTTGTGCAAATAAAAGTCAGATTTAAATAATTGGAGAAATATTAATTGTTCATGGATGAGCAGAGTCAATATAATACCTAAACTAATTTACTTATTTAATGCCATCCCAATGAAATTACCAAAAAAATTATCTTATTGAGCTACAAAAAAATAATAATAAAATTCATTTGGAAGGACAAAAGATCAAGAATATCAAAGGAATTAACAAAAAAATGTAAAGGAAGGCTTAGTAGCACCACATATTAAACTATATTATAAGGCAATAATTATTAAAACTAATATTGACTAAGAAACAGAAAGATAGATCAGTGGAACAGAATTATATAATACACAGTAGTAAATGATTATAGTAACCTTGTGTTTGATAGATGTAAAGATTTAAGCTTTTGGTATAAGAATATACTACTTGGAGGAAAATAGCTTGTTGGGAAAACTGGAAATAGTCTGGAAGAAATTATATATAGATCAGTATCTTAAACTATTTACCAACATAAGGTCAAAATGGATACATAACCTAGACATAAATGGAGATATAAGGAAATCAGAAGGACATGGAACATATTACCGATCAGACTTACGGATAGAAAAAGAATCTATGAATAAACAAGAGATAGAGAGCCATTATGAGATGTAACATGGTTAATTTTGATTACCTTAAATTAAAATGACTTTGTACAGATAAAACCAATGTAGCCAAGATTAGAAGGAAAGCAGAAAATTGGGGGGAAGGGGAGGGAATTATAGACAGTTTCTCAGATAAACGTCTCAGATTTCAAAAACAAAGAGAACCTTCTCAAATTTATATATGAGTCATTCCCCAATTGCTATATGGTCAAAGGATATAAATAGTCAGTTTTAGGATTAAGAAATCAAAGTTATATAGAGTCAGATGGAAAAATGTTCTAAATCATGATTGATTGGAGAAATGCAAATTAAAACAACTCTGAGATATCATCTCACACCTATCAGATTGGCTAAAATGATAGAAGGGGAAAATGACAAATGTTGGCAGGGATGTGGAAAAATGAGACATTAATATACTGTTGGTAGAACTGTGAATAGATCATTTTTTATAGAGCAATCTTGAATTAGGCCCAAAGAGTTATAAAACTGTGTGGAGAATTTGCCTCAACAATACCACTATTGGGTCTGTTTGCTCAAGGTGATCAGAAAAAAGAAAAAGAACCTACATGTTCTAAAATATTTGTAGTAGATCTTTTTGTAGTGGCAAAGAACTGGAAATTGAGGGGATGTCCATCAATTGGGGAATGGCTGAACAAGTTGTGGTATGTGATTTTGATGGAACACTACTGTGCTGTAAATAAATACTCAAATTGGGACAGTGGCTAGGTTGCACAGTGAATAGAGCACCAGCCCTGGAGTCAGGAGGACCTGAGTTCAAATCTGGCCTCAGACACTTAACACAAAACTAGCTGTGTGGCCTTGGGCAAGTCACTTAATCCCAACTGCCCTCCAAAAAAAAAAAAGTAAAAGCAAATAAATAAATAAATAAATACTCAAATTAACTATAAAGGACCTACCCCACGTCCAGAGAAAGAACTGATAGATAGCAGTACATATAGTTTGGTTTTACATATATTTATAAATCTGTGTCAAATGATGGCCTTCTCCAGTGTGAGGTGAGGAGGGAGTGAGGGAGACAACTCAGAAAAAAATGCAACAAAAAAGAAAATGTAAAATTTAATTTTAATTTAAAAGAGAACTCCTTAAAAAGCAGAATTGGCCAGATGGAAAAGAAGGTACAAAAATTCATCGAAGAAAATAATTCCTTACAAATCAGAATGGGCAAGTGGAAGTTAATGACTTCATGAGATGTCAAGAAACAAATCAAAAGAATGAAAAAAAAAATAGAAAAATGTAAACCACCTCATTGGAAAAACAACTAGAAAATAGACTGAAGATATAATTTAAGAATTATTGGACTACCTAAAAGCCATTATCAAAAGAAGAGCCTAGGCATCATCTTTCAAGAAATTATCAAGGAAAACCACCCTGATATCCTGGAACCAAAGGGTAAAATAGAAATGGAAAGAATCTACTAATCACCTCCTGAAAGAGATCCCAAAATGAAAACTCCTAGGAGGATTATAGCCAAATTCCAGAGCTTCCAGGTCAAGAAGAAAATCCTGCAAGCAGCCAGAAACAATTCAAATATCGGGGAACCACAGTCAGAATAACCCAAGATTTAGCAGCTTCTACATTAAACAATCAGAGGGTTTGGAATGTGGAGGGCAAAAAAGCTAGGATTACAACCAAAAATCATCTAACCAGAAAAAAATGGAAACAATGAGAGGACTTCCAAGCATTCCTGATGAAAAGACCAGAGCTGAATAGAAACTTTGACTTTCAAATACAAGACTCAAGAGAAGCATAAAAAGGTAAGAAAAAATTTAAGGGATTCAATAAGGTTAAACTGTTTACCCTCCTACATGGGAAAATGATACTTGTAACTTCTAAGAACTTTATCACTATTAGGGCAGTTAGAAGGAGTGTACATAGACAGAAGGCATGGGTATAAATTGACAATTATGGGATATCTCAAAAAATAAAATTAAAGAGTAAGAAAGAAATGTTCTGAGAGAAGGGGAAAGGGAGAGGTAGAATGGAATAAATTATTTCACATAAAAGAGGCACAGAAGAGCTTTCACAGTAGAGGGGGAAATGGGTGGGGGATGGTGTGCAACACTTGTTCCTTAATCTCATAGGAATTGACTCAAAGATGGAATAAGATACATACTCAGTTGGGTATAGAAATCTATCAACCTACAGGGAAGTGGGGGGAGGGAAATAAGAGAAGAAAGAATGAGGGAAGGGAGGGCATATTGGGGGAGGCAATGGTCAGAAGTAAAACACTTTGAGGAGGGACAGGTTAAAGGAGAGAGGGAGAGAGAGAGAGAGAGAGAGAGAGAGAGAGAGAGAGAGAGAGAGAAGGATAAACGAGGTGGGGGCAGGGAACATGATAGAGGGAAATACACAGCTAGTAATCCTAACTGTGAACATGAGTGGGATGGACTCACCTATAATATGGAAGCAGATAGCAGAATGGATTAAAAAACAGAATCCTACAATATGTTGTTTACAAGAAACACACTTGAAGCAGAGAGGTGCACAAACACAGTAAAGATAAGGGGTTGGACCAAAATCTATTATGCTTCAGCTAAAGTTTTAAAAAAAGCAAAGGTAGCAATCATGGTCTCAAACAAAGCAAAAACAAAAATAGGTCTAATTAAGAGAAATAAGCAGGGAAACTACATTTTGCTAAAAGGTATCACAGACAATGAAATAATATCAGTACTAAACATATATGCACCAAAAGGCATAGCATACAAATTCTTAAAGGAAAAATTAAATGAGTTATTACTTCTCAGAACTAGACAAATCTAACAAAAAAAAAAATAACCCAGGGGGCAGCTATGTGATGAAGTGAATAGAGCACTGGTCCTGAAGTCAAGTGGACCTGAGTTCAAATCTGACCTCCGACACTTAACACAAAAACTAGCTGTGTGATCTTGGGCAAGTCACTTAACCCCAATTGCCCTCCAAAAACGAAACACACACACACACACACACACACACACACACACACACACACACAAACAACAACAACCAAGAAAGAAGTTAAGGAGAAGAATAGAATTTTAGAAAAGTTAGATTTGGTAGACCACCAGAGAAAGGTGAATGACAACAGAAAGGAATATACCTTTTTCTCAGCAGTAAATGGCACCTACACAAAAATTGGCCATATATTAGGGCATAAAACCTCACAACCAAATGTAGGAAAGGACAAATGTTAAATGGATCCTTTTAGATCGTGATGCAATAGAATTATATCTCATAAAGGGCCGTGGAAAGATAGATTAAAAATTAATTGAAAACTAAACGATCTAATCCTAAAAATGGGTAAAGGAACAAATCATAGAAACAATCAACAATTTCATTAAAGAAAATGACAACAATGAGAGAGCATATCAAATTTTACAGGGTATAGCCAAAGCAGTACTCAGGGAAATTTTATATCTCTAAATGTTTATATCAACAAAATAGAAAAAAGAGCATATCAATGAATTGGGCATACAACTAAAAAAACTAGAAAAACAACAAATTAAAAATCCTCAAATAAACTTCAAATTAGAAATACTGAAAATCAAAGGAGAGATTAATAAAATTGAAAGTAAGAAAACCATTGGACTACTAAGTAAAACTAGGAGCTGATTTTATGAAAAACAAAACAAAACAAAACAATAAAATGGATAAACCACTTGTCAATTTAATTCTTTAAAATTACCAGTATTGAAAATAAGGGTAAATTTACCACCAATGAAGATGAAAATTAAAGCAATTATTAGAAGCTATTTTGTCCAATTATATGCTAATAAATCTAACAATCTAAGTGAAATGAATAAGTATTTACAAAAAATATAAATATTCCAGATTAAGAAAAGAGGAAATTGAATACTTAACTCTATCTCTGAAAAAGAAATTGAACAAGTCATAAGTGAATTCTACCAAACGTTTAAAAACCAATTAATTCCAATACCATATAAAGTATTTGAAAAAATAGGCAGAATCCTACCAAATTCCTTTTATGACATAAATATGGCACTGATACTTAAATCAGCAAGAGCAAAAAGAGAGAAAGAAAACAATAAAGCAATTTCCCTAATGAATATTAATATAAAAATTTTAAATAAAATACTAGCAACAAGATTACAGCAATATATCATACAGATCATATAACTATGACCAGGTGGGATTTATACTGGGAATGTATGACTGGTTCAGTATTAGGAAAACTATCAGCATAACTGATTATATCAATAACAAAACCAACAAAAATCATGTGATTATCTTAATAGCTGTAGAAAAAAAATTAACAAAAAACATCACTTCTATTAAAAACACTAGAAAGCATAGGAATAAATAGAGCTTTACTTAAAATGGTAAGTAATATGATTGCACATATGTAATCTATTTGAAATTCTTACCTTTTTAGGGAGGGAAACAAGAAGGGACATTAAATTAAAAAGGTTTTGCAAAAACAAAACCAATGCAGCCAAGATTAGAAGGAAAGCAGAAAACTGGAGGGGGGAAGAATTTACAGCAAGTTTCTTTGATAAAGGCCTCTTCTCTCAAATATGTAGAGAGAACTGAGTCAAATTTATAAGAATACAAATCATTTCCAAACAGATTGGTCAAAGGATATGAACAGAAAGTTTTCAGATGAAGAAATCAAAGCTATCTATAGTCATACAAAAATGCTCTAAATCATTATTGATTAGAGAAATGCACATTAAAACAACTCTGAGGTACCACCAAATACATATCTGAAAATGACAAAAAGTTGAAAGGGATGTGGGAAAATGAGGACAATAATGCACTACTGGTAGAGTTATGAACTGACCGTACTATTCTGGAGAGCAATTTGGAACTATGGTGGCAGGGCTATAAAACTGTGCATACCCTTTGACCCAGCAATGCCATTACTAGGTATTTATACCAAAGAGAGGGGAAAGAAAGGAAAAGGACCCATATTTACAAGAATATTTATAACAGCTCTTTTTGTGGTGGCAAAGAATTGGAGTGGAGGAGATGACCATCAATTGGGGAATAGCTGAATAAGTTGTGGTATATGATTGTGATGGCATATCATTGTGCTATACGAAATGATGAGCAAGATGCTTTCAGAAAAACCTAGAAAGACATGAACTGATGCAAAGTGAAATGAGCAGAACAAGTAAAACATTGTACATAGTAAAAGCAAAATTATATGATGATCAATTGTGAATGACTTGGGTATTCTCAGCAATATAATCATCCAAGACAATTCTGAAGGACTAGTAATGAAAAATGCTATTTACCTCCAGAGAAAGAACTGATGAAGTCTGAATACAGATCAAAGTATACTTAATTTTTAAACTTTATTTTTCTTGATATTTTTATGGAGGTTTTCTGTTATTTTCTTTCACATGATTAACATGAAAATTATGCTTCACATGACTACACATGTATAACTTAGATCAAATAGCTTATTTTCTCAATGAGGGGAAATAAAAGGGAGGATGGGAAAGAATTTGGAACTTAAAATTTTTTAAGTGAATATTAAAAATTGTTTTTACATGTAATTGGAAAAAATAAAAGATTGAAAAAAAGAATATATACATTCAATAGAGACACAGAGCACAGAATGTCAAAGCAGAAAGGGACTTTAGAATGAATGAATGAATGATCATTAAGTGCTTACTATGTGCAAAGCACTGGAAACACAAACAGAAAAGCAAGACAGCTGTCACCCTCACAGAGCTGACCTTCAAATGGGAGAGATTTCATCTAGGAGTCAGATAGAAAGACCCCGTGGTCCTTAGGGTACAGTGGCAAAGCAGATAGGAATGGGATTTTCTCCTTTCCCAGACTATTTGCTTCACTCTATTCCCTACCCCTAGGAGTGCTTAACCTGGGGTCTGTGACCTTGTTTTTTTTAAATACTTTTATAATAATATGTCAACATAATTTGTTTCCTTTGTACTCCTATGTTTTTTATTGTGTGCCTTTAAAAACATTATGGGGAAGCTAGGTGGAGCAATGGATAGAGTATCAGCCTAGAGTCAGGAAGACCTGAGTTCAATCTGACCTCGGACACTTACTAGCTGTGTGACCCTTAGTAAGTCACTTAACCCTATTTACCTCAGTTTCCTCCTCTGTAAAATGAGCCAGAGAAGGAAATGGCAAGCCACTCCAACATCTTTGCCAAGAAAACCCCAAATGGGGTCACAAAGAGTTGGACATAACTGAAATGTCTGAACAACAACAACAAAATACATCATTCTGAGAAAAGGCCAATGAACTTTACCAGTCTGCCGAAAGAGCCCAAGATACAGAAAAGGTAAAGAACCCTCTGGTCTAGCATTAAGTGTTATCTCCACAGGCCCTTTCAAACTCAAAATGAGCTAAAGGTGCCAGTTCCCAGCTCTAGCAGGCAGTCAATCACCTGACTCATGCTAGCAGATCGAAGCTCTAATAAAGCACTGGCCCTTTAAGAACTTAAAGGAAGGGGGCGGCTAGGTGGTGCAGTGAGTAGAGCATCGGCCCTGGAGTCAGAAGGACCCGAGTTCAGATCCGGCCTCAGACACTTATCGCATACACAAATAAAAACCTAGCCTTGTGACCTTGGGCAAGTTACTTAACCCCAATTGCCCACCAAAAAAAAAAAAAAAAAAGAACTTAAAGGAAGCACAGCTACCCCTTTCCCAGCCTTGAAAGCCTCAAATTCACCTCTAAGCCAAGCTGCTGAGTCACCCAATGTGGCTGTCCCTGACAAGCTCAGAGGCTTCCATATACTCTATTTCCCCATTTGTAAAATGAGGGAGTTGGTTTAGATGACCCCTTCTAATACATCCCAAATCCTAGCTTTTGCCTTTCTGTTCACTCTCACCCTGCCAAGCTCGAGTTTTTGTTGCCTAGTGTCTCCCTCACTGCCTAGATGCCCCCTGTTAAAGGACTGGTATTGAAGTGCCATGGTCTTACCCATTCCTGCTGGCTAGCTGGCATCCCTCAACTGCTAGTCATGAACAAGAAGGGTCAGCCAGCCAGGCTATTGCTGCCCCAGGTCACTGACTAATTCCCAGTGGCCTAGCACAGCTAATGCTTGTTGGCTCAGAGTCTAGGGACCATAACCCAACCCAGTAGCTATGTAGAGATAGTGTTGGTCACAAATGAACCTGGGATAGAGGCAAGAATGGCTGAGGGTAGGTCATCCCTGCTGTTGGAGACATGTCAGCACAATAGTGATGGGTAGGAATATGTTAGAATCCTAGGACTTAGTGGCATAAGGGCCCTTGGAGATCATCTAGGCCCACTCCCTTATTCTATCAAAGGGAAAACCTAAGGAGGGGGTGACTTGCTCAAGGTCCCATGGATCACCTTTGCCTTTATTTGCAGAAGGGGGCTCATTCTAAGTCTGTCACTGTAATGATCTGAGGCCTGATTTCTATGTCTAGGAAGAACAGAAGGTTTCAGACATGGCTGAGAAACGAGGCCAGAAACACATGAGGCACTCTCTTTAGAAAGAAAACTAGAAAGCACTGATTGTAGCAGGATTTTTCAGATGAGGAAAGTGAGGCTCAGAAAACTGCCTTGCTCAAGGAGGTAGGAGAGGTCAGAACCCTGACTGCCATCCTCTCACTCTGAATACACTATGTTACTTGTGGCCAGATTTTGGTGTCCTTCCCTCCGTATTTTCCAAGATCTTGAAAATGGTTGTATGTGTGCTCCAGACTCTGGGAAGCCTGGTCCAGCTGCACATGGCTATCATCTGAATGGGGAATGTTGATTTGCCTCTCTAGGCATATGGAGCTCATTCTGAGAAACAGTCAATGCAATTAAATTCCAGTACAAAGAATATCATTTGGACTTGCTCTTTGGTGTTCCTTGTGTCTGAAGAAGCCTAGGCTAGTCCCACTGTAACACGACTTGTTGCCATGAAGGTTTAGTCAAGCAGGATGGTTGAAATCCCGGCTAAGCTACTCACTGGCCACACTAGCTTGGTCAAGTTACTTCCTTGCCCTTGACTTCTCTCCATTTTCTGTTTTTCTCTGTAAAGTAGGAGGGTTGCAATAAGGGCCCCACTTCCTGAAAATCCTATTCAAGAATCCAGAAACTGGAAGAGATCTTGGCAGCCAGCAGGACCTCAGCAGCCACCTGGGATACTCTACCTTGGGCAAGTTACTTTTCCACTCTGGATATCAGTTTCCTCATCTGTAAAATAAGGGAGGTGGCCCTGCAAGATCCCTTCTAACTCCAGGCCTATGATCCAACCCAAATCTTAGCAAACATCAAATCTATAATTGCTTGCCATAGGCCCTTCAATGGATTTGAAGTGGTATCTTCCTCCTAACACTCCTGGCTCAAGATCCTGCCTACAGTCCTCTTCTCTTCATTGTCTACACCCAACATAAATCCTCATACCTGGCCTACCTGTTCTCCCTAATCCTCACCTCCACCTCTAAAAGGGAGATCTGAGGTTCTAAGGTCTCAAGCTCCCATAAGGCTCAGCTCCTGGGCCATCTCCAGAAGGTTGAGGCTTTTCCTGATTCCCCCTCAAGCCTCAACTGAGTGTTAGTGTTCTTGCTCTCCTCAGATTAATCTGCAGGCAGTTATCTATTTACCTGTTGTCACGGAAGCTCCTTGAGATCAGGAATGGGTTTCTGGATTGTTTTTGTATCCCCAGTGCCTACCATAGGGTTGTGCCCAGAGTGGGTATAGAACAGACCAAATTGGAGGAAGGAATTGCCAGTAGAATCATCCCCATTTTGCAGATGAAGAGCCTGAGACCCAGAGAGTTAAGGTGACTTGCCCCCAATCACACAGCTACTAATTTTCAGGTCCATTTGAATCCAGGCTCCCAATTTCAGTGAGAAAATGGCTGAATTCTTCAACGCTAAAGCTGAATTTTTTCCACCCTCCAGGTTCATGGCCACATTTAGGAAGTTACATCTGGGGGGTGGGAAGAACAGAGAGAGTGATTTTTTTCCCAACAATATAGACCTTCTGTGTCTCCAAGCAGCCCAAAGTGGACCAGTACTTCAATATTCTTCTGTAGCTTGTCTCCTTGCAATTTCCTTTTCATTTGTAGTCATTTTGTGCCGATTCTTTTGTGGAGCCTGATCCTTGACACTACCTTAATTGCTTTTCAGAGACACCTGAAGCCTCCATGTTAACCTGATGGCTCTTCTACAAATGCTAGGGCCCTCCAGCTCAGACAAAATCTTCATGAGAGAGCCAGCTGGCCAATCTCTGCTGGAGATGACTCATGAAGCTACCTCAGTTTCCCGTTTCTCAGCTCGGGCTCCAGACTGGATTTTGTGACACTAGAAATAGAGTGCTGAAGGTTAAAAATGTCTTTTCAAAAGCTAAGGTTGGTTTCTACACAGGGCAGACCAACAGCTGGGCCATCTGGAAAATGAGAAGGGAGGACTAGATGTGATAGAAGAGAGAATGTCTGTGCTGGAAGGGCCCCTAGAGACCATCTAGTGCAACCGTCTCATTTAGGAAAAGGAAACCGAGCCTCGGAAACAGGGAGAGACTTCCTAGGGCCATCCAATGGGGCAGTGGCAGAGCCCAGGTTTCAGTCAAACAATCAGTATTTAACATTCACTAGACACCAAGTCCATGTTCCTCCCAAAGGACCCCACTACCAGTTGCTTCATCCCATGCACCCTGCCACTGATCTAAGTGAAGTCCTAGCAGCCCTTAAGCTATAACTGGAGTCCGCAGTAATTCAGGCCTCGGAGACCTTTACCACTTCCAGACCATTGGGACACTCACTTGGCTGTACATTGTCTTGTGTTAATGTTGTCCTGCTCCATACACAGTTTGTCTTTCCCACTAGACTGTGAGTTTTCCCTGTGGCTCCCATAAATACCAGAGAGAGCATGACACTGGCCCAGTGAATTGAACTAGATTGATGCTGATTGGAGCTGAGTCCCAGATTGAGGCTGTGGCAACATGAAAGCAGGAGGCCTCAGACTAGACTCAGCCAGGGCCTTTCTTCCTCTCTCTGACTTCTATAAAGAACAACAGATAGAAATGAATACATGAAAAGGCCTATTTTCTTGTGAGTCACCAAAGGACTAAGAAAGCCCTAGAGAGGTCATGTGGTTTGTTGTTCTGCCTCTAGGCAAAAGCATCTAAACCACCAAACCAGGAACAACGGACACATGATTCACTTCTCTAGGCAATGAGAGAGGAAGAGGAAGAGGAAGAGGAAGAGGAAGAGGAAGAGGAAGAGGAAGAAGAAGAAGAAGAAGAAGAAGAAGAAGCAGCAGCAGCAGCAGCAGCAGCAGCAGCAACAACAACAACAACAACAACAACAATAGTTGGGGAAAGGAAAATGAGGCCAAAGATTTAGGAAATGCTTCACTTTTGCCTTTGTGGCCCCAACACCTAGTGTGCTGTCATTGTGTGTTGAACTGAACTGAAGGGACCTAGGGACCATCTAGTCCAAGTCCCCTATTCTACAGATAGGAAGTTGAGGCCCAACGAGGGAAAGTGACTTCCCAATCATTTATGCTGAATTCTCCAGCTGGGTTGTCACCAAAAACCTCATCGAGTCTGTTACAGATGGCTGGAGCAGAGCCACGGCTATACTGCCACGAGGTGATGGACAGCCAAGCCAGGGGAGCATCTTTTGAGGAAAGTTTCATACTGAGAAACTTGCATGGAGGAGAGGCCTTGGAGAGGGGAGAGGGGGAGGCAGGGATGAAGACGCTGAGTCTGATGATCAAGACCAAGAGCACAGACAAGGAGAAGAAACTAAGGAGAATCCAGAGATGCTCAGGGGGCCAGGCTGGGGAGATGATGCAGAAAGGGATACCCAGAGGAAGGAAATGAACTCCCTAAGGTCACTAAGATCTTAAGTAGCAGGACCAAGACTGGAACTCAGGTCTTTAATGGCAGCTAGAGAGCTCTTTCCATTGCACCAAGCCTGTGCTATCCAGTTCCATCCCCTAACTGCAGCAAGTTAGGAGCGCAGGTGCTATCTCCTGCTGTGCAGGGCAACCAGCCTCCAAATGCTCCTCAGGCTGCCACAACCAGCTGATCAAGCTCATTTCAACAGCACTCCCACTTCTACTTCTACTGCAGCATTCAAGGGAGGTGCATTCTGGGAAGCCTGGAGGCCTGTTTCATAGATCTGATCAGTCTATGCTGGATAGAGGGTGGAGGAGGGGGGATCTGGATAGGCAAGAGACCAGGTAAAGCTAAGAGTTGGGTTGCAGCTGGGGTACCTGTGGCCTCCTCCTCCCTGGGGAGCATCATGGTAGCACTTGGAAAACTCACTGGGGGTCCCACTTAGCTGCAGAACATGGTTCATGATGCTTCAGACCCAGCCTTGATCTGCCTATCTGAATGGTGCCAGCTGAGGTTACCCCTGAAAATGTGTGCCTAAATAAGGGGACCAAGAGAGAGCTGGAATGGGAGGCCAGAATTTATGACATCAGAGAATCACTTAGAGAGACCAATCCAGAAAAGGGATCCTGGTAACACTGGCAATCTAAACATGTCAGGGTGGAAAGAACATGGGATAGAATTCTGGCTCCAACACTTAGCAGCTGTGTGGCCCTGGGCAAGTCACTTCAATTTACTGAGCTTGTTTCCTTACCTGTTCAACAGGGCTGGCCACCACATGTCAGTACACAGGGGAGTCACTGAGATCTGAGTGTGTCTTCCCCACTGACACATTCCACCTTCTGCCTATCCACCATGAGAGCTGCCATTTCATTTACCAGAGTCAGGATTGGCCACTGGTTGCCCAGCAAGTTGGGGGATAAGAATTGGAGCCTCTCCCCCACCAACCCAGCAGAGTCTCCAAACTGGAGTGCCCACCTCTTTGGCCAGCATCTTTGCTGAGCCCTGCCCACGGTGGTGGCAGCAGCAGCCCCAGCCTCAGGAGCTAGCAGTGGAGAAGCTTGCCAATCCTTTCCTGCCTCTCTGCTGTCAGCACAACAAAGTGGTGGGGGCCGCTTCCGGCGCCTGGCGCTCCCCCTCGCCAACCCATGTTCCCTTGTGCACCTCTTCTTTCTCTCCTCAAACCTCGCCAGCTGTTCCACTTTGTTCCCTCAGAAAACCAATCTGCCCATTCTGCTCTGCTTTCCTGTGTGCGCACGTTTGTGTGCGACAGAGTGGGGGGGAGGAAGAGAAAGAAAGAAGACAGCCAGGGCTTGGGAGCTCCCATTGGCCCCACCTCTGTGTCACAGTGCAGATGGCAAGGGAATGAGGGACAGAAGGAGATGGACAGACAAGCCAACACAAAGCCAGAGAAAGGGAGAGGTCTGCTCTTCACCAATATCACCAATGTGTGCCAGGGCTATCTTCTACAGTGCCTCTTACATCAGGCCTGTCTCTCCACTCCCCTCTGCCCTAGCTTGCACACCCTGGCTATATGGATCTTGCTCAAGCAGCATCATGTCATCCTCCTGCTCTTACTGGCTCTACCATCTCTCCTTGGCCCATCAAAATCAAACCCATCCTCTAAGGCCCAACTCAAATGGAATCTCCTCCGGGAAGCTTGCCCTGACTACTGCTATGCTTATGCAGCATCTTTCCTTTCTCTGAAATTCTCTTGCCTTTGTGGTCAGTACTATACAAGCTGGGCAAGGATACATAAGAACATCTTCTGTTCTTTGCTCTGGTTTATGGCAGGGTGGGCAAACTACAGTGGGGCCAAATCCTGCCCGCCAGTCTGTTTGTGTACTTCCCCCAATACAATAAAAGTTTATTCACAAATGTCAAAGCCATCGGTAGCCGGTAGCTGTACAAAAACAGGGTGTAGGCCATAGTTTTGTCTGATTCATAGGCTCACCAAGTTTGAAGTGATCCTAGAGATTAGAGTCCAACCCTTTCCAACACATACATAATATCTCTCTCTCTCTCTTTCATTATAACTGAGATCCAGATCCAGAGAGGGAAAGTGACTTGTACCAAAGACACACAGTTTCGGGGGCAGATCTGGGAGTCACAGAATCTCAAGAGTTGGAAGAGATCTCAGAGACCATCTACTCTATACTGCACCTGAACAAGAAAAGCCATGGCAACATACTTCACAAGTGATCATCCAGTTTCTATTTGACTACCTCCAGTGATGGGGAACTCACTACCTAATGAGTTAGTCCATTTCACTTTGGGACAGCTCAAATTGCTGGTAAAATGTTCCTTACACTGAACCTAAATCAACCTCTACAGCTTCCATTCACTACTCTTCATTCTGACCTTCGGGTTCAAGTAGAATAAATGACATCTCTTTCACATGATGGCTCTGAAAATACTTGAGGTTAGCAGCCAAGGCCACTGCTTAATTCCTTCTTTTCCAAGCCAAACCTATGTCTTTCTATTCAAAAGCCAGGGTTCCTTTCACTACATTATCCTGCCTCCCAGTTCTATCATAAGCATTCTAAGGACAGGGCCTGCAACACCTCATCCTTTTTTACCTCCTGCACAGTGTTCCTTACCCTTGGACGTGTTCACTCAGGGCTGGGTGACTTTTCATCAGGGACCCTAGACAACCTTCTAGCTTCAGGGAGACTTGATGACCTTGAAAGCCTGTCTCCTCCACTCTGGAGATTCCAGACTTCCAAGACTTGTTGATCCCCTGTGTCCTCTGCCATGGCTTGGGGGCCAGACTTCAGGTTCTGGGACTGATTTCCTTTGGGGAATGTGGAACAGAGATTACCTAGTTTATACTTGGAAATGCTGGGAGATGTAGACTTGATTTCCATCTACATTTGTTACATTTTTGCTAATTGCCTCAAACACTCTTCCGCCACCAGCCAGCCTGCCTTAATTACTCCTGGGCATTCTTGCGGGAGCTTCACGGAGGAAAATGGATTCTAACTACATTCAAGTGATGTAATTGCAATTGGCCTTTGTAGCCAACACAGGAGAAGGTTGGTTTTGTCTTTCCCTCTGTTATCTTTAATCACAGTTTCCAAATCAACTGAGCCCAGGGAAAGTGAGGTGGCATTGTATAAATACCCAGACGCATCAAAGCTGGCGCTCATCACTGACAGGTCTAGACCCCCACTGGGAGACCAGCCACACCCTCCAGATGGTGAGTGGGGCAGGGTGGGGGCTGGGCTGTCATTGCTGCCAGGCTTGGCCCCCCTTCCCTGGGCAGTACTGGAGGATCTGGAGAGCATCCATGAAGACCAGCACTAAACTGAGCCACCCTGCCCATGCTATGGGTCATTGAGTGTCAAGCACATTGCTAGGTGCTGGACAGCATAAGGCTGATGCCGAGTACAATCTCAGGACTGAGGGCTAGCTTTACCTGAGCACTATGGAACAGTGGAAAGAGCACTGCCTCTTAAGTCAGAGGACCTCGTTTCAAATCTTACCTCTGATGCTTCCTATCCATGAGGCCTAAGCTCCCTGGGCCTCAGGTCCCTCATCAGTAAAAGTAGAGCGCTAGAATGGGCTTCTGAGGTCCATCCCTTTCCGGCTCTAGAGCTATGATGCCATGTGAGACCTAGGACAAGTCACTTTACCACAATGGGGATCAGTTTCCTCCTCTGTAAAATGAGGCTGTTGTGCTAGATGGCCTCCGAGGTTCCTTCCAGATCTAGACCTGTGAACTTTGAACTATGTAGGCAGAGGAAGCAGCTGCCTCTACAGAGATACTGAAAGGATCATGGGCCCATCAGATTTAGGGACCTCAGATATCATCACCCAACTCTCCCATTTTAAAGAGCAGGAAAGAAAGCCGAGAGAGGGAAAGTGCTATATCGAAGGCTGCACAGAGAGTAGCAAAATTAGGATTCAAATCCATTTCTGATGGAAAATCCAGGACCCTTTGTGCTATAGCATAATTCCCTTCATGCAGAGAATGGTAATCTTTGGGAAAGCCATTGGTATGGACATTCAAAATATCAAGAGCAACCAAAGTAAAAAATAACGGAGGATTTTTTAAGAGGGAGAGAAAAATGTAAAACAAACAAAATTAAGAACATGTAACACAAGTCTCTATTCAGTAACTACTCCCTGGCAGCCAAAGCACACCCTCAGTGTTTGCCTAAGGATAACAGCTGAAAATAGCGATTAAGCACTGTCTGTGGACAGAGCCCTGTCTTGGCTGTAGGAGACCCAGAGCTTACGTGAGGCCTGGCCCTTGTCCTCATGTCTACAAGGAAGGGACTTAAGACACCAACATCCGCTAACTTTGGTCCTGTTGTCATTGTTTAGTCATTTTCTGTCACGCCCCACTCTTCATGATGCCTTTTTTTGGGGAGGGGAGTGTTTCTTGGCAAACATACAAGAGTGGTTTGTCACTTCCTTCTCCAGCACATTTCACAGATGAGGAAACTGAGGCAAATGGAGTGAACTGACTTGACTAGGAAGTGTCTGAGGCCAGATCTGAACTCAGGAAGTGGAGTTTCCCTGACTCCAGACCTGGCACTCTGTCCACTGCAGTGCACCTTAGCTGCCATGTTAACTATTATATCCCAAATGACTATGATAAATTCTTTGAAGAGGAGCAAACAAAGTCTGGCCTGAGATAAAAGGAAGGTCATTAAAGATAAGGGGGAGGGGGAGCTCCCTATAGGGAGTGGGAATTGTAGAAATCTCAGGAGAAACCTGAGAGATATTGAGAAGGCTGAACTGTCAGGACATGGTCACTCCCTGGGTCTTCAAGGGAAGAGTCAAAGAAGATCTTGGGGGACATGAGAGAACAGGGGACTGCCTGATGAAAGGCAAATATCTACCTCATTTCCTCTAACAACCAGAGATTCTTAACCTGGGGACCATAAGTAGATTTCCAAGGTTTGAGAACTTAAATGGGAAAAAAATGACATCTTTAGTTCAATATAATTGATTTCCTTTGTAATCTTGCACATACTATTTTCTGCATTTACAAATGTGATTCTGAGAAGGCTCCACGATATGGGAGGCCATGACAAAACAAAGGTGAAGGGCCTCTGGTCTAGTCTAAAAAAAAGATAAATAAACATCGTTCACATTCCTTATGAGAAGTTGTGCTGATTCCACCTAACATTTGCAAGCAGGATGCTTCAAAATTCATTTTCAAAGAAGAAAAATTCATCTTCCTGCTCGGTAATGCTAAAAGGGCTACATAACATCCTACAGAGGAGATAAGTCCATCTGCTCTCACAAAGTACCGTCCCAATGTGGGGGGCTCCTATGGCATTGCCACTGAAGACTTTAAAAGTTGGGTCCTTTTCATGACAGGTACTTGCCCTTTGGGTCTGAGGAGATTAAGCCAAGGAGCAGATACAGCCCATAGGCCACGGATTCCCCATTCCTGGGTTAAGGCTCTGATTTACCTTATTAAAATGCAAATTGTATGTGGAAGGGGTCTTATTCAAAGACTTTTCGAACCCAGTGAGCCTTTAGCTTGAATTAATCTGTCTCCTAGACTAATGGAATGAGAGACAGGACAGATACATTTGGACTGGGAAGGGGGAAGATCGAAAGTGTGGGGTATTGTTGAGGCAGCCCACGCACTATGGGAAGGTGCCACTGAGGCAGCCCAAGCACTTTGGGAATGTGCTGCCAAGGCAGTCCAAGTACTATGGGAAGTTCAGAACATCTACCAAGGAAAGGGCTTGTTACTAGAAAAGGGCGATCGGAAAGGAGACTCGGAGCTGAAGCCAATCTTCCCCAAATTTACAATCGACCCTACCCTCCAGCCCACCCTTCTTGCTCATGGGCCTCAGGAGGCATTCTGCAGAGTGGCTGGCAATCAAGGGGACAGGGGAAAGCAGGAGTCCTTGTCCAGGTTTTCATGTTGCTAGCATGTGACAATAGACTATCAGGGCTGTGTGCATGAGTGAGACTGCAAGAAAGGAGGGGGGAGGGAGACAGGCAAGAGAGAGAGCATAAGATGAAAAGAGGCAGGCTGTGCATGCCTGAGCTCCTCTTCTGAGGGCCAGCTCTATTACTGTCTCCAGCCAAGAAGAGTTTTGACGGGATCCTTGGCAGAGAAAGGAGCAGAGACAGTGGGATAGTAAACCTCTGTGAACCCTCTTCCTTATCTGATTTGCTTAAAGGACAGACCAGATATAAGCTGCATTTGGAGAGAGCCCAGAGCAGTGGCAAGAACCCAGATGTAAGCATCAGAGGGACTGAGCTCAAATTCTGGCTCTTCTCTGATTGTGGCAGGTCACTTTCCTCCTCTGGACCTCGAGAGGTTTCCATATCTATAAAATAAGGGGATTTGACTAGATGACCTCTAAGTTCCCTCCCACCTCTCAATTCTGTGACTCTACACTGCACCAACTAATTTTCCTTTGCAACAGCTTCACTAGATTATAACGACCAAATGTCAGCCTAAAAAGTCCAATGTCCTGCTGTAGTATCATTTGGTCAATGGCCTGAGATGCAAATCTGAGCCAGGACCTGAATCACAGCAGCATTAACTCCCCAGAGCATCAGGCAGCTCAAGTAAGCTCACTGTTGCCGTGTTGCTTAGCTCATCAGTATAAACACTGTTGCTATGGAACTAACTGCCCCCCTCTAACATTGTTTCACCTAACACTGTTTTCTCAGAATCCAATTAGTGAAGGTAGGCGGGATATGCCTGTACAGAAAGGTCTTCATCTCAAGTAATATCCAAAGAGAACCTACAGTGGGCTGAGGGCAGCTGAACCAAACATTGAGAGAAACAGCCGTGGATTTTTCTTTGTGTGAATGTTTATTTTCTTTGTTTCCTGGGGGAAGGTGTTGAGACAAGAAATCTTAGCGTACAAGAGGGGGAAAAAAGGAAACCAGAAGATAAGAGCCCACTAGAAGTATGGTGTCCAGGACAAGGAAAGTATTCACTATGTAATTCTGAACAAATCATTTAAGCTACGTCTCAGTTTCCTCATCAATAAAATGAAAGGATTGATACAAAGAACAATAATATCAATGAAGAAGAAATTGGAGAGCTGTCTAAAGGGGCTGATGTGGATGCACAGGGAATTCATCAAACAATTTCAATTTTTAAAAGACATGTACAGAGGATGGAAGCAAGGCCAAGTAGTACAGAATGAACATGAGTGTGGCACAATCATATCAGAATAGTGTTAGAAGTACTAAATCTTAAAATGAGCTGAGGCTGGCAACAAAAGCTAAGAATAAGAAAAAGCTGATTTTTAAAAACTATGTTGAAGGGGAGAGGGGAATTTTTAATAGGAATAGAACTACTGCTCAGAGATACTACTAAGAAGGTAAAACTACTCAATTCTTCTACTGCTTACATTTTTTCTGTCAGGAAGAATGATTTGGAGATTGGGAAAATCTGAACAAAAGCAGCTACCCAAGATAAGGAGATTAAAGGAGAGCACAGCCCAGCTGTACCGGACAAGTTCAATGCGTCAGGCCTAGACAAAGGATGGCCCAGGGTCCTGAAAGGACTGGAAACTGTGAATGCTGAGCCCCTGTTCATGATTTCTAAAACATTGTGGAGAATGGAAGGGAAGCCACAGGACTGTCCTGATTTGCAAAGAAGAGAGAACAGCACCTGCCAATAAGCTTGACTTTGATTTCTGGCAAAATTCTAGAAAACATTATTAAAAGGATGGTTAAATGGACATGAAATAGAGGTCACAAGGAAGCTGTTTGGCTTCAAGAACAGGTTCTCTAAGACTAATCTCATCTCCTTTTGTGACACTAGCCTGGTAGGTCAGGAGAATGCTGTGGATCAAGTTTACGTAGGTTTCAGCAAAGGACCTGACAAAGTCTCCTACTATTCCTTCAGAAAAGATGAGTTACGTAGGCTAGATCACAGTGCAATCAAGGGAGATTTGGAACTGGTTAAATGGTTGAGCCCAATATCTAATCAGTAATGGGTTCAACATCAACTTGGAAGGAACTGGGCTTGGCCCTGGGTCATCAAACACTTTTATCAATAACTTGGAGGAAGAGAAACATGGCATACTCACCCAATTTGTACATAAGAAAAAGGTAATGACTGAATGACAGCTGGGATCCAAAGCTCAATATGATAGAACACTGGCCCAAATCTAAGAAGATGAAATTCAATAGGAACAAATGCAATATTCTCTATTTATAAAGTTTAAAAAATTAACCTCAAGAGGCACAACTACCTAGAAATTTGCCTGAAAATACCTGGGGACCTGAGTAGACTACAAGTCAACAATGTGACATGTGATCAAAGAAGTCAACCTTATCCTAAGCTGCATCGTGAGACTAATACTGTCCAGGACTAAGGAGGCAATAAATGGTCCTGTACTATTCCCTGCCCTGAGGAGACCTCACCTAGAGTACCAAGATTTGGTTCTGGGCACCATATTTTAGGATAAACAAGTCTGAAGCAGGTCTAGAGAAGAGTGACCAGCATGGAAAGAAGACTTGAAACTATTTATGAAGATTTGTTGAAGAAATTGGCAAAATTTAAAGTGGAGGGCAAAGGAAGCAGAAGGGATGTCCAGGAGCGCTGTTATCATGGATCTGAAGGGATGTTTTGTTTAGCTCCAGAAGGAGAAGTGGAAGCTGCACAGAGACAGATTGGGACAGAAGTCTAACAATGGAAGAGGCTGTGGCCCATGGCTAAGTGAGCTCCCTTGTCCCTGGAATTAAAGCAAAGGTTAGGAAAGTATGGTGGTGGAGACATTTTAGAAGGAGGCTCACTACCTCCGAGGCTCTATCCAACTCTGAGATGTCTTGACTTGCCAAGACAAATAGGGCAGTAAGGCTCAAGATGAAGGATGGGACCCTTAGGGCTTAAAATGTACAGTTAAGATTATGGGGTTAAGAAGAAAGGGGCTGAGACAGGGGTGGATGTGGGTAGAAAAGTGACTGAGTGTGGGTTTGCCCATAAAAGTGAGGGGAGCGTTTCCTCAAAGACTCCAATGGAGAGGTGATTACACCACACCTCCTCCCTGCCAGGCTCCCTATCTGCCTTCTCCACCCCACCCCACCCAACCCCCAGACTTTTCTCAAAATCCCAGGAACACACAGGAAACCTCAACTGTGCTAGGTGCTGGAAGAGATACCAATTTGAGATAAAACATAATCCCTGCCCTTATGGAATTTTTAATCCAGTAGGGGATAAATCCCAGTAGGGGATAAAACACCAATAACTATAATATCTGCAAAATGGGGATATAACATTGGCTGTCAAGCCCAGGGTTGTCATAAGAATCAAATTTAAGTAAAACACTTTGCAAACCTTAATGTGCTATCCAAATATGAACTATCATTGTGGTAATAATATGCAATAATCCATAACTGTATTACCAGTGTGTAAAGTCTGAAGGGGAAAGGAGGCATTTCAGGAGGCCCCTAGATATGGAGAGAAGGGAAGCCATGCCAAGTCTAAGGAACATCTTGAACCGAGGTAGAAGATCTCATGGGGTATTAGGGGCAGAAAGAAGTACCATGGGACTAGAGTGTAGGAGCAACCTAGAATAAGGCCAAAAGAGAGTGGGGCCAGACTGTGGATGGTCTTTGGAAGCCATAGGGAGCCATTGACAATCAATCTTTGAGCAAGGGAGTGAAAGGAGTGATGTATGGGGAAGACCAATGATTTCAAAAGCTGTATAACAATGAAGACACTAATGGCAAAAAAATCAATTAGGAGACTACTTCAGTAGTCCAGAGAGATGCTAATGAGGGGCTGAACTGGAATGGGGGCAGCAGGAAAAGACGGCAAGGAAAGGATGTGAGAGATATTATGGAGATCCAAGTGTGTGTTCCTTCCCCATTCCCATTGGGACAATTCTGGGGAATTCAAGCCCCCAAGCTGCTCTAGTCAGGACTGCTTGACAATTTCTGTGCATTTCTGTACATTTCTCTGATATCTGCCTTGCTCTGTCATCCATGGCTGGCCCACCTACGGTGCTGGGGATCAAGCCTTTCTGTAGCTTTCCAGTTTGTGCTGACCAAAGTCCTATGTCCTCCTACTGCCGCCCCCACAACTCCTCTCTAAGGATCCATGGGGGCTCCAGACAAGCCATGCCAGCACTTAAGAAAGAAGGCAAAATCCAACTTGACAGAGCTCAGATTCCAAGGGCTTTCTTGGACAGTCCTGATCTGGAATAAAGAACAACTTCCATTTCCATAGCACTTCAAAATCTCCTAAGTGCTTTCCTTATCTCAGTTACACCGTGAGATCAGGAACGAAACTAATAACAACATATCTTATCGTTGAAAAAACTGAGTCTAAGAGAGGGTGAAATGAAGAAAATGAAGTATTTAAAGCTGGGATTTAGGACTCAACCCTTCTGACCCCAGGATCAGAGCTCTTTCCATTGTGTCTTGAATAAGAACCTAAGAATCCAACCAAACTGGCCTAGTCCAGGTGCAAAGATTTGTCTTGGGCTCAGGCCCCTCTTGGCATGTCCCCATCCACCTGGTGGACTTTCTCCTCATCCTTAAAAGCCCATCACAAAGTCTTTCCTGATCTAGTCAGTAGATGAAGAAAACTTTTCCCCTCAGTCCTCACTTACAACCTGGCTATGAACGTCCTTGATGTACTTATCAAGTAATGTATGTAACAGTTCTCTATGTTTTGGTTCCAGTTTCCTCTTGGCCTGTAAGCTCCATGAGTGCTGGGACCACGATTTACCAAAACTTGTAGCTCCCCCAGTGTCCATCATGAGACTCTGCACACAACAGGTAAGTGAAAAAGGCAGCATTGAGGAATTCTTCATCTCAATTCCATTGACAAAGCCACTAGTGATTCATTATTGTCAGGCTAATTGCAATCCTCTTTCCCCATCATTAGCTCTATTCTTTCCCAGTGATCATAGGCTCATGGATCTACAGCTGGAAAGGACGTTAGAGGCCACTAAGGTCAATCACCCTCATTTTACAGAGGAGGAAATTGAGGCACAGGGTTACAGAGCTAGTAAATGTCAGAATCAGTGACCTTTGTGTTATAGAGCTGAAGGGAAGTGATTTGTTCAAGCTGGTAGTTGAGCTGGGATTAGAACTCAGGCCCATTTTTCTTAATAGTGTTCTCTACCAAAGCACACTACCGCCTCAGACCCTGAAATATGGTAGCCACAGCAAACTGACTTTCTCTAGTTAACTGGTTCAATTGGAGATGCCTCCCTCACTGTGTGGTGATGTGTGCTCACACACTGCTGGGAATCTTCTCCAAAAAAAAAAAGATTACCAAAGTAAATGCCCTGCAAATGTACATATATATGTGGTTTGCAAAGATCTTTCCTCACAACCATCCAGGAATTATTCTCATTTAACAAATGAGGAAACCAAGTATTGAAGAGGGCGACTATTTGTCCATAGTCACACTGCTATCTGAGCAGGCTACTGCTTCTTTTCATGTACAGAGAGAAAGGAGCTCTGTATGGGGATGAATTTGTGTGTCATACACATGCATGTGAGCGAACACACACACACACACACACACACACACACACACACACACACTTCCTGAGAAATAATCTTCAAAAAGGATTGGGCTGACCCAAACCCTATTTGGCCACAAAACTTTCATTGTTTCTGCCCACAAAACCTAGAACTTCATCAGGAACACACCCAAGCATAGTGAAAAGAATCTGAACAGGAAATTAAAAGGCCTAGGTTGCAGCTCTGTTTTATATTGCCTGTTCTAAGGCCTCCCAGCTCAGAGAGATTCTGTTCTAAGCTGCACCCCTACCCCTGGTATAAAATGGACTAAACCCTGACTCTCTAAGCTCTGAACTCCTCTGCTCAAAGGTTCCTGCCACCTGTCATTTTTTGTTTCAGCATTCTATGTTCTAAGACCCATCCTAGCTCTAACATTCAATGTTATAAGCAGCTCCCCAGCTTTGACATTCTATGTCCTAAGGTCCCTTCCAATTCTAACAATCTAGTTTAACACCATAGTTCAACATTCTATTACTAAGGCCTCCTCTTGCTCTGATGATGAATGTTGTAATCACTTCCCCAGCTCCTATATTCCATATTCTGAGGTGCCCCTCCCCAGCTGTGATATTGTGTGGTCTAAGGTTCCTCCAAGCTCTGACACTCTTTGTTATAGGATCCTTTCCAGTCTTAACATTCTCTGTTGCAAGGTCCTCCGAGATCTGACACACTGATTCAACATTATATGTTCTTGCTTCCTCTAGATTTAACATTCAGTATTCAAAGCACCTTCCATGCTCTTACATTCCATGTTCTAAAGTACCTCCAAATTCTGATATTCAATGTTCTAATCACCTCTCAAGATCTGCTGTTTCTTATTCTAAGGTGCCCCTCAGTTCTGACATTCTGTGATCTAAGATCCAACCCAGTTCTGACGTTTTTGTTCGAAGGTCTCTTTCGGTCCTGAAATTATCTGTTCTAAGTTCATTCTGAGCTCTGACACTATATGTTTCAACATTCTCTCTTCTAGACATTCTCTATTCTCTAACTCTGACAATGTTCTTAGGTCCTCCCCAGCTGCAACATTATATATTCTAAGGTGTCCTCAGTCTCTGACATTCTGTGTTTTACAGTGTTCCCAAGCTCTGAAATTCTTTGTTTCTAGGTCCTTCCAGGCCTGATATTCTCTGTTCTAAGGAACTTCTAAGCTCTAACATTCTTCATTAAAACTTCTATAAACCAAGGTCCCCTCTAGCTCTGATATTTGATGAGGAGGAGGAAGAGGATGAAGATGTTCAGTCATGTCCTACTTTTTGTGACCCCATGGACCATAGCCTGGCAGGCCCTTCCATCCTCCACTATCTCTCAAAGTCTGTCCAAAATAATAATAAAAACTAATAATAATAATACTAGGGGGCAGCGTGGTGACTCAGTCAACAGAATACGAGGCCTGGAGTCAGGAAGAACTGAGTTCAAATTTGACCTCAGACACTTGCTAGCTGTGTGACCCTGGGCAAGTCACTTCACCCTGTTTGCTTCAGTTTTCTTCACTTGTAAAATGAGCTGGAGAAGAAAATGGCAAACCCCTCCAGTATCCTTGCCAAGAAAACCCCAATAAGGAGTTGTAAAGAGTCAGACATGACTGAAAATGACTAAACAACAACAAAATAACAATAATAATAGCTAAAATTCATATAACACATAGCAAGTACCAGGCAATGACCTAAGGGCTTTACAATTATTATCTAATTTAATCTTTAAAATAACCCTGTCGTGTAGATGCTATTGTTATTCCCATCTTGCAGATGATAAAACTGAGGCAAACAGAGGTTAAAGGGACTCCCAGGGTCATAGAGCTACTAAGGGTCAGAGACAGCATTGGAATTCTGGTCTTCCTGACTCTACTGCTTAGGCCACAGAGCCTCCTCAATGTCCTAAGTGATTCCCCAACTCTGACATTCCACGTTCTGGGCTGTCCCTCGGTTCTGATACTCTGTGTTCTAAAATCCCTTGTGGTCCAGACATTCTTTGTTCCATGGACTGCCGAGTTCTGACACCTTCTGCTTCACCATTCTATAGCTCTGACAGTCAGTGTTCCAAGGAGCTCCCAAGCTCTGACATCCTCTGCTCGAAGATGCACTCTGAAGCCACTCCCAACTGTAACACTCTTTGTTCTAAAGTCCCCTCCAGTTCTAACTTTCTACATTCTAGCTCTGACATAGAATGACGATGATGATATATCCCTTACTGAGGGCTAAGCACTGAGCTAAGGGCTTCGCAATTCTCATCTCATTTAATCCTCACGATAACCCTGGGAGATAGGTGCTAATGTTAGGCTCATTTTGCAGATGATGAAACTAAGGCAAACTGAGGTTAAAAGACTTCCCTGGGGTCTCCCAGCTGCTAAGGGTCTGAGGCTAGCTTTATTCAGCAGGTTCTAGGCACCTGATAGCTAACACTGATTTGGTACTTACCATGTACTAGACAGACATAAGGGTTTTATAATGAAGGTTCCATTTTATGTCAGTTAGCTGTTATTATCCTCCCCATTTTGCAGATGAAGAAACCAAGGCAAACAGATGTTAAAGGACTTCCCCAGGGTCATACAGCTCCAAAGGGACTGAGGCCTCCCCAATGTCCTAGGTGGCTCCCAGCTCCCACTCAATGGACCCTCCCAGATCTGCTACTGTGGGTTACAACAGTCTCTATTCTAATATCCGCTCCATGCTTAAGGATTATTTTGACTTAATGATTCCATTCCCATGGAAGTAAAAAGTCATTCAAAACACATTATAAGAAGCATCATCAAAGTCTTGAGAAACTGGGGAAAGAGCAAAGATGTGACAAAGCCAACTCCTTGGGAACATCTGGCCTTTCTCTTAAGGGGATAGGGCACCCAAAGGGCCCATTTGGCTTTTCTGTTAGAAGATGTACATGAGGGGTGGCTAGGTGGCACAGTGAATAGAGCACTGGCCCTGGAGTCAGGGGGACCTGAGTTCAAATCCAGCCTTGGACACTTAACACAAAAACTAGCAGTGTGACCTTGGGCAAGTCACTTAACCCCAATTGCCCTCAAAAAAAAAAGCAAAAAAGAAGATCTAGATGAGTTCCAATATGATAACATACACAGTTAGGGATCACAGTGGATATACTGCTGGGCTTAAAATCAGGAAGACCTGGGGCGGTTAGGTGGCACAGTGAGTAAGAGCACCCAGCCCTGGCGTTGGGATGACCCGAGAATCCGGCCTCAGAAAATGAGCACCCATACATAAAATAACTAGCTGTGTAACCTTGAGCAAGTTACTTAACCCCAATTGCTTTAAAAAAAAAATCAGGAAGACCTGAGTTCAAATCCAGCCTTAGTCATTAGCTATCTGTGTGACACTGATCAAGTCCCTCAGCTCTACTTAGCCTCTTTTCTAATTTCTAAAGCCTCACTTGTAAAACTGGAATATTAATAGCTTCTTCCTCCCAGGGTTTTGAACTGGCTCAAATGACCTAATATTACATAAGCTAGCAAGAGCAATGGATAGAGTAGTGGACTGGAGTCAGGAAAACCTGAGTTCAAATCCTGCTTCAGACACTCACTAGCTGTGTGAGCCAGGGCAAGTCACTTAACCTCTGTCTGCCTCAGTTTCCCCATCTGTATAACATGAGAATAATAATAGCACCTTCCCTCCCAAAGTTCTTGTGAGGGTAAAATGAGATAACATTTATACAGTAATGGGGCAGCTTGGTGGCACAGTGAATAGAGCACCAGACCTGGAGCCAGGAAGACCTGAGTTCAAATCCAGCCTCAGACATTTGACACACTTACTAGCTGTGTGACCTTGGGCAAGTCACTTAACCCCAATTGCCTTGCCATCTCCCCTCCAAAAAAACATAAAAAGAAATATTTATACAATGCTTTGCAAACCTTAAAGCATTATATAAACTCTAGCTATTCTTGTTGTTTTGTAAATTTTTGAAAATAAGATCCAAAGCCAGGCTGGGGTCTCTAACCAAGTTCACAATAGGAATAAGAATAGGAAACTGGAAGTTCTCAAGCAACCTGGTGGGACACTGAGTAAGAATGCCATCCTCCCAGAGTGGCTCTGATTCTCCAAAGAAGTAATATAATTAAAGCACTTGCAAACCTTATTAGCATGCTCTACGAATGCAAGCAATTTTCAAAAACAATCCAAACACCCCATTTTAGCTGCCCCTCCCTTCCAACAGATCTGACCCAAGCTGCTTAACTTACAGGCTATGAGAGCTTAGGCAAGTCAGTGCCAGGCCTCAGTTCCCTCCCACACGATGGCTTGAGTCTTGCGACCTGGAGCAAATCGGGTTAGATGTTTGCTGCTGATGTCTCTGCCAACTTGAGACGCTAAGATTCTGTAAAACAAAGAGTTTGGATCAAATTCCCTAAGGTCCCTTCCAACACAATCATCCTATGTCCTAAGAGTACATATGGGATGAGAGAGCAATACTTGGGTGAAATCACCTAACCTCTCTGTGCCTCAGTTTCCTCACCTGTTAAATGGCAAGAATTGGAAGACCTCTAAGGCCCCTTCCAGCTCTAAATCTATCCTCCCATGGTCCCTACAATTTTAAACATTATCTATTCTAAGGTCCCTGCCAGGTGTGATATAGGGTGTTCTCAGGTTTTTACTAACCCAGCCATTCTGTGTCTTCAGATCCCTTCTAAATCTGTATGTTGCAATGCTCTGGGCTCTAGGGCCCTCACCCAGCTCCACTATTCTAAACTCACGTGCAATATGGTTGCAAAGGTGGTTGTGTCCTCAGACATCTGGCTAAGGGCTTTGTCTTTGGTCCCAGAGTCAACAGGGAGCCACTGGAGTTTATGGAATAAAGAACTGCCATGGTCATTTCTGTGCTACAGTTACAAAGGAGAACCTTCAAGTCCCATGGGAATGGGACTATAAAGACTAGGATAACGGGAGTGACTTCAGCAGGTTCTTCGTTGACCATCTTCAGGAGGAAGTGGAATTGCTAGGCAATCCCAGAAGCCTCTTCGGGCTCTTGGAATATCATGGTTTTTAAGACATCCTTCAGTTGGAAACCATTCACTGTCCCCAGGGGGAGGCCAAATCCAAAGTCTGCTGTAGGGCTGGTGGTGGGGAATGTGGGGGAAGGGCAGGTTTATCTAGGAAAGTCACAGACCTGAAGGGATGAGAAGGGCATCTAGTCCAATCTGCTCATTTACAAAGGAAGAAACTGAGGCCCAGAAAGGCAGGGAAACTGGCTTATAAGTAGCAGAGCAGGACACTAGCACCAAAAGCTTCCAACTTCAATGTCCTCACCTTTCTACTATCTCTAAGGATTTAGAGCTGGAGAGGCCCTTAGCAATCAGCTAAATCAGGGGAAGCTGAGGCTAAGATTGGGGAAAGGGACTAAACAAAGGACACACACAGCTAACAAGCAAAGCAAAGACAGGACTCCAATCTAGGTCTGGGGGGGTGTTAATTTTTCATTTTTAAAAAATCCTGAACCTAACAAACATCAAATAGTCACTCCAGGTCTTCTGCCGCCTGGTCTGTCCCTCTTGCCACCACCCCTGTCCTCCCTTCACCCCAGATCCAACCTCTTCCCCCCCGCCCCAGCCCTGCTCCCTGCCCTGTTTTCCTCTGGGCATCCTCCCTCTGGGGCCCAGAGATCCTGCAGCAGTGACTGCTGTTGCTGCTGCCTGCAGCCACACATTGGAAATCCCAAGCCTCTGGGCCAAAGCACATGTAACACTAAGAGCTACAGAAAGACAAAGGGGCCTGCGGAGGCAGAGATGTGTCTAATCACCAGGAGAGACAAAATCCCCTGGAGGCCATCTCCTCCAGCCCAGTGTGCAACCCTTTGCCTCTCTGCTGCAGAATGTGCCCAAAATCCCAGAGCGTGCTGCAGTCCCAACACATCCCAGAGGTACCCAGAAGGGCCAGATGCACAGGGCAGACTGGTGGGAATCATTCTCAGAATTCCATTTGATACAGCTCTTCACAGTTTACAAAACACTGTCCTCACAACATATGAAGGAAAAGGATGCTGCCTAACAGACAACATGGTCCCTGCCATGATGGCGGTAGTGAGCTCCTAGTCCAGTACAGGGGAAAGAGGACCAGCCTTGATGTCAGCAGACCTCTGTCTACCAGTGATCCCTCTTGGCATGCCCCTTGGCCAAGCTGGACTAAATAATAGCTTTGATTTCTCTAGCAATGAGCCTGAGAGGAAGGCAGTGCAAGTACCATTGTCCCCATTTTACAGTGAGGGAAACTGAGGCTCAGAGAAGTAAAATGCTACAGCCATATGGATATGGCTACTTAAGTACTGGAACTGGGAATTCTCAACCCACTCTCCCAGCTCCCAAGTTTCCCAGTGCTCTTGCTACCACCCTAAACAAGATTTGTTCCAGGGCTAACATTCTATGAGCCTCTAAATCACTAAGATTAGGACTCCCTATAAGGACCAGTTCCACTGAAATCCAGTCACTTGGTAATGACTCAACTTCAGGTCTTGATAGGAGTCATGCTAATCATAACTCTCTGCAGGATCCTACCCATATAGCCAGTGATTTCCTGCCTTCACTCCAGAAGCACCAGCACCAATGCTTGAGAACACATCACCCTTCCTCCTAGTCTAAGCTGGCAGAGAGGGAAGTTTCCCAGAAGCCCCTGCTCCAGCTGAGACTCAGATATGGCGCTTAATAAACACTCGATGACAGCTCAAGATAACCCATTGGTTGAAAATTCCAACACTGTCAAACGCACCCGGGTTTCAAAGCTAATAAATCAGGCAACCTCTGTGTGAGTCTGTCACCTGTCATGGGGAAAGGATTAATTGAGGCACAAGGGAATGTCTGGGCTATGTATCACTTACCCTAGAGCCTACAAAGCTAAGGTCAATTCAATGGGGACATGATTACAGACCTGGGCGTCAATAAATGTTGCTTTGGCAAACCCTCCAACGGGAGGTACTGGGACTGGCATGTGGACAACCTAGTGGGAGAACCACCCCCGTTTACTGTAGTGTTTCACAGTGCTGGCACCTCAGCCTCTTCAACAATTAGCTTTCCTACCCCACTGCAAAGGGCCCAGTCCAAGTGCCATCTCCTCCAGGAAGGCTTCAGTGACTACTCCAGCCCACAAGGATCTTGACCACCATTCATCTGTCACTTGTATCGCTCATTGTTGTGTATGTGTAAATGAAGGACCAGAGGTCAGATTGGGGAGGGATCTTAGGGCACAGAATGTCAAAGTAAAAGTAGCAGAGCTGACAGAAGCCTTAGAACATAGAATATAGAATTTAGAGCCAGAGGGAACTTTAAAGGACAAAGTATAGAATGTAGTCCAGACTCATTTTAAAGGAGAAAACTGAGGTTCATAGAGGGAAAATGTCTATCATAAGCCACAGTCCCACAGCTGATAAGCTGCAGAGCAAGGATTCCAAGCCTGGACTCTCAACCCACTGCTCTTTCCAATACCCACAGGCCTTCCCTGAATTCAGCATCCTCCATGCAGCAAAGCAACCAGGGCAAGACACCAGACCACCAGCAGTCTCATTACTTCTACAGGTATTTTACAGAGGAGATGGGAAATGACACACAACCACCACCTTCTCTATCCATTAATAATGCGTGCTTCTGCCAGACAAAAGAGGTAGACCATGTGCTCTAATTAGAAAAGCTTGGAACAGCCCAAGGCCGGCATTCCCCTCCTTCCCAAAGAAACACACACTCACTCTCTCTCTCTCTCTCTCTCTCTCTCTCTCTCTCTCTCTCTCTCTCTCTCTCTCTCTCTCTCTTTCTCTCTCTCACTCACAGCATTCCCAAGAGGAGGGCCCCTCATCAGCACCAACCTTGATTTACAAACCCATTACCAGAGTCCTTATTTCCTAAATGCCTCTGACAGGAGGAGGGGTCTGAATTCACAACTCCGAGGCAACACAGCAGCCAGCTGAACATGGAGCACAAGCCTGTTTTTTCCCCTCTACAGCAGAGCAGCTGTTTCCACTTAAGCTGAGCACATTTCACTGGATGAGGAGAAGAGTAAGCCATGTGATGGTTACATTCCCCCCCCCCCAAGCTCCAGTTTCTGACTGCCTGAGCAATCTAATCTCTCCTGCAGGTTCCCTTCATCAAATGCTATTCTCTGACCTGATGTATGTGACCTACCTGGCTGATCATAGGATATCATTTTGGGAATTAGGCCTCAGTTTCTTCATCTACCATATGAGGGCACTGGACCAGATGATCCCTATGGTCCCTCCTGACTGTAAAAATTCTATGTTCTGCAGCCTATTACAGTCCAGCATTCTATGACTCTAGGATAGCAATGGGTACAGCTCCCTGATTCCATGCTGGACAGCTCCCAGTGCTAGCTAGCCAGCTCAGTGCGACATAGCAGTTTGCCATCACTCTTCTTTCCCCATGGGCGAGAGTTAAAATTTTACCTACTCAGAAACAGAGAAGAGAAACACAAGGTCTGATTTTTCTCTGCAACATAAGAAAAGCTAGCAGGAGAATCAGGGCTGGATTTGCCCACAGCCAGGAACAGGGGGACAATATTCCCCTTCCCTTGTAGCTGAACCTCCCTTGAAGCTTCTTAACAAATTGGTCAACCCTCAGTGCTTCCCCCGCCCCCCCACACACACACATTCCCTGTGCACCAAAGGATGGGGAACATCTGGGAAGATCCAAGCTCTCTGCAGGGAGGAGGGAAGTAGGACCCTGGGCCTAGAAATAACAACTCACACGTCTACAGTATTCAGGGCTTGCCAAGTGCTTTTCCTTACAACCCTGTGACGTAGAGAGTACAAGTTATCTTAGCCTCCATTTTTCAGATGAGGGCACTAAATTGTATAAAAGAGAAGGGAATTGCCCACAGTCACACAGCTATTTAGTGTCAGAGCCCAGGTTCCATGATTTCAAACCTAGTACTCTCCACTAAAGCAATTACAGGAAGAAGTCTGAGGGGGAGCTGCTTCAATTTCTTCCAGTCCAAGAGTTCTTAAGCTTTTTCATGTATTGGACCCTTGTGACAGGCTGATAGAGCCTACAGGGACCCCTCTCAGAATAATGGTTTTAAGTGTAGAAAATAAAAGAAAAAGAAAACTAATTATATTAAAATTAAAATGTGATTTTTAAAAATGTTCTGCCATCACAGACTCCATGAAGTCTAACCCAGGTCAAGACCTCCTGTTCTAGAAACTTAGAGAAACCAGAGAAATTAGTCCATGGTAGCAGTGTGGCTAGTGGTGAGAGCACTGGATCTGGAGTCAAAGATCTGAATCTTTACTCTGCTACTTGTTAGCTGCAATGATGATGGGTTAGGAAAGTCATTTCCCCTCTCTGGGCCTCAGTTTTCTCCTCTGTAAAATGGGTTTGGGCTAGATGACCTCTCTGAGGTCCCTTTTGAAAGCTCTGATATTGTGATTTGAACCACCACCTCCTCAAGCAGCCCATTCCAACTCTGGACAGATCCAATGGTTAAGAAATAGCTGTTCATATTGAAGCAAAATCTGCCTTTCTTTACCGTCCCCACCTTGGGCCCTCCAGGACGAAGTAGAACAAGGCTAATCCCTCTTCCCCATCATAGTCTTTCAAATGCCTGATGAAGTAATGAAATAAACCCCATTCATTTACTGAGCCCCAAACCAAAACCAACTCAAATTTTAATTTTTTTTAACGAAACATAAAACTACCAAAGCAAAACAGAAACACTGAGAAACAGTCTCCAAATGGATCCAGTATTTCCTTCCATTGAAGTCCCTGTGACAACTTTCCCACCAAATGTGCACAGTTTTCTCTTCTGTCTTTGGAGTCTATTACATTGTTTCAGGGAAAGCAGGAGTTTCCGGCAAGAACTGACATTTTTTTCCCAAGGAGCAAAATTATTGTTGTAATTACCATTCAATTCTGAATTATTAATAACCACTAACAATGAAGGCAATGTAGCTAGAACGAATCTGCCTCACTTCCTGACTTCTTCCTTCAGCTCCAGGGGGCTCCAGAGGACTGGCTGAAGAACTTCAAGACAGTGACATACTGACATCCATGCATCGACTGGTCACCACAGCCATTGTGAGGAGGTCCAAGGCAAGTACTCAAGGTGGGCACTACATGAGATTCATGGGTAAGCTATCAGTAGGGATATACTGTGCACCTTCTACAAGCTCAGGATAGCTCTAGGCCCAGGGAAGGGCAAAAGACATGACAAAGGATGCACAAGTTGGGAAGGGGCTTAGAACAGGGAATAGAAGACTGAGAGGAACCTTAGAACAAGGAATGTCAGAGCTGGGAGGGGCCTTAAAACACAGACTGTCAGAGCTGGAAAAGTACCTTGTAAAACAAAATGTCAGGGCTAGAAGGTGTAGAGAGCCCAAGAAGGTAGCAATGGATTCAGTCCCCATTCTGAACCCAGCTGGAGAAGGCAGCAGCAGCAGCAGCAGCTTCCTTAGCATCTCTGGCCCACTCCTGTTACAGCATCATCTTGCTGCTGAGCCTGGGAAAAGCAAGACAATACCCCAGGCAAAGAAACACCACCCTCCTAACCACAAGCTCACCAGAAGTCACCACTGGAATAACATGTAAAATAGATAAGGCTCACAGAGGCCTTGTGGGACAGGGCAAAGAGCATTTCACTTGAAATCAGAGGACACAAGTCCCAGTTTGCCAGTATCCTAGTGTGGGTCTATGGAAAAAGCACCTCACCTCTCACACCTTCCATTTTCTCATCTCCACAACAACCTCTGTATCTGGTCCTTCTCAATTCACATGTCCAGTGTCCTAATTCAGGACCTCATCACCTCCCTCCTGGAACACTGCAATAGCCTCCTAATTGGGTTCCTGGACTCTGGTCTTTTCCCTCTCTAATACACCCTGCATACAGCTACCAAATTAATTTTCCTAAAAATCTGATCTGATCACTGGGACACCCTGCTCAAACACCTTCTTGAATAAAACACAAGCTCCTCAGCCTGGCATTTCAGATCCTCCCCAGCCAGGCTTCTTTCCAATAGAATTTCATATTCTTCTGATTCATTCGCTCTCCATTGCAGTCCTGGAGGGCCCAAGGTGGGAAAGGTAAAGAAAGGCAGATTTTGCCTCAATATGAACAGCTATTTCTTAACCATTGGAGCTGTCCAGAGTTGGAATGGGCTGTTTGAGGAGGTGGTGGTTTGAATCACAATGTTAGAGCTTTCAAAAGGGATCTCAGAGAGATCATGTAGCCCAAACCCATTTTACAGAGGAAAAAACTGAGGCCCAGAGAGGGGAAATGACTTTCCTAACCCATCATCATGCAGCTAAGTAGCAGAGTAAGGATTCATATCTTTGACTCCAGATCCAGTGCTCTCACCACTAGCCACACTGCTACCATGGACTAATTTCTCTGATTTCTCTAAATTCACTGAAGTCAACATCCCATCTCCCACCTCCATGCCTTTGCAAAGGCTCTTCTCAATTTCTGGAATGTATTCTCTCCTCAACTTTACCTCTTAGAATCATTCTTTTCCTTCAAGGCTCAGCTCAGCAGCCACATCCTATGGGAATTCTCTCTTATCCCCCTAGTTTTTAATGTTCCTCCTCTAATAAATAACATTGTATTTACCCATCTGTGTAGCTGCTACACTCCCCCAGCAATGTCCTGAGGCTAGGGACTGTTTCATTTTTGTCTCTTTATGCCCATCACCTGGCACAGTGCCCCTGCTCACAGTAGGTTTATGTAGCTGGTGAACAAAGTGAGCCCTGAAGGACCATATGAAAGTGAGCTCCTGGGCAAGTCATTTCACCTGTGGCCTCATTTTCCTCATTTTAATGAGGGAGTTAGTCTTGATGGCCTCTAAATTTCCTTCTGGCTCTAAATCTATAATCTACTGTAGATTTATTATCATCCAGAGGTTCCTCACCAATAAGTTAGTCGCTTGGTGTGAAATTCTTTGACCACAGCAATCCAGGAGACAAAGACAAATACAAAATGGCCTTCAGTCCTGTGTGACCCTGTTCTGTTTCTGCAGTGCTGGTGTTAGAAGGGAAGGGGGCAGAGGGTGGTAGAAATCAGTCTTTTGGCTGTCTATAAAACATCAATCTAGCTCTTGGTACTCTAAATGCAAGATCCGTGTCTAATGACCTCAGTGGATGTACTACTGGAAGAAATGAGTCATATCAATCTTGGTATTCCTACTACAAATGAAACCAGAAAATAAAATGAATTTGCAGCTAAATAGAAGGTTACTAACAGGTTCTCCTTGGAAATGCAAATAAAGGTACTGGTTTTATCATGTGTCCAAAGGCACATGGGACACGTGGTCATCTCATAATGCAAGGCTTATGATGAGCTTTTGCAAAAAGACCACCAGGAAGATAATTACAGCTTATGTGTCAACATCTGTTGCAGAGGAGGGGGTGGTAGAGAAATTCTATGAAGACCTTGGGAAGACATTCCAAATTAAATCAATATATACTTTGCTACTTGGTTACCTCTATGCAAAGGTGAGCATAAGAGAAGATGGCAAAAAAATATGCTGGAAAACATGGTTCAGGAGTCAGAAACAGCAAAAATTAAAGGCTTTTACACCATACAACATCCATCACACACAAACACCCTTCCCCACATATATGTCATGAATATTTTCTTTAAGAAGAGAGTCAGGAGATGTTGGACTTGATGAGCACTGAAAAGAAAACAACAGAAAACTGATTATATTTTAACAGGAAGTGACGGGTAATTGAAATGGGAGCCATCTCCATATTATACCACCAACCTTCTCTGAACAAAGATCAAAAGCAAAAACAAACAAGAAGCAAGAATACAAATGAGGAAGAACACAAGAAGAAATGCCATGCAACTGAGGCAACGCTAATTCAACTTATTTAAACAAGCAGTTGACATTGAAAATAGTAAATGGATAAAGAAACAGACACTGACACAGATCATAATCATTTTTGTAACTAGTTTAATTTATGTAAAACAATCACCTTAATGACAACCAAACATACCAGCTAAGAAACACTTGATCTCCTTTAATAATAAACTTGTTTGTAAAATCCTAAGGAAAAAGGATGGAGGAGGACTATGAGCAGTCTCATCTCCTAAAGCAGGGCAAAACAAGTGTATGAAAAACTTGGTAAAAGATCAATTAAGCCAGATCATCTTGAAAGTGTTTAAAGATGAAACTAGAAAGAGGTTAATAAGCAGATGAAAAATTAAAAATGCTTGTAAATGTTGCTATAAGAAAGCATTTTTTTCATCAATAACAGGATAGCCACCACATCTGGACTCTAACATCAATGTGCTATATCAAGAGGAGAGGAAACGGGGTGGCTAGGTGGTGCAGTGAGTAGAGCACCAGCCCTGGAGTCAGGAGGACCTGAATTCAAATCTGGCCTCAGACACTTAAAACAATGTGACCTTGGGCAAGTCACTTAACCCCAACTGCCCTCCCCCAAAAAAGGCAAAAAAAGAGGGGAGGGACAAGCATTTATTTAGAGCCTGCTATGTGCCAGGCTTTGTGCTAACTGCTTCACAAATCTTATCTCATTTGATCCTCACAACAACCCTGGGAGGTAGGTCCTATCATTATCCCCGTTTTACAGTTAAAGAAACTGAGGCAGACAGCAATTAAGCACTTTGCCCAGGATCACATAACTAATAAGTATCTGATACAAAATTTGAACTCAGGTCTTCTTGACTCTGGGTCCACTGTGCTGACAGCTTGTGTGAAAAAGATATAGCTGTCTTAGAAAACCTCAAGTTAAATCACCAGTGTGTGATGTAGCAGTTAAGAAAATCAATGTGACCTTTGGCTACATTAAGAGAGGCACAGCTGTACACTGCCCCGGTTACAATCACATCTGGATTAGTGTGATTAGGCTAGGGGTCCGCTTTTAGGAAGGGCAGTAACAAAATGAAACATGTTCACAAACTGGGCAATCAGGGTGACAAAAGGCCTGGAGCCCATACCCTACATGGACCTTAAACAAGAAATTGGGGGTGGTTAGTTTGGAGAAAAGAAAACTTGCGGGAAGGGAGAACATGATAGCACTGGAAGGGCCATCACATGGAACAGAGGTTAAACTTGTTCTACTTGACCTCAGAGAGTAGAACTGGAAGCAACTGCGGAGGGTAGGGGAGAGGATCTTGACTAGAAGCCCTCTAAGATACCTTCCAAATGTGAGGTAAAAATGGAGTGAGCTCCCTGTTTTTAGATGTATTTGAGCACAGAATGGATACCTTCTAGTCAGGAATGTTGTGGAAGGGACTCTTAATCTGAGGGCCATCTCACTTCTAAGATTTGGCCATTCTGAAACCTATCCAAAGTAAGTAACTCAGTAACAGAACCAGAATTAGAATTCAGATCTCTGACCACCTGATACTGCTTCAATTATGGCAGAGGGATCAGAAGAGGGGACACTATGCCCATTCCTCATTGCTCATCCCAAAGCTGTCTGGTGGGCAGTCTGTCAAAATGAAAGCCAGGTTTTACTCCCTAGACAAAGTACCAAACTAGAAGCCAGAAATTCTGGACTCCATTTCCTACATGGAATCTGGAGTGGCTAAGGAGACTCATATTTATGAGTCCAAACCCAGCTTCAGACACTTCCTAGCTGTGTGACCCTGGGAAAGTCACTTTATCCTGTTTGCCTTAGTTTCCTCATCTGTAAAATGAGCTGGAGAAGGCAATGGCAAACCACTCCAGTATTTTTGCCAAGAAAACCCCAAATGGGGTTGCAAAGAGTCAGACACAATTAACTGACTGAATACAACCACCACATGAGGTCTGCTTCCTTCTCCCATCAATAAATAAATAAATAAGTGGGAGGGGATTCTGGGAGTATCCCAAGGTTGACAGGTCAAAAACTGAGGAGGGGCTGGGTTGTGTACAAGGTCATTCCGCCCCCTTGTGGCTGCACTTGGGAACTGTGACTTGTCCAGAGTCCTGGGCAGAGGGCTCAGTCTTGGAACCCTAAGGGCCAGATCATACACACAGCAGGCCAGTTCTAGTAGGTGGCAGCTACCAAGCCAAAGGAAGATACTTTCCCAGCACAACCCCCATGAAACCACAGCATCTAGAGCTTTCATCTATGACAGGACAGCCACCACATCTGGACTCTTAACATCATGGTTCCCAATGTGCTATATCAAGATGAGAGGACAAGCATTTATTAAGAGCCTCCCTTCATTTTACAGAGGAGGAAACTGTCATAGATGATTTCTAAGTTGCCTTATGGCTAAAGTTGGGGGATTTGGGGCTGTGTGGTACAGCAGTTAGACTGCTAGACTTGGAGTCCAGAAGACATGCTTTCCATTCTTCTCTCTGATACTCAATATTTATATGACTAAGAATAACTCAGTCTCTCTGAGCCTCAGTTTCTTCCTCTGTAAAATGGGTATGATAGGGGTGGCTAGGTGGCACAGTGAATAGAGCCCCAGCCCTGGAGTCAGGAGGACCTGAGTTCAAATCCGGCCTCAGACACTTAACACAAAACCTAGCTGTGTGACATTGGGTAAATCACTTAACCCCAACTGTCCCTCCATAAAGCAAAAAAAAATTTAAAAATCAAAATAAAATGGGGGTGATAATACCAGTATTACTATGAGGCTCAAATGAGGTCATCATTATAAAGCATTAAAGTACAGTGTAAATGTCACTTACTTTTTATGATTTGTATCCATTCAGAAGGAATCAGGACTTGAGAAGAGTCAAGACTGTTTTTTCATCTCCTCCCCTAGAAGACCCTGTTTCTTCCTTACTCTGGGCTCTGGCAGCACTACTGAAGACTCTAACTGAAACCAATGTGACCTTGATAAATGGAAAGGTGGTTTCTGGGCTGCCTCAATGGACAAGACAAATGATATTGGCCTGCTTGCATCCCGACCCCAAATACTGCACAGTCTCCTAAATGTGACAACTCCTTATCATGGTGGGGAGGGGTCAAGCAGAGACTGGGTGACTTAAGATTTCTGCTCTGGTATAGGGTGGAACAGATAATGCTCACAGTCCCTTTCAAGTGGGCCATTCTATGATGACCATGGGCAAGTCACTTCACCCAGTTTGCCTCCGTTTCCTCATTTGACACATGAGCTGGCAAAGGACATGGCTAACCACTCTAGGATCTTTGCCAAGAAACCCCCAAATGGGATCATGAAGAGTCTGAAAGAACTGAAAATGAGGGAACAGTCTTGCCTTTTTTACCTTAGTGGAGGGTGGGGGGGGAAGAACAGCATTATAGACCAATTGTATACATAGTTTATATAATGGCTATGGAGCTAGCTTCTTCCCCATTTCTGTTCCTCTATATAGCAGTAGTTCTTAACCTCTGACCCAGGCCTCCCTGAGAGAATAAGAAAGGTACAAAAAAGGTAGTAAAGGAGGCAGTTCTGCCTGACCTTGTGACCCTGAGTTCACCAAATAGCCCTCTGGTGGTCAATTGTGCCAAAGACCTCAGGCACATGAAGCCCAAAGCAGGAGACTTTCCCCTGGTACATGCTCAGAGACTTGGCAAGAAAAAAAAAAGAGCCCAGGAGCCTTCTCCAGGATTGTACTATTCTGCCACACAGAGGTTTTACCTAGGCCCACAGGGGTGGGGAACCTGTAGCCTCAAGGCCACATGTGGCCATCCAGGTCCTTGGGTACAGCCTTTTGACTGAGTCCAAGTTTCACATAACAAATCCTTTTATTAAGGGAATTTGTTTTGTGAAGTTTGTATTCAGTCAAAGGGCCTCACTTGAGGACCTAAAGGGCCACATGTGGTCTCGAGGCTGCAGGTTCCCCACCCCTGATAGGGTATCACTCACCCTGAATGGTTCAGAGAAAAGAGCCCTGGATTTGGATCCTGAAGGCCTAATTTCAAATTCCTGCCACTTTCCTATTTTTTTGACCTTGGACAAATTACTCAACATCTTTAAACCTGTTTCCTTATCTATAATGTGAAGGGAATTGCTCTATTTACCTACCCACCTATCTATCCTGTCTATCTTGTCTGACTCTATCTATCCATCTATCTTATCTGTCTATATCTGTCTATCCTATCTAGCAATCTTTCCTGTCTTGTGTGTCTGTCTATATTTATATGCCTGTTTATCTATCCTGTCTTTCCATATCTATCTTGTCTATCTGCCCTGTCTATCCTGTCTATTTCTCTTGTCTGTCTGTTTGTCTATATCTATCTATCCTATATATCTTGTCTGTAGATCCATATCTAGCTATCTTGTCTATCTATCCATCCATCTATTAGTGTGATACGCGTAGTCTAATACACACACACACACACGTGCAGACAGACAGACAGACAGACACACACACACACACACATTGTTTTCTTTTCCCTTTCTCTGCAGTCCCTTTCAGCTCTAATTGTTATAACCATCCTTCCAGCATGGTCAGCTACATGGTGGCTATGTAGCCGGGTCAGTTCCACTGTCCAAGAAGCACGTCAAAGACTGTCAACAGTGGGGCCCCTCATCAATCCTGGTTCCCTTGGCTTTGCTACGCCACCACTCAGCAGTAGCAGAGTAGGATCTAGAGAGAAGCTCAGGCGAGCTTGCGCTTTCATAAGGACTACTGGCAGCAGCCACTGCCTTCCTGCACTCCCGTTCTGTCTGAGTCACTGCCCAGCTGTCTGCAGCTGCACAGAGGAGCCCTCCAAAGCTTGGGGGCCTGACAAACAGGCCAACTCGCCACCCCCTCAGGGCAGCTCAGCAGCCCCCAGCCCCTTCCTCAGGAACCCTGGGCGCTGCACATTGGAAGGTTCGTGTAGGATTGAGAGCTAAAGACCGGGGATGGGGGGAGAGAGAAGTCTAGAACAACCAAATCCAATCCCCCAAAACCTACAGGTAAAGGAAAATGAAGCCCAGAGTGGTGAAGGTTCAGAGAAGGGACCCGAGTCTAAATCTAGCCTAAAAGCCCAGCCCAGGATCCCATGGCCATTGATGCCAAGTCAAGGACTGTTTCCACATTAGCACACTGACACCCCCCCCCCCAGGTCCCTTCTAGTGAGAGCCAGCAATAAGGGTCAGCTGGGGGGGGGAGACACAAAAAAGCTGCAGAAGCAAGGGTGGGGCTGGGGGGGACAAAAGCCTCATCTTCATATTCCTTCTAACTCCAACATTCTATGAATCCCTGAATCTGCACATGTAAAGTCTTATATCACACACACACACACACACACACACACACACACACACACACACGCACGCACACATTTTCTCTTCCCTAAGCGTTGCTCATTCAGGCTCCAAAACAGGGTCTGCATTGGGGGGAACAATCCTAATGTCCATCCGTCCACATACCCAGGAAAGTGAACTCTGTATTCTTCCATCCCCTGCCAGCTCAGACCTGCCAGGGAGGGGCCAGACGCATGGAGACTTCAGGGGACTTCAGATCCAATCCTGACTCTAGGGGGAGCAGTGGAGTCAGAAAGCCCTGAGCCCAGCTAGCTGCTTCTGCACAAAGTCACCTGACCTCTCTCTGCCTCAGCTTCCTCATCTGTAAAACGGGAGTGTAACCGCACCTACCTCACAGGAGAGCAAATTATATCTAACACATGTCAAGAGCTTTGTGAACCTTAAAGCATCATCCATAGGTATGATCATTGCTATTCCTATTACTACCATTAGCCCTGCTCCTATTCCCAAGCACTTTCTCCTCCCCAAGAGCTCAGTGTCTGCAGCATCGTCCTGCATTACCAGCACTAGAGCTGGAGATAAGCTCTACTTGCAGCTGTGTAACCTTGGGCCAGTCACTTTTCTCGAAGCCTCCATTCTCTGTCTACAAAAGGAAGGCGTAGCTCCAAACCCCATCGGGCTTGAAAATGAAAGGGGCTTGCCTGGCTTGCTGATTTTAGGCAGCTAGGTGGTAAGTACAATGGAGAGAAGGCTGGACCTGGATTCAAAAAGCCTCCAATTCTGCTTCCAACATTATTGATAAAGCGTTCCTGACACACAGTAGGCCCTACAAAATGCTCCCCTCCCCCCAGCTGAGTGAATCATTTAAGCTCCCACAGCATCAGTTTCAAGGAATAATAAAAGCACCTCCCTCCCAGGGTGCCAGGGAGGATCAAATGAGATACCACAGATCGCTCTGGGCAAACCTTCCCGAGCTCCAGAAATGCTAGCTATTGTTACTGTTCCCCAACTTGGAATGTGAAGACCCCCTTTTTAACATCAAAATGTTTCACTCAGACCATCAAGAGTCAACAACAGAGAGAAAATGCTTGCTGGCCCACCTCCCCCACCCCACCCCACCCCCGCCCCACTTAGACCTAGAGAAGCTGGGAGAGCAACACCTTAGGCAAGAAAAAACTCTAACCTCTCAATGAGGCAAGCCTGAAAACTCTTCAGCACCCCCAAGGCAGACACTTCTTGATCCCCAAGGGGGAGCACAGGAAATCCAGAAAGATCTTGAGCAGACTGCTCCATCTATGAGCTTGCTGTCATCAAATTTGAGAATGGAGAAGAAAAGGACCTCCAAGATCATTTAGCTACAGATGGAGAAACTGAGGTCCAGAGAGAGAAGTGATAGAATCACAAGGTTACAGAGCTACTAAGTGATAGAATCACTTCCAATCTCAGCAATGGTTCCACCAAACAGCAGCATTCAACAAGATTTCACCGGATTTCACTGTCAGCCAGACCAAGGCTATCTTGGTAGATATCTTGCCATCTTGCTAAAGCAGGGCTTCTTAACCCATTTTGTGCTATGGATCCCCTCTAGTGGTCTGAGGAAACCTCTGGACTCCTCAGAATCTTCTTGTTCAATGCATTAAATTACAAATAAAACCAATTATATTACCATTTTTTTTAAAGCCAAGTTCACACCCCAGGTTAAGAATTCCTGTTCTAATGAGAGCTGGAGAGATTGGGAGAATGGAAGGAGGAAGAACAGAAATAATCCTTGGGATCCTTGGGTCAAGCCCTGCAGCACCTGGGCTCTTTCCCCCTCCTCTCCTAGCCAAAGCAAGCTAAGACTTGAGGGGCCCATGTCTCCCCAGGAAGTCTCTCGGGGGCTCTCCCCTTCCTCAGATATACAACACTGACTGTTTTCAGTCCCATATGGCTAAGTCACAGAATCTGTCCTGGGTGGGGGGTGGGGAGCCCTGGGGCCAGCCAGACCAACCAGTATCAAAACCCACCCAATGGAGCAGCCGGTGTGGGCAACTCCAGTGCCAAGAGCAACCCATTCTACTCTGGGACGACAGCTCAGATTATTGGCAAGTTCCTCCTTCCACCCAGGCTTGATTTGCCTTTCTGCAATGTCCAGCCCTCCCCTCAGGGACCAAGCAGAACAAGTCTTAGCCCTCTTCCACAGAAGAATCCTTCAAATCCTTGAAACCAGCTCTCATTCTGCTGCCGACACCCCCCCCCCCCCACTCACCAGTCGCCAGTCCTTGCTTGTCCAGTCTATCTCTCTAATTCAATTCAATTCCGCCAACGACTGCCTACATTGTACAGAGAGCCCTGTACCAGGTGCTGGGAGAGACACCGAAGACGGCAGCCCCTCGGCTGGCTCACAGATCTGGTGTTCTAACAGTGGGGAACGGTACAGACAGAGATAACTGGAATACTCACAGTTCGTGGATGAGAGAGAGGCAGAAGCAAGTGCTGGGGCAGGTCCGAGGGCCGAGGCTGCCACTGCCAAACGCATCAGCGCCATCCGCTCCTGGGGCTGGAGCCCAAGCTGGGCACTGGTGGGGACTCAGGAAATGCCTGGTGACTGATTCATAGCCTGATCACCCGAAACTGAGAAAGTCTGTGCCAGAGGGTCCCTGATGTGCGAGCGAAGCCCCGCCTCCTCCCAGCCTCCGCCCCCACAAGGTAAGCTTGTTTATGGCTCTCCACCACACAAAGCCACTGCCGCTGCCGCAGCCAGTCTGCTTGAAGGGCTCCCAGAGCCCCAGGGAGGGAAGCGGGGCCTCCTGGACCCTGA
Source organism: Gymnobelideus leadbeateri (assembly GCA_011680675.1). Classification (NCBI taxonomy): domain Eukaryota; kingdom Metazoa; phylum Chordata; class Mammalia; order Diprotodontia; family Petauridae; genus Gymnobelideus; species Gymnobelideus leadbeateri. The sequence continues at coordinate 467,279 of WOXC01000391.1, forward strand.
TGGGGGCCAGGTACTGGGTCATCTCATCACAGGGTCACTGGCACACTCGGGGCTGCCTTTTTCCTGGCTGGCATCATACAATTTCCCCCATATAAATGACAAAGTGCGTTTCGGCACCACTTCTAAACACAAGCTTGTCACTGACCCCTTGGCCAAAGGGTTGCGAAGTAAAAAGCATTTAGTTCCTTCCCCCAACCTCCAGGAGAGGGCCCACCACAAGCACAGCTAGCCTCTGTTTGCCACCTCCTCTTAGGACTTAAAGCTACCTGCTGACTTGCTGTCCTAATCTTCTGACATGCAACCAAAAGGTTCCACTATGAACATCAAGGGTCACTTGAGAGAGTTCGGGAACACAGACTGCTGAGAGGAAGAGGAGAGACCTGGGATTGGAGGCCCTCCTACCATCCGGCCCCAGCCTCCCATGCCAGCCTCAGTCCCCAACGTTCCCCTGTACACATTTGATGGTACAGTCCAATTCGACTTCTTGACAGCCAGAAACATGGTCCCACTTTGGTGTTTGAAATCTTACAGAGGAACAGAATGTTAGAGTTGGAAGGGCCCATCGGGCTCAGCTAGTCTGACCCCATTCATTTCACAAAGGCAGACACCAAGGCCCAGATGAGGGCATGGACCCAGTATCAGACTTGGGTCACACGATCATAGATTTAAAGTTGAAAGAGATGCTTAGGAAGCATCTAGACCAACTACTGTCATCTAACAAATAAGGCACCTGAGGCCCAGCTCAGCGCTGGGGAGCATATGATTGCAGACTTGGAAGAGACCACCAAGGTCAACCAATTCCAACTCCTGCCTGAACTACAAATCCCCTCTACAATATGTTGGATAAGTGACCATCCTATTGTCTCTAAGCCATCCTTTCCATATCCACCAAAATAATGTTCTTTAGGCATAAGTCTGACCCTGAGGCCCCTCTGCTGAACAACCTTCATCGGCATCTAGCCTAAGTCCAAACGTCTCCAATCAGTATCTAAAGGTCTGCATGTTCTGGCTCTTGCCTGCATTTCTAGACCTAGGACATCTCACCCTGATGTACAATTGATCTGTTCCAGCGATTCCCTGGATTCAGCATGCCAAGTCCTACCTCTGGGCCCTTGGAGAGACGGTTCCACATGCCTATATTGTCCTCCTTCCCAATTCTGCCTCAAACTCTTTTTGCTTCATTCAAGGTCAGAAAGAGGCTTACCTACTCTTGGCCATATGGTAGCCATGAAAAGGATTTCCTGGGAAGCAGGATTCTGGAATCCAGTCTTCTAGCCCAATAAGGGCAGTTTCTTGGGCAGTAACTGTCTCAAGGGTTTTCTGGTTAGTAACCCCAGGTTTGAGTTTTGGGGTTTGGCCTTCAATTTAAAAAAGAGTTGTTTTTTTTTAATTCTGGGGGAAATACAGAAGAATGGGGTCATGACAGAAAGAAAGAGAGCCTTGATGAAGGACATAAAAATGCCCAGAAAAGAACATAAGGAAAATTTAAAAGAAAAAGCGAGATAGCTTTTAGAACTAACATGCTGAATTGAGGATATACTTTTATAAAAAGCTGTACGTAGTAAGATATGTAGTCCCATATACTATCATCTTTTCCTGTTCTTGGTATATGAAAATGGTCAGCTTTGTTGGTGTCTGTCAATTTCAGAGTAACAAAAAATATTTTTAAAAAAAGCTGTATTGGTCTCTCCATTAAACATTCTTTCCTCAGAACTCTAGGGGGAGCCATAGGCCAAGGTGGGAGTGGTTATGGGCCTTCTAAAAGGCAAGGCTCAGCTTGGAGCCCCGGGATTCAGTGGAATGCTCACTGGCAGCAGAGTCAGAAGACCTGATTCAAACCCTATCTCATCCCTTTCTGTGGGCAAGGCCTTCCCACTCCCTGGGCCTCGGTTTCCTCCTCTTTAAAATGAGGGGGCTGGACTTGATGGATCTCTAGGATTCCTTCCAGCTCTGACCCTAGCTCCATAATCCTATGATCTGAGACTGTATCTTGATGTCTACAGACCAACTGCTTCCTATCCCCTAGCCCCAACTCCTAAGGATTCTGGTCAAGTGGACCTGCCTGCCTAGGGCAAAGGCTAGAGGATATTCAGATTTTTGTGTGCATCATGGATCTCTCTGGCAATCCTGTGAAGCCAACATTCACCTTCTCAAAATCATGTTTTAAATACAAACAACAAAATACATAAGATTACAAAGCAACCAATTATACTGAAATACAGTTATCAAAATAGGCTAAAAAAAACCCACAACAAGTACACAGACCCCATATTAGGAACCCCTGGTGCAAGGGAAGAATGGAGGAGAGAAAATGAGGAAAAAGAAAAGAATGGAGGTCCACAGCTGGCAGAGTCTTCCCAGCCAAGAGGCAGCCCGACACCCCTGGGAAAAGTCAGCTCCCCATCCTCCATCAGCAGCTCTCCCCAACCTCCTCCCACACCAGCAGCCCCACTACCCTCACTTACTTCACAAGACTTCAAGGATCTGTGGTTTCCCAGTGTTGGCCCTCCCTCCCCGTGGAAGATCAAAAGCCCTCTCGGCTGTAACTGAAAAATCCCTCAGTCTGGTGCTCAGCCTGTCCACATTTTCTGGGCTAGGCTGGGCTTTGGGCAGCAGGCCTACACATAGCCGTGTGTCAACAGCCACCCAGCCTGCTCCAGCCTTCCCACTGCTCCAGTGCCCCAGGTGACAAGCAAAGAGGGAGCAGCCATATAGGCCAGGCTCCAGGCAGATAGGTCAAGGCCTCTTTGGACCCAAAGGGACAGCTGGGCCTGGCTGCAGCCACTTTCCATGGGGCTTCCTCACATTTGGAGAGTTCTCCTTAAAAGCAAAGGCAGTCATTTGGGCCTGATTACCATGAGCTCCTTGCTTGCTCTTCTGCCAGGGTATTTTCTATCAGCAGCTTTCAAGCAGGTGTGTGCTTTGTAAACCAAGAAATGAACTGGAATTGGTGGTTTTTTGTAAAGTGGTTGAGTGGTCCTTCAGGGTTTAGTCTCATTTCCAAAGGGTGAGACAAGGGGTGAGAGGCTAGTGATGAGAAGAAGAAAAGAAAGCAGAGAGGAGAGGGAGGGAAAAAAGAAGGGAAAGAGAGAGAATGAGAAGGGGAAAAAGAAAAAGATGGAGATACAGTGAGGGGGAAAGGGAAAGCAGAGACACTGAGGAGGTCAAGAGGGAAAAGGAGAAAGGGGGAGGAGAGAGGAGAAAAAGGGAAAAGATGAGAAAACAGGGAAGAGAGAAAAGGAACAGGGAGGGAAGGAGAAGAGGGGAAAAGAAAGGGAGAAAGTGAAAAGGAGAAGAGGGGGGCAGAGAAAGGGAAGAGAGAAGAGAGGCAGGGGAGAGACTGAAGGAAAAAAAAGAAAGGGGGAAATGGTAATGGGGGAGAAGGCAAAAGGGCTCATGGCAGACAAGAAAGGGAAGGGAGAGGGGAGGAAGGGAGAGAGGAATATAATGCTTCGGGGAGGGAAAACTGATAAGGGAAGCAAAAGAGAGGGGAAGGAGAGAGAGGAGAGGAAGAAATAGAGAAGGGAAAGAGAGAAAAAGGAAGGGCAGAGATAAGGGAAGGGGAAGAGAAAGAGAAGAGAGGCAAGAAGAAGGCAGACAGAAAAGAAGGGAGGGGAAAAGGAAGAGAGAGAGAGAGATGGAAAAATGGCAGGAGGCGGCAAAAGAGCCAGAGCAGAGGCGAGGGAGGGGACATGTGGGGGAGGGGGGCAGGTTAAGGGCAGACTTCTGGTGTCAGACAGAGAAGGGGAAGATTACAATAAGACAAGGGAAGAAAAGAAAAGAAAAAGGAGAAGGGAAGAGAGAGACAGAGGAGGAAGAGGGAGCAGCAGGTCTGAGGTCAATGAAAAGAACCCTGTAACTACATTTGGATTCCCTTGATGAGAGCTGGGTTTGTCTAAGAAGATTTACTGGCCCAAGGGGAGTGTGCTGGATTCCAACAGTGATCTGTGGATCTGTGTGGAGGGGGGGCTGGGCTGGCACAAAGGCCTGAGGGCAAGCTGGACTCCCTCTCCCAATGGGTCCACAGTCCAGCCTGGCATCCTCATCGGTGGCAGAGCTGCCAATAAAGCATCTCTGACCTCCCACTGGGGCCACCACGCCCACCCCAGGACACAGGCACAGCCGGCCCTGCAGCTAGCCTCCCCAAACGGGAGAAGAAGTGCCGATAACGAAATGACTTGGTAGAGCTCAGCGGAAGGAGGCAAAGAGGAGACCTATACCAGAGGAGGTCTTATGTTGCAATGAATGAAGAGACCACTAGACAGGAACGTTGGGAGACCTGAGGTATATTCACCTTGGAGACCACTCCCCATCTCTGGGCCTCAGTGTCTTAATCTGTAAAATAAGGGCGGGGGGGGGGGGCTCGGGGGCTCGAGCTCAGACTGGCAGACTGGATAAGGGATTTCTTCACCTCTCTCATGTGCCCCTGGAGCAGTCTTCTCAGAATCATGTTTTTAAAGGCATAAAATAAAATACATAAAATCAATTACATTGAAATTCAGTTATCAGAATATAACATATATATGACAAGGCCCCAGGACCCAGGTCAAGATTCTTTGGGTCAGAGGACGCTGTGGAAGGCTGAATAGTGCAGTAAGAAAAACAGGGAGAAAGGCCAGGACTGCAATTTCTCATCTACCACTTTACAGCGACATGATCATGATTCACGTCCCTTAACCTCCCTGAACCTTAGTTTCCTTATCTAGAAAAGAGGGAGAGTAGGAAGAGGAGAGGCGATGGAAGTGACAGAGAAGAAGGAAGAAGAAGAAGAAGGAAGAAGTAGGAAGGAAGAAGGAAGAAGAAAGAAGGAAGAAGAAAGAAGGAAGAAGAAGGAAAAAGGAAGAAGGAAAAGGAAGAAGGAAGAAGAAAGAAGGAAGAAGAAGAAAGAAGAAGGAAGAAGGAAGAAGAAAGAAGGAAGAAGAAGGAAGAAGGAAGAAGGAAGAAGAAAGAAGGAAGAAGAGGGGGAGAGAGGAAGATCGCCTCTAGGACCTACCTCCAAGCATCGCTGTAATGATCCAATGAGAATATATGGCAAGTGCTTTGTAAACCAACCTTAATGTTATGTAAGAACCTTAGTTGTTGCTGTTCCTAGGGCTCAAAGCTGCAGGTTCCACATTAATCCAGTTTGCTCTTCCATTAAAGGAGGCCAGTTCTAGTGATCCAGCCCATCTTACAGAACCAGGAGGAAGTCAGGGCTCTGCCAAACTTTGCATGACTAGCACTCAAACGGGAGTAGTCATCCTCATCCTGTCAAGAGCCCCTTCTAGCTAGGGCATCAGAGGATTTTAATTCTAGGACTCTAAACAGCAGTCAGATAAAGGCAACAAAGGAGTTGCACATGTGCAAATGAGGGTGTGTGAGTACAATTGGAGAGAGAATGACACTCTGCCAAAACCCTAGTATGAAATCCAAACAGTGAGAAGTCTGGAGAAGTTTGTCTCGTTTATTCATGGATTCATTCATTCTTGGGGATCACTGAATTTAGAACTGGAAGGGAATCTTAGGTCATTTAATCCCACCTTCTCATCAGTCCAAAGGAGGAGAAATGAGTTGACCAAAGTCACACAACCTGGGAGTAGAAGAGTAAGGATTTGTTTTTTTGGGTTTTTTTCACAATAGCAAAGTCTTTAATAAAGACATAAAAGCAGTTTTTAAAAATAAAGAATCAGATAGTAAGTAGTAGCATCATCTATTCTCCATATACAAATATATGCAAGCAGTGCCTTAGAGGTTCCAAAGAGAAAAGCTCTTTCCTGAGCTCTAGCTCCCCATCACAAAGAGCTGCTGGATATCTCTAACTGGATGGCCCACTGGCAGCTCAAAGTCATCCTGTTCACAAAGGAAATGTTCTTTTTCCATAAACCTGTTCCTCCAAGTTTCCCTATTTCTGTTAAGAGGCAGAATTTGAACTTGGGTCCTATCACCACATTGCCAGCATTCCTTCCCTTGCACCCCAGTACAGAAGTACATATGGGGAACCAGCAGTAAAAAAGGTATTTGGCTTGGTCTACCTGGCCCCAGAGGGTAGACCTAGGAGAAATGTTGGTGAGAAGGGAGGATCTTAAAAGACAGGCAGATTTCCACACTCTATGAGGAAAAGCCCTCTTGACTATTCCAGGGATCTCCCAAGTAGACTAGCCTGCCTCAGGAGATTATGGAGATTCTCACTCCTCAGTATGTCCCACAGGATTCTCCAAGGCCTAGGAGGCCCCTTCCACCTCTCCTGGAAGGCCAGGTATGTTGTCAAAAAGCAAAGATGTTAGGTGGGAGGGAGGGAGAATGCATTCCAGGTGCAGAGGAAAGTATGCGCAAAGACAGGGTGGCTGGAAAGTAGGGAAAATTTCTTCAGTTCTCTAACTGGTGGGATACCAACTCTGACAACTCCAAATGGCATCAGAGTTCAGAGAGTCCAAGATTTAGGAAGGGGTCTTTAGAAGGAGCCTCAGGAATCATGTAGTCCTTTTGGATGACTTCATATATAAAAGAGATAACAAATTTCTTGCTTTCTCAATGGGTGGAGAGGGGTGAAAGGAGAGAGAATTTGGAACGGAAAATAAATATGTAATTTCAAAAAAAAAGAAATCATATAGTCCAGCCCCCTCATTCTACCAAAAGAGAAACTGAGGCTTAGAGAGGAACAAGGGCTTGGACCCAGGTCCTAACTCCAAAGCCACAGGCTCTAACACCACCACACTGCCTAAAGCAAACCAGCCCTTTCCAGGATTTCCTACCTGGCTGGAAAGAGAGCTTAAGGGAACAGAAGAGGAAAATACTGTGCCTGGGAGTCCAAAGCCCTGAGAATAAGGCCCAGCTCTGCTCACATCCTTACTGTGTGACCTTGGCCCAATCCAACCCATCAATGAAGAATACACCTGGCACTGTGCTAAGCGCTGGAGGGCCCCTCCTCTCCCCTGGACTGTCTCCTCATCTAGAACATGAGGGGCCTGATTCAGATCACTCTGAGGTTCCTTACTCTCCACTCCCCACCCCAGACTAGCTAGCTCCCCTTGTCCCCTAGTTCAAATCTGTCCACCTATCCCCCTCAAACAATGCCAGACCAGGAAGAGCCCACAGGGCTCATGTCATCCAAGCCCCTTGACTTACAGAGAAGGAAACTGAGGTCTAGAGAACACAAGATCTAACTCACTAGTCCTGTGCCAGGATTTCACATAGCTAGGAAGCAGTCGAGGTAGGGCTTGAACTACCCAAAGGACCTTACAGATTTCATAAGACATCCTTTTCCAGGGAGAAAAGCCCCAGAAGGGCCATGACTTGCCCAAGGTCACAAGGAAGTGGCTGAGGCAGTGTTGCTAACTCATCCCTTCCTCCCACCAGCTTCTCAAAATGGGAACACAAGGCCAGGGGCAAAAGCAGGCTGCACATGTGGGAGAGCCAGGTCAGCCTTTGGGGCGAAGGCAGGGCACTGCCATGGGCCTCCTGGTGAAGCAGACCACTCGGGCTCATTTCAAATGAAATCATCCCTGCTACACTCTTGAAAGCTGCAATCCTGCTGTAATGAGGACTTGGGAGAAAATGACAATTACAGAAAGCTTGTCTCAAGGAGAAGAGGCCTTTTTGTTTAGTTAGTTTAATTTTTAATAATGCCAGCCTGGAAGAACAAAAAAGGGAGAGGGAGAGGGAGCAGGAGAGGGAGAAAGAGTGGGAGCTGGCCTCCTAGCAGGACTCGATTAGAAACCACATTAAGATGCAGACTACTGCTCTGGCTCTCCTTCCAGACATTCACGTGGGCCCTAGGCCACTTGAACGGCGCTCACCCGGGAGCCAGCTCATATAGACGAAAGAAACCAATCCCAAAGCAAGTTGACTTTGGGCAAGTCACCATCATTCTCTGGGCCTCAGTTCTCTCCTCTATAAAATGAGAGGGTTGGACTAGCCCAAGCTCTAATACTCCCTAGTGAGGTGGACTTAGGTAAAGCATTTTAACCTCTCTGAGCCTCAGTTTCCTCAATTGTAAAATGGGACTAATCCACATCTTACAAAGCTATTGGGAATAAAAGCACCTTCAAGGGCACTATGCAAAAGGGAGCTGCCCAGAGCCCGGCCACATATGTAGCTGAAATAGGGGTGGATCATTCCATCTGGGTCAGATACTGAGGTGCTATAGAGAACACAGGGGGCTATGAAAAGCCTCTGAGCCCAGGAACCTTGGGATGGATAGGGCCCAAAGAGTTCATCCAGTCCATCCCCTGCTTCACACAGCCAAACCCCTAGCCTGGGAGGCCAGGGGCCCAGATGGAAGGTGCAGAGAACTGAAGTTGGTGTGGACAGATTTCAAACCCTCCTGCCCTCCTCCCTCCTTATCTTCCAGTGGCTTGGAAGCTCTCTTATTTCTCCCTGACACACCCACTGCCTCTCTGACCTTCATCTGTGGAGAAGGCTGAATTTGGAGTCAATAAATCTGAGTTTGAACCCTGAATCTGACACTTACTGCTGTTTGACCTTAGGCAAGTAACTCTCTGGGTCCCCTCTCTGGGCCTCAGTATCCTCACCTATAAAAAGGAGGGGGTTCAAAAAGACCATAGGAAGAAAAAAAGAAGTCAGCTGCACCAAAAATATGTATGGCAGTTCTATCAGTGGTGGCAAAAAAAATGGCAATTGTGGTAGCAGGAGGGGACAGAGGAATGCCAATCAAATGGGGAACGTCTGAACAAATTATGGCACGTGAATGTTAGGATATCCTATTTGGCCATAAACAGACAATTTCAGAGAAACCTGAAAGATTGGTATGAGCTGATGCAGAGTGAAATGACCAGAACCAGAAGAGCAATGTATACAGAAACAGTAAAAGAGTCAAAACAACTTTGAAAGACTTGAGAACTCTGATCAACACAATGAGCCACCATGTCTCCAGAGGCCCCAAGAGGAATGCTGCTGCCCACCTTCTAACAGAGGTGGGAGACTCAGGGTACAGATTGCAGGCATACATTTTGGGGCACAGCCAATGGGCAACTTTATTTTGCCTAACTATGTATATTTGTTACAAAAGCTTTGTTTTTCTTCTTATTTTGGGGGGCGAGGGTGAGGGAAGAGAGACAGAAAAATAAATACCAGTTAATTAAAAATAAAGATAAAATTATTACCATCCCAAAACAGAATTAAAAGGGGGGAAGTTGGACAGGATGACTTTTAAGGTCCTGTCTGACTCTCAGGTCTCTGGGCAGGGGGTTCTTGAATCCAGTCTTTTTATTTGCCTTTAATAGCAGAGCCTGATCTGTCCTAGGCTTAGAGGCAGCCTTGAGCCCACTTCAGTAAATTGGACAATGAGAGCTCCCACTACCTCCTGGCCTTTAAGCTGAGGGTTTATAAACAAACCTTACCCTTTTCTCTTTCAGCCTCAGGCTCTCTACAGGTTCCAAGAGATAAGTGTGGGACAAGTCCAGGAACAAGTGGAGTATGTATCCTCAGTGGACAATGCAGCCAATTACAGATGAGGAGCCTCATGGCCTCGATGGGAAAGAGGGCAGGGGCTGATTCACATGGCCTTCTCATTCCTTTCTAAGTAACTGGACATATTTATTGTACTTTCTCTAGAAGGTCAGGACATCTAGATGGGCCCCTTGCACAACCACCCCAGCTCCAGCAGAAAGAGTAAGAGATGTCACAGAGACAGAAAGATTCCTCACCTTTACAAAGTTCTGTGCCCACTGGCACTCAGGGGCAGCCCCACTGCACAGATGAGAAAACCAAAGCTTAGAAAGGTAAACAGAACTGAAAGCCCAAGATCATCCAGCTAAAGAAGTACAGGACAGGACCTGAGGGCTAAGCCCCACATCCAGCACTCTGTCTGCTGTACCACAGTGGCTCCCCCCGTCAAATCAGTCAACTTCCAAGCCACATGTTCAGGATGTGGCATGGCAGCCCCACTCCAGCTCCATCAGGCAGCTCCGTGGCCCATTGCCTCCCAGAAGGCAGCCTACCCTCAGTTCTGGCCAGCCGAGTCTCCTCCCTACTCCCTCCATGAGCCATTCAACTCTGTGCCTTGACTTATACTGCTCTCCCCTTGGCATAAAGGCCCACCTTCTGCCAGTCCCAACCCTCTACATCCTTCCTCCCATTTCCAATCCCCATGCCTCTGCACCAGCTGGGCCTGATGTTCCCTTTCTTCACCTCTGCCTTTTGGAATCCCTGGTTTCCTTGGAGGCCCAGCTCAGGTGCCACCTTCTCTATTATCTCTTCCTAGTCTGCTGGCATCTGCTGGCACCCCCTTGCCCCAGGGATCACCCTCTATCTGTTTTACACGTGTACATGTTGTTTCCCCTCTCTAGACCAGAAGCTCCTGGAGGGCAGGGCCTGTTTTACTTTTGCCTGTGTAGTCCCCTTACCTGGCACTTGTCCTTCAGTACCCAGTTCAGGTCATACCTCTAACTTCAGGAAGCCCTGCTAACCACAGAATCACAGAGTTGGAAGGGTCCAGAGGAACTGTCTAGGACAATCCTCCAGCTGAATAGGAATCCCCTCAATATTATCACTAACAAGTAATTAGCCAGCCTCCACTTGAATACCTCCAGTGATGAAAAGCTCATTACCTTCCCCCAGCAGCCCAGCCCACTTTGATACAGTTCTATTTGTGACAATCAAACCTTTTTTCTCTACTTCTCAGCCACATCTACCCAGTGTTCCTTGTTCTGCCCTCTGAGGCCAAGGAGAATGAATCTAATCCTTCTTCCATGACAGCCCTTCAAATAGTTCAAGACCATTCTCACATCTCCCCCTTCCCCCAAGTTTTCTCTCCAGCAAGGTACAAGGCTACCCAAGCACATGAGTCATCCATGAAGCCACTGCCCTTCCTGGGGGGGATGGTGAGGCACAGCTTGAAACACAGCTGAACCCAGAGCCGGCCAAGTCTCCCCCTATCCTCCCCTTCCAGCAGCTGTCCCCCAGCCGGCATTCCCCATTGCCCTGGCTCCCTGCTGAAAATCTCTGAAATGGGATTCCTTCATTGCCAGCTGGGCCCAGGCTGTGCCATTCTGAGAACAAGGAGAACACAAGGATGTCAGGGAGTAACAAGAGGGAAGAGTTTGAATCCTGACTCTGCTATGTACAAAGGGCCTCAGTTTCCCCTTTTGCAAAAAGGGGGGTTGGACTATTTGTCCTCCAAGGCTGGCAGTGGAGGTGATCACTTCCCATCTGGAACAAAAGCGTGTTTGGGGCCCAACTAATCCTTCCCTCCCCGACAAGTACCTAAATCATGATTTGTTGAAAAATATGCTATTATTTCTTGAAGATTAGATAGAAAGCAGAATTGGACCCTGGGAGTAATTAGGAGGTAGACTTTCATGCTGTCATTATTTCTAGTGCTCAGCCTCAGTAAATAGTAACTAACACATCGCAGAAGCGATTTTATTCATTATTAATCACCAGCAATAACTTGTCTGCTGTTTGCAATTTGGGACTCTGATCCAAGGATTTTCTAAACTTAATTTTAAAAATATATTTCTTTCTGCCCCCTGCTCCCACCTCCCCCAACGCTTCTCTAGCTGCTGGTTTTGAAGAAGCTGCCTCCTCCCCCGAAATAGTCCATTTCCACGTAAGAATTAAACCGTACACCAAACATTATGAAAATTGATTCTTAACCAATTTGGCCTCGTTAATCTTCATCACGTTTAGTATTTCACATTCCTTTGACAAATAATCAATCACGGGCCCAGGCGTCCTAGCTTCTGAAAAGCTGTCAGAGTTCCAGATGAAATGAGAAACTTATCTGTTGGTAACTTAAAGCATTATAATATGTCAGCAGGAGAAGATGGAGACAGGAGCAGAGATGGCCAGAGATGCAGAAGGGAGAGAGAAGCAAAGGAAGCAAGGAGGTGAGGATTACAGGAATGACAGAGGAGATGAGAAGGGAGGGAGGGAGAGAGATTAGAAGATCACGAGGTCCAAGATTTGGGGCTGGGAGGTATCTTATGGAGATCACGTCATCCAAAGTTCAGACACTGGACCTGGCATTATCTAGAGAAGGCCAAAGGCTTGGAGGGGAATGAGATCTTCAAAGTCTCTGAACGGTTGTCATGTGTCAAAGAGTCATTATGCCTGTTCTCCTTAGCCCTGGAGAGAAAAGCAAAAGCCAGTAAGGCAGAAGGAGCAGAAAGGATGATCCCAGTTGGCTATAAGTTAACGTTTTCTAACGATCAGCTGGCCCCAAGTAGAATGAGCTGAGCTGCCTTGAGAGATATGAAAGTGGTCAAGCAGAGGCTAGTCCAGTGACTGCCACTGTAAAGCCAAGCCTGACTGAAATACCAACTGGGCTGAACGGCTTCTGAGGTCCCTTCTAGCTCTCTAGACTCTGTAGAACTTGAGCCTTTGGCCAGACTGATCCCACAGTCTGGGGTGAAGCCTGAAGGCACGGAGCTCTCCTGGAAGACTAGAAAACCATGGCTCTGTATCTATCTTGAAACACCAGAAAAGAACCAGAGAATGAGTTAGAACTGGGCAGATTGCTACAAGCACTGACCTTTGATGAAAATCTGAGGAAGCCTGTATTTGGGATTGGGAAGCTTTTTTCTTCTTATAGAAGGGTCATCCCAGAATTAAGTACCTGCTGTATATAACACAGCATGCTATGGCTAGAGGAGATACCGTGATTAAAAAAACCCCACTGTTCCTGCCTGCAAAAAGCTTCTTCTCGAAAGAATCAAGCATGTCTACAGAGGAACAAATACAAGCTAATAAAATACAAGTTGGAATTTTTTTTAAATCAGACCTATGAGTGTATCAGTATAAGGAGCTTCCAGTGAGAATATCCCTTTACCAAGGCAGACGTTCTGCAACTCAGAAGCTTAGAGAATAGCCTGGGCCCCTGAGAAGGTTGGTGAGAAGGTCACAGTTAGGACTTAAACCTGGGTCTGAGTCTGAGGTTGGCTCTTTATTCGAAATGCCATGTTGTGCAAATTGAAACAGAAACTCAAGCCTGTGAAGTGCTTTGAGATCAGGAAATGGAAAGAATAATTTCTAGCTGGAAGAATCAGAGAAAGCTTCACACAAGAGGAGGCAGTGGATCTAGGCCTTGAGAGTCATAAAATGGCAGCAGTCAGAGATGGGAGTGAGGGCTAAAACCATCCTGGAGTAGGAAAGGATAGAGACTATGGAGACTATGGTATGGGGGTGGCAAGAGGAATGACTGGTTCATAGAATCCCAGGTCCCTGCTGCCTTTAGTATCTGGGCTACAAGAGTACCAGCTGGAGCTGAATTCTGAAGACCTAAGTTCAAATCTAGTCTCCATTACTTAGAATCTGTATTTCCTTCCTTGGGCCTCAGTTTCCCCATCTGTAAAATGAGAGCCCAAGACTAAATCAGAGGCTAATAACCTTTGGTGTGTCATGGACCACCCCTTTAACAGTCTGGGGAAGCTTTGGGGCATTTCTCAGAATCATGTTTTCAAATCATTGAAGGCAATGCTAAAATTTCAGTTAGAGATGAATGAAAATAAAGATGCAATTGTTTTCCCATCCAAGTTTGCAAACTTTCTGAATGCTATCCCTGCACTCCTTAGGCATTGATGGACCTCAAGTGTCTAAGAACTCCTAGACAAAATGATCTTTCAGATCCCTTCTGGTCCTGGCTTCTACCACACAAAGGGGACTCATGAAAGAGAAAATTGGAAAGACAGGCTGGAGTCATAAAGGTTACTTTTCCCCTGAAGGCCTCCACCACTGGCTACCAGGGGTGGGGAACCTTCAGCCACATGTGGCCCTCGAGGTCCTCAAGTGCAGCCCTTTGAGTGAATCCAAACTTCACAGAACACATCCCCTTAATAAAAGGCCATAGGTTCCCCACCCCTTTCTGGGCATAAATTGTTACTGAGCTGTTTCGGTCATTGTATCCAACTCTCTGTGACCCCGTTTGGGGTTCTCTTGGTACTAGATACCAGATACTGGAGTGGTTTGCTGTTCCTTTCCCAGCTCATTTTATAGATGAAAAACTGAGTCAAACAAAGCTGAGTGACTTGCCCAAGGTCACATGGCTAGTGAGGTCATATTTGAACTCAGGTCCTCTTAACTCCAGGGCTGGTACTCAATCCACTGAGTCACCTAGCTACCTCTAGGCATTAAGTACACATCATATGGTGCAGGACTTTTAGAAATAGTGAAACCGATCCATCACTTTTTTTGGGAACTAGACCTATGATTTTATTGGCTTATGGGATTCTTGATTGGCAAGTCAGAACTTACAGGCTTGGAGAGTTCCTTGGGGGGAAGGAGATAAGAGGAAAACCAAGAAGTTAAATAACTTGCCCAGAGTCAATAGAGCCAGCCTTTGTCAGAACCGAGACCTGAAGTCAGATCTTCCTAACTCAGAGGTTGGTTCTCTAATCACTAAGCCATACTGTCTCCGAGACAGATGAAAGAGAAAAAAAATAACATGAAAACAGCTGGGGAGAAGGTCCAGTAACAACCTGGGGGCCCTCAATCAATGGAGTCTTTCTTTAGCAAAGCTCTGCCTGTGTGCCCAGCCCTCTCTGTGGGAGGTGTCCCTGGGGAGGCAGGAGAAGACATGGACCCCACCCTCAGGGGGCTTACCAGCTGTTGGGAGAGGAGCTGGGAAACACAGGCAACATCAGAGAAGAACGAAGGACAGCACATAATCGACTTCCTGAATGAGGCTTTGTAGGTTCATGGTTTTAAGGGAAGCCAATGGGAAGGGCCAGGGTTCAGGCTGGCATTGCTCCGCTCCTCAGTGCCCCAGACGGAGTCCCCGTGGGGCAGCTCTGGCACTTGGCTCTAGCAGTAATGGAATAAATCACATGGATTTCCATCACTCCTCAGGGAGAATTGATTTCATCAATTTCCTTTCGAAGGACTCCTTCTTGTTGTTGGACAAAACCTTAATACATATTCTTCCCCACTCAGAGGCAGATGCAGAGACTTCATTTCCAGACATAAAACACACACGCGCATTATCTTCGAGCAATCACTTATTTCTACATCTCTTTCCCATTAATTTTGCGTCTCCATCAGGAAACTGAACGATAGCTTGGTTATTTTATTTATCAAAGCTAATTGAAGTAAATTGATGTAAGGGGTCATTGAGAGGTGTCTAAATCACAGAATCAGAAATCTCAGAACCACTGCCAAAAGGAATTTAGGCCTGGGGATGACAGGGGGCAGGGAACGGAAGATCATAGGATTTACAGCTAGAAGGGGCCTTAGAATACAGATTGTCACAGCTAGAAGGTACTCTAGAATTCAGAACAAAGGCTGTTCAAGCTAAAAGGGACCTTAGAAATACCTAGTCCAACCCCCTTACTTTACATTTGAAGAAACTGAGGCCCACTCACCCTCCATCAGTCTACCTATTGCCTTCCTATTTTTTTCAGTACCCACATTAGCTCTCATCTCTCCACGGATCTTTTCTTGAGAGAAGGTACATTTCCCTCTTATATGACAACTTGAAAGTTCTCCTCAATTTACCACTGGATATTGGGTAGAAGCAGCCACTTAATCTCCTTAGGAGAGAAGCTTAATAAGGACAAGCCTGAGGTCTAGTTAATGGAACCATGTAAAAGCAAAACTTTCTTCTACACAAATCTCAAGGTTGTGACTCTTAGGCTGGACTAGAATTTCCTGATTTCCAAAACGGAAACGGAATCTACAAAACCTGCTAAGTGACTTGATGTAGGGGACAGAGAGAGAAGAAAAAGCAGACGATGATTCCTCAAAGATAACTGAAGGATGGTGGGTTCCTCAGTTGAAATACGGAAATTAGGATGATGGCAGAGTTCTGAAGGAAGATACAGAGTTCTGCCTTGGATGTGCTGAATTTGAGATGTCTATGGAACATCCAGTTGGAGATGTCCAATACAGCAACTTGTGATGTATGACTGAAACAAACAAAGGAGAGAATGGGGTTGGATATTTAGATCAGAGAATCATTACATAGGGGTGGTACTTGAACCCAAGAAAGCTGATGCAAGACTATCATTGGGAGAAAGCATATGAAGAGAAGAGAAGAAAGAATAGCCTAGGAAGACATCCTGTGTTATATATACACAGTGGAGACTGTGTGTGTGGGGTTAGGGTTTACCCTACAAAGGAGACTAGCAAGAAACAGCCAGCCAGGAAGGAGGAGAACCAAGGCAGGTGGGGTAGGAGAAAGGTAGTGGTCAACAGTGTCAAAGGCTGAAGAAATCAATTAAATAAACAACCAAATCAGTAAGTCTATCTGTTCTGCACAGGGATGTCCCCCCCAACAACACATAAGTAATCATCTGACAAAGCAAACAGGGATTTCTGAAATCTTTATTTCAATTCTAAATCTAAAAGTGACTTTTGTTTTAAGAAATCATAACAGCCTACTTTAGTCATGTCAATGTCAGAAACTAAAACACTAGGTTAGCAGCTGACTTGGTCTTCTCCTTCCTCTTCCTTATTATTCATAGACTGGCAAAGAAGAGGACACTTTTCTCCCTTTCTCAAATCCCAAATGATTTACCAACTGAGAACAAATTGATTCCAAAATTAACATCCTTTCAATACTGACAGAAGAAGCAACTACAAGTTCAAAGTCTGACCAACAACTCACTTGCATCCACTGAAACAAGGTGCTTAACTTCCTCTTAAATCAAGCAATCATTAAGTATTAAGACCTACTAAGTGCCAAGCACAGTGTTAGGCACTGGAGATACAAAGAACAAAAATACCTACTATAAGGAGCTTATAATGGGGGAGGGGGAAGGAAGGAGACTCTGGGCCTCAGTTTCCTCACCCAAAGATGATCTCCTAGCTCTCCCGAGCTCAAAGAATATCAGCAGTATAGTCTCCTGTATGGCCTATATGCTGCTAGGTGGCATCATGCATAGACTTCAAATCCCATGTCACATAATTACTGAGCTGTGTGACCCTGGGGAAGTCACTTAACTGCTCTGAGCATCAGTTTCCTCACTTGTAAAATGGGCATAATAATAGCCACTACTTGACAGGGTTGTTCTGAGGCTTCCATTTGCTAAATTGCTATCTAAATGCTAGCTATAAGTATCTAATCTTCCTCAGTGGGCCTCTCTAGCACAAGCTCTGCCCCCCCACCTTCTTTCCACACAAACATGTTGATATAAAAACACCTTAGTACCACCACCACTCCAGAAGAACAGGGGACCTAACAAGTTGCCACAGAGGCCCGCCAAGGGTGCCATGCACCAGCTTGGAAAGCAGATCCCAGAGACTCTGGCTTCTCCACCCCACCTCAGAGCTCACCTATTATGCCCGAAATTTGGCCAACTCTGCCTCCTACTGAATATGCATTTGGCTTGGCAGTCAGAGGACCTGGGTTCAAGTACCAGCACCCCTCTCCTGTCTCAGTTTCCTCATCAGGAAAACAAAGGGATTGGCCCAGTCAAGCTCCAAGATTCTTAGCAACTCTAAATCCTAGGAATGACAAAAGACCCCCAGAGAATCCAGGGCAGCAATTTCTTCTGAGCACCCCTATATGTGAGGAGAAGTAACTACCTGTACCTCAAGCAGCCCAGAGGGAACCACCAGACTCCAAGAGGCCCACAGGTAAGCTAGAGGGCAATCAAAATAACAAGTCATTGGGATCTAGAACCCACTTTGTAGACAAGGGTCTTTGCATTATCTCCTTTGAACCACACAAAGATCTGGAGAGGTTAAGTACCACAGGTGTTAATCATCCCATTTTATAGGTGGAAAAATTGAGGTTCAAAGATTAAGTGAGGCCCCAGGATCACCCAGCTAGTAAATGTGAGAGGCAGAATTTGAACCTGAGTCTTCAGGGTCCAGTAAACTGCCTGGCTGGTAGTTTGGCATAAAGAGGAAGGGCCCTCCCCACAAAGTCAGCAGCCCTGCATTGGGCCCTGCCACTGGCCAAATGACCTTGGGCAAGTTATCTTAATCTCTATTGGTGCTTTTTTTCACCTTTTTAAACTGAAAAGCAGCATGACAGAGTGGAAACAGAATATTAGAGGTGGGGTCAGGAGGATTTGGATTTAAGGCCCTTCCTCCCACAATTCCCTGAACCATTCAAGAAGCCAAGCAGCAGGAGAGGGAAATTCTTCACAAGGAGTTCCTGAGCCAGGTAAGGACAATCAGGCCTGGGCTGTGGCCCCAAGGGGTGGAGGGAGAATTCAACTAGGCTGATCCTTGTGAATGGCTACACCAACAACAGCTACTATTACGGCTGCTGAGGAGAAGCCCAAGTGGCCCCAAAGCGCAGCCTGTGGGGCCCCAAAGCCTCCTGGGAGCAGCTTGCAAATGGAGCTATTCATTAAGAAATGACAGCCGAAATCTGAGAAGCCCGCAGATGGGAAAAGAGCAGCAGGGCCCCAGAGCAAAGCCACGGTCAGTGTCACGATTTGTTTCAAGTTTAGAGAGGGATATGCCTGTTTAGGCAGAGTACAATTTGCAGTTTCTGGTTTTAGGCGAGACTTTATTCCTAATTGTGCTCGATTGGTTTTTTCTTCAAGATAGTTATTTGGATGGTAGCACCACATTTTTCAAATGTCCTATTTCCACTGGGCCACCTCCCCCTAAACATACATGCATACATACATACACATACAACAGCACAGACTTCCACAGTGTCTAAGACCTTTCTGTCCTCCCTGATCTCACTTCTCTGAATACCTACACAGGTCCTAGTCCCTCAGCACCACACCTGACACACATTCTGCAGTTTATTATAAATAGTCTAATGAGGAAGCATAGAATTAAAGAATGACAAGCTCAGCCGGGGAGGGAGGGATTTTGTTTCAGATATTTCCTAGCTGTGACACTGGCAAATCACCTGACCTCTCTTGCTTCAGTTTCCTCATCTCTAAAATGAGGATAATAATCCTTCCACCATCTACTTCCAGGAGTTGTTGTGGGGAAAGCATTGTAGAGAAGGGAGCTAACAGGGGTGGCTAGGTGGTGCACTGAGTAGAGCACCAACTCTGGAGTCAGGAGGACCTGAGTTCAAATCTGACCTCAGACACTTAACACTTACTAAGCTGTGACCTTGGGCAAGACACTTAACCCCAATTGCCTTGCCTTCCCCCCTGAAAAAAAAGAGAGAAGGGAGCTAACATATCGTTTTGTTTGTTTTTATAAGTAGTTTTTTCAATTATATGTAAAGATAGCTTTCAACATTCATTTTTAATAAGATTTTGAGTTCCAAATTTTTTTCCTTTCCTCCTTCCCTCCCATCCTCCCTCCCAAGATGGCAAGCAATCTGATATAGATCACACATGGAATATATCACTTTAAGAGCTCTGTCACTACCGATCCAACCATTCTGGAGAGCCATCTGGAACTATGCCCAAAGGGCTATAAAAATGTACATACCCTTTGACCCAGCAATACCACTTCTAGGGCTGTATCCCAAAGAGATCAAACAAGTGGGAAAAGGATCCATGTGTACAAAAACATTTCTAGCAGCTCTTTTTGTGGTGGCAAAGAATTGGAAATTAAGGGGATGCCCATCAATTGGGGAATGGGTGAACAAGTTGTGGTATATGCATGTGATGGAGTACTAAGGTATATGTGGACTCTAGATCAGATTACATGCTGCTGTGGGGGGGGGGGGGTGGAAAAAGAGGGAAAATTTGGAACTTATGGAACTGAATGTTGTAAACTAATAGCAAAGAAATTTTTTAAAAAGAAACAAAAAAAGAAATCTGTCACTTTCCCTTATTGCCGAAGTGACAGACACAGGAGCCAAACAGTACACATATACTGTCAGACAAGGTCAGTGGGCTGGTTGGTTCTGCTGAACTGCTTTTTTTTCCTTTTTAATTCTTTGTTAAAAGGGAATGCTCATTGGGTGAGTGAGGAAGGGATATATTCAGAAAGAAAAATTCTGTAAAGACAAAGCACATCATTTAAAAAACTTAAGGGAAAAAATGCTTTCCTTTGTGTTAGCCTTCCCTCAGGGTTGGGGGGTCCCTTCTCCCAATCACTTGTGGAATAGCCCACTGAGATTCCAAGGGGAAACTGAACCAAGCCTTGGTCTGGAGACAACAAGCAGGGCCCAGGATTAGCTTCAGATCCTAACCTGGAAGTGGAGAATATAAGGCATTAAGTAGAGCAGGAAGGCGCTGTCACATTAACAGCAACACAGTGCAATGACTGACTGACTGATAGACTTGGCTCTTCTCAGCAATACAAGGACCAAGACAACTCCAAAAGACTCATGAAGGAAAATGCTATCCACATCCAGAGAAAGAACTACGGAGTCTGGATGCACTAAATGCTCTTTTTTGTTTGTTTTTTGTTTCTCATGGTTTTTCCCTTTTGTGCTGATTCTTCTTTCACATGACTAATGTGGAAATATGTTTAACATAATCATACATGGATAGCCTATATCAGATTGCTTGCCCTCTTGGGGGAAAGGGTGAGAGAGGCAGAAAAAAATTTGGAAGGCAAAATCTTATAAAAGTGAATGACAAAAACTATATTTCATGTAACTGGAAAAAATAAAATATTAAGTGGAAAAAAAGGTTTGGGGTTCATTCAGAGGTAAAAAAAAAATCAGGTTCCTTTTTGTCCTCTGTAAGTGAAATTCACTGCCCCTTGGGCAGTGAAAATCTGGCGGGGGGGGTAAATGCACCAATACTACTGGTGCCTGAGCCAGTGGCCCCTTCCCAGAGCAGAATCAGTGCCTCTCTCTAACCTGACCACTTGGGCAGAAGTCACCACCAAGCTTTTTTTTTGGGGGGGCTCCTCAATCTGGGAATCATCTGTTAGATTTTTCTCTCAACCTCACACCCCCACCCCCACCCTAGGCAATCTTCCAAACCTGGACCCCTTCTCTCCCCTGCCCAGTCGACATTCTAATTCTCACCTAGGTTGCTGCACTAACCTCTCAACTGGTCTTCCTGCCTCGAGTCTCCCGTCACTACACAAAGGCCAAAATAATCTTTCCAAAGCACAGGTCTGGCCATGTCCCTCCCCTACTCCCAAGCCTTCGGTGGCTCCCTCTGATCCCCTGGATAAAAAACCTCCTGGCAGAGCCATGTAAACCCCTTGGCCAGTCTGGCTCCCTTTTTGCCCAATCTCGTATTACCCCGTTTCTCGAACTCTCTGTCTGTGCTCCAGCTCACTCGGCCTCCTCGACTGAAGCAAACTCACCATTCCAACTCTCAGCCAAATCCCTGTGCCCCCGCCGGCTCTCCCCGTCTTCGAACTCTCCCACTCCCTCCGCACCTTGCTCTCTTCGAATCCCTCGGCTTCTAGGGTGGGAGCAGCGTCCTCAACGTTCCCCGTGCCATGTGGGCTAGGCTAGCTTTCCCCTACTAGGGCAGAAATCGATCCTCGACCTGTGATTGGCTTAGGGGCTAATACTCGGCCTCAGACCTAGCTTCCCGGTCTCCCGAGAAAGGCCAGCCCACGAGGAGTCAGTGCCCTTGAACTTGGCGGATGACTCTCGGGGCTGAGACAGCACTTGGAGCCTCCCAGCTTGGGGGCGGGCAGACTCCCTGGAAGCTGGGCGGGAACTGGCCCAAGGTCTCTGCTGCCGTCGGGGAGGCCCCAAGGGTTCCTAATCCCACTTCTTTCTCTCACTCTTAAACTAAGGTCATTAAAGGCATTTGCTCCAGGGATAAAGCAGTCCCCCAGAAAACCTTTCCCAAAAGGCCTGCTTGTGTTTCTGTAAGCCCGGGCCTTTGCACAACGGAAGGCGGACTATATGCCACGGGCCCACCCTGGCCCCCAACTCGTAAAGCCGGAACTTCTTAGGCAGTTGGCCCGTGGGGGAAGGAGGGTGTGAAGAAGTAGCTGCAGACTCAGTCTTTCTAAAGTTGGAGGAGAAATGGCCGTGGACCCAGCCTCTCAGGACTTTCAGATAAACTGAGTCAGAAGGTCTGAAAGCCAGCAGAGAGCCCTGGACCCACACCATGCTAGATATGGAGGGTACACCTCCAAAAAGCAAGGTAGTCCTTGCCCTCAAGGAGCTCTCATTCTACTGACTATTTACAGACTGGGAAGAACGGGATAGAGAGAAAAGCAATATACAATGATTTCTTCCGGGAGGAGAGGAGGGAGGAGGGAATGACACACCTGGGGGCCATCAGGACAGGCCTGGTGACCTTAGAATGTCCGAGCTAAAAGGGACCTCAGAATATGGTATGGCTGGGCTGGAAGTGTCCTCCAAACAGAGAACAGACTGTCAGAGCTCAAGTGACCTGAGAACATAAAACATGAAATGTTCCAGCTGGAAGTGCCCTTAAGAACAGAGAGCACAGATTGTTAAAGTTAGGAAGACCTTTAGAACAAACAACAAAAAAGGCAAAATAGAATTCAAAGAAACCTCTGAAATGAAATAGTGCAGCCCTCTCAACCTCCCCTCAAAAGGCAGACGCTGGGGCATCCGGGGGACGGTGGGCTTTCCATTCTCCCAGACTGCTTCTAGTTAGTGGGCAAAGGCCAGTATTCTCACTCCCATGTCCTGAATGGGGAAACCCAGACTCAGGAAGACTAAAGGACTTAGCATGATTATGGAAGTGAACCAGTCGGGGAGATGGGAGAGGGAGAAGTAGAGCTGTTCCATACAGCCTGCAGCCAGCTGGCCCTTCCACCACTCCAACGGGCTGGATTTTTATTAGTATTAGCCAATGGGTACTTACGCCCCTCTCCCCAGTCCCATTTCTCAGAAGCATGTGATTATAGTAGGTACTACATTAGCTAAGCAAGTAATAAGAGCCAGGGAGGCAGGAGGCAGGCAGCAGCTCTGGCCCCACCCAGCAATCCAAAGGCTCATCTCTGCATGGGCTTACGAACAAGCTTGCTTCTCTGAGACTACAAATGTCCCACTATGTATGGCACAGAGAAGCCAGAGACCTAAGAACATTGGAGCTCCACATATTCACCTCTGAGTGGAGAGATGACTGGAGCTTACTCCAGAGAATTCTCTCATCTTCCCTTCCCTAGACAACATTATCTTCTGTCCATCCATCCTCTAATGAATGTTTCCACAACAGCCATGCCTCTTCCCACCTTGACCTCGGAAAGCTTCCATTCTCCTGACCTTAGAGTTCAGCTCATTATGGATACAGGAAAGGACCAAAGACACCTAGAACCAACGGGACCTCCGAATTCAGAACAGGGAAATATCAGAGCTGGGAGGGTCTTTAGAACCAGAAGGCAAGACCCCAGGCCACCCACAAATGAAACATCCCTCTCCCCCAGCCCTACCAGTAAAACCCACACACAAGTCCACCACCTTCTAGATGTTTTAGTGACTTGGAAGGTGGCCTAAGAAAGTAGCCCTGTCCTCCACTTAGGGTTCTACTCTCTTGCTGCATGACAGGGAAAATGTTGGGCCAGGAGCTCAGCCCTTAACCGGCTTGGCTTAAGAGTGGGACAATTAGATGGAGAAGAGGTAGAAAGGGGAGAGGGGGAGGAAGTTGGTAGGAAAAACAAATGTAGTATAGGGGGAAAGAGCCCTAGATTTCAAATCAGAAGTCCTGGGTTTGAATCCTGGCTCTATCCATCTATCACCTGTGTTGCCTTGGACCCAGTCTGCAGCCTCAATTTTCTTATCTATAAAATGGGGAGAGGGCAGAAGAAGTAGGACTATATTTGGGTTCCGTTAACTTTTTAAAAAATATTTTTATAACTGTATTTCAATATAATTGGTTTGCATTGTAATTTATGTATTTGACGTCATTACTTGGAGAAGGGAGAGTCCATAGGTTTCCCCAGATTTCTGAAGGGGTACAAGACACCAAAAAAAAGTTAAGAACCCTGGGATTAGATGGTCTCCAAGGTCCATTCTATCTCTAAATCCCCCAAGGATAAACTCCAGGTTTTTCTTAAAGCTGTTCATTTTTACTTTGGCCCAGGGCCTGGGTTTGGGGCCTTCTCTTCCCCTCCTGACTTCTCTTCCTCCTCCCCTCGACCAAGTAATTAGACTCCTAGTGGAGAGCAGAGCAGGGAGGGGAGTGGGCCCCTTCTCACTGCCGCCCACACAGCCAGCTGCAGAGCTGGGTAACAAGGCTGCCATTTAGGACCCAAGGAGACAGGGCAGAGGGAAGGGGTGCACTGATGGGACACCACTGTGGGGATTAATGTACAATACAAGGTGCCTCTGACGCCAACACAGAAGGCTCAGGCACCAAGTAGCCCAAAGAGGCCTCAAGCCCAAGGCCCAGCAAGGTAAGCCATGAGCTTTTATGGACCCAATCCAGTACCAGCTCTGCACACTCACCACACACACACACCCATCGCCAGGGCTGCCACAGAGGCTGAAGGGGGGAATTATAAAGTTAAAAAGGAACCCAAAGGCAGAACAGATGACTCTGGGCCCTGGAAAGAGGCAGGGTGCCCCTAGAAACTTCTAGCTGCCTCACTGGACCACTGCGATGGCAGTTGGGGAGTCTCAGCTCAGCCCTCCTTTGGCTGTCAGACCCTGGGCAGACCCACCCCCCTCTCTGGGCCACATTCTCCCCATCTGTAAAATGGATTATGTCCAAGGCCCCTTCCAGCTCTCCCGTCCTCCCCAGATTCAGTATCCTCTTTCCCCTTGGCCCCAGTGCAGCAGAGATTAACAGCACCTGCCCCTCGTGTCAAAGGGATCAGACAGGGCGGAAATACCATTTCTCGGCAGCCCCTGGTAGCTCCTCCCCTCCTCTAGCTACGCTGTTAAATGCAAGGGCTGGGTTTCTGGAGCCCGCTTCACACTCGGCCTACCTGGTGGGGAGCTAAATCTTAATTACCTCCCCACAGGCACAGATGGGATAATTACATTTTGCTGTTTCTTAGTTTTGCTGCCTCCCACCAACCACTCAGGAACTCCAAAGGGAGACTGGGGACACAAGCAGCAAAGTCTTCCCCCCAGCCTCCCCGTTTCCACTGAGACCACCACCAGCTTCCCAACTCGATTCAATTCAACCCACATTCATCAAGCAACGTTAGCATCCAGGCTCAAAAACCTCTTTTCCCTTTCCTGGGGCCACCAGGGCTGGACAATTCTACATACAAGGTGCATTCGTTCCCAACTGTCTGCTCAGAGAAGCGGCCACCCTCAGGTTAATCCTCAGCGCCTCTGGACAATAGCCTAACTGGTCTCAGGCCTCAGATCTCTCCCAAAGCTATTCATCACCAAGCAGCTGTTAAAGCAAAGTCTCTAACCCACTGACCTAACCAGGTCACTCCCCTGCTCAAGAAGCTCCTTTTGCTCTCCTCTCAGAGCAAACACACTAATGGACTATATAAGCTCCCTAAGGGCAAGACTGGTTTTTTGTTTTTGTCTCAGTATCTCCAGCAACCAATCGAATCTGGCTGAATTGAGCAGAAAGGCAATATTCCGAGCCTGGCTACCTCCAAATCCAGTGCTGTTCCCCCAATAGCACTCTGCTTCTTGGGCAGTTGGAACAAACTCATGGAGATCTTTGAATACCACCAGGCTAAGAAATATGGCCTTCATCCAGTGAGCCATGGGGAGCATCACCTCCTCAGAACTATGCTGTAGGGAGATTCAAGCTCACACTTACACCCCATTAGGTTTGTAAGGGACCTCATCTGGGCCAGTGCCTCCCCCTAGGCTGTTGGTGAGGCCACTGCAGGCTTGGGAGGCTCTCTCTAACTTTGATTTTTCTTCCATAGCCATGCTCAAGTCTTATGCTCTGAGAAGAGGCCCTGGGGCCTTTTTCTGATTCCCCAAAGCTCCCTCTGGGGGGGCCCCCTGCAACAGGCTGCAACAGTCCCTGGAGATGGCACAGGAAGGTACCCTCTGTTCCACATTTCTTTCTAGACAGTTTCCTGGCCCCAGCCCCCATCATTCCTCAGAGTCACATCTCCAAAGGCGGTGCCTCAGATGTCAGCACAGGGAAGATGAGACCCCTGTGAGGAGAGGAAGGCAGGGGTACCAAGGCAAGGTCCAGAGATTAAAGGCACAGGTTATGAAAGAGCAGCCATCCGTGGGGCATAATTAGACTGAGATAATAGCTCATGTTCCAGGGCAAGCAACACAACAAAGAAATGGGAAGCTGGAGGATAGCAAGGTTTTCTAGTCACCAAAACCCTTTGCATGCATTCTCTCCTTGGTCCTGTCAACCACCTCATACCATAGAAGAGCAAAGGTTATTACCCCATTCTACAGAAGGGAAAACAGAAACACAGAGAGATGATTTCCCTTGTCTCAGGGCACTTAATCTAATAAATGTTAGGGCTGAGATTCAAACTCAGGAACCTGATTCCAAGTAAAGCTCTCACCCTTCCCATGAAAGCCACCCCACCTCAAAACACAAGTTTGCTGAATAGGTGAGCTGGGGCTGGCTGTTCACTGACCTGGATCTGCAGCAGAAGGAAGTTGACAGGGTGAGGGTGGGTCTAGAGGCATTGGAGAAGCAAGTCAAGGGGCCTCAGCAGCTGGAGCACTGCATTGGGAGGCCTTGGTTCTCTTGGGGGCCTTTGTCCCATCAAGTCTCTCCATCCCTTTCTGGAACCTCAGGAAACACTCAGCTTTGGTCACAAGCCATAACCCTTTGGCTGAGGCCTTGACCTACCTCAGATGCATAGAATGTCCAGACTTCCATGGAAAGGGCTCAAGAGCAGGGCTGAAAAGAGCATTAGAACAGGAATGTCCCAGCTGGGAGGGATCTTCACAAGGGAGAATGGCAAAGCTGGCACCTTCCATATTTGCCCCAGTCCATCCCCTTACCTGACAGACCTAGTTAATCCACTGACTACTATCATCCTGAAGATAACATCTCCCCTCAGGCAGAGTCAAAAGCAAGGGACTTTTTCCTTCTCATGTTAAATGAGCAGATAGTTGGTTAGTCTGGGAGTCAAGAAGGCAGACAGGCAAATCCTACCTACAACATGCTGCTATCTGTGTGATCTCCTAAGAGAACAGATGACAGAGGAATTATGGATGAACATAGGAAAGAGGAAGGGAACAAGCATTTCCATAGCACCTACTAGGTGCCAGCCATTGTGCTAAGTGCTTTTGACAACCTCAAAATCACCCTGCAAGAGAGGTGATTTTACAGTTGAGAAAACTGAGGCAAATGGAAGTTAAGTGACTTACCCAGGGTCACACAGTTAGTATCTGAGATCAGATCTGAACTCAGGTCTTCCTGACTCCAGACACAACACAGGCATAGCTTCCACACTGAGAGGTCATCACAACACTGAAATAATAGGTCTGGCCCACCCACCCTGCAAAAAGGGACTTCATTTAATGGCTCATTTTTCTCAGTTTTTGCTTCTTGGCCTGTCCCTAAGCATAACTGAACCCCTAGCCTTCGTGGTTCCACAGGATCAGGAGCTGGGGAGGTGCCTTGGACCCAGACAGCTGATGTCACTTTTACAAGGTCAAATGGGTCTTCTGCCCTCAAATCTACCAGATTTCTGATCCTTTTAAAGAAGCAGCCTGATTTCTGTTAGACTTATTTCTTTTGTCACCTAAGCAGGGCTTACAGTCATCCAGGTTAAATCATGACAAAGTTTGGCCTTCCTTTGCTGTTGTTCACATAACAGCCCAGAAAAATCTCTAAGGAGGAAAAATTGTGGAGTCAGGACTTTGGGGGCCCTCAGGACACCTGCCAAGGAAACTTCTGTCAACCCCACCATTTTTTCAGCCAAACCTGTTCCACTACTTCCCTCTCCCCCCCCCATTCCCTCTACCACCCCCTTTCTGACCCCAGGCTTGTTGCTATCTCATTGGCTAAAGGCTAGAAGTGACTGACAGATGGAGGGGAGCCAAGGCCATGCAACCCCCATCAAAGCGGCCCTTTGTAAGGGGAAATAGTGATGAGGGAAGTTGTTCGAACTACTAAGGGAAGAAAAAAAGGCCCGGCCTTGGAGTGAAGGGGCCTAGGTTCAAATCACAGCTGTGACCTTGGGCAAGTCACTTTTACTCTGCTGCTATAAAATGAGGGGGTTGGGCTAGATGCTTTTAAGGTCCCTTCCAACCCTACGTCCAATGATCTTTGGAATTTCCAAGAGTCCCCAGAGGTGACTCACTCTGGGAAGCTTCATCTCCCCAGGAAAACCGTTTTGGTGGTACCTCCCAAACATTTGGCTTGGAGTTTAACTTGTTCTTGGACAGAAAAGATTTAAGAGGGAAATGTAATAACTGTCTTCAAGGCTCTGAAGGCCTGATAAATAGAAAAGGGGATAGATTTATCGTGACCAGCTCCAGAGGGAGGAACAAGGAACAACAGAGAGAAACTATGAGGAGGCACATAGACACTTTAGAAAGAAAAACCTCCTCCTAATCAGACTTGCCCCACCGTGTAACTGGCTGCCTAGGGACATAGAGAGATGCCCATAGCTGGAGGTCTCCAAGCAGAGACTGGTCAGGAGGACTGGACTAGCTGCCCTATGCCATCCCTGCCAGCATCAAAACCCTGGACCCTGCAAAGTGAGGGAGCTCAGGTTCGGAAGACTGGACATCACAGCATTCACACACACTAAGGTTTTCTCCTCCAAGCAGATCCCCAGAATGCTGCCAACTTTTCTAAGGCAGAACGTGATAGGGGGGAAGGAGCAATTAGCTGGCCTTCAGTCCCAAATGCCCCTCCACAGGTACGTGAACCTCAACCAAGTCACTTCCTTATTCCATTCCCTCATGGGCAGGGTGAGACCACAGGTGAGGCCACAGAACCCAACCACAGAACTCCAGGTGGAGCCCTGTATTTTGTCGTGTTGGGTTCTTCCAACTTGTGTCTGAACATCTAAGGCCTCTGCCAGAGCTCCTATGGAACAACCGCAACTTCACTAGCCTGAGATTTCTATCGAACCAAGTGCATCTCACTGAGTGACCCAATGGTCTGGAGTAGGCAGATTAAGTAATTAGCACATCAATGAGTTCTTTTTGGATTGATCTTCATAGATTGATGTACTTCTAGCAAATCTATTAAAAGGTACAGGTGTGGGGAGGAGGGGAAAGGGGCGAATCCACATGGTTTACTTACTTTCCTTTAGAAAAAGAGCAGATGGAACAGTAAAGACACAAGCCACGCTATCCAAGGGTGCTCCAGATACAACGATTCATTCATTCATTCAGGAGCACTTAGCACAGCTGTGTGCAGCCCTTAGAGATGACAAACAAAAGTAGAGGAAATATTCTTTCCCTTCAAGGAGGTTGCAATCAAAATTGAAAAAATTAAGAAGTGGACGGTGTACAGACAACTTATTCTACAGTAAACATTTGAGAATGAGAGTGTTACAAGACCATAGGGTTCAGAATTGGAACAAATCTTAAGAGGTCATTCAGGCTTAGCCCTCCCTTTTACATATGAAGAAATTGAGGCTCAAATAAGAGGCCACACAGGAGGGGGTAGGGCTGGCCCCCAGTTCCCTGGCTTGCCGTCCAACACTCCCATCACTATCCTCAACACTATCTAAGCCACACAGAGCACAAAGCCAAGGTGGGAGGGGCTATTCTCTGACAGGGATGCTGAGAGAGGAGGAGGAAAAAGAGCCAGGAAAGGAGACTCACAGAATATTAGAAGGGACCTTAGAAACTGCTTGCTCCAGCCTCCTCATTCTATATAGGTAAGGAAACTGAGACCCAGAAATGCAAAGTATTCTCTCCAAAAATCACATGGCAAATTCAAGGTAGACCTATGTCTCCTAATAAGACCCAGGTCTACTGTAGTTCCCAAAAGGTAAAAGCACTTTTGCATTTTTATCCTACCTTGCCCTATAATGCTGCTCCTGTACCAATATCCCTTGGGACCCATGTTTGCTTTCTAGGGAGCTGGCAAGGGGCCCTCTAAGGGTAGATCTGAAGGCAGGCTCCTGGGTTGGAGCCTCAGATCCCAACTTTAACACTTACTTTCTGCATGTCCTTGCCTTCATATTCTCTGCATTCATCTAGAATGTTCTTGAACTGGTTTATCCAGATTGTAGAGAGGATTCAAAGTCTGGTTTCAGCTTGGATCTGACATTAATTAGTTGTGCAGCCTTGGATAAGTCACTGCCCTTCTTCAAGTCAGTTTCTCCATCTCAAAAGTAAGGAGGCTGACCTACATGGTCTCACAGATCCCTCCTGCTATGATATTCCATGCTCCACGTTCTAAAGTACTGGTCCACATCTCACATTCTATATTCCATGGTCCCTCCCAGCTCTCATTCTCACTGTTCTCAAATCCTTTCCAACTCTCACACTTTCTGATTTAAGATCCTTTCCAGCTCTAATGTTCCATATTCTAAGGTTCCTTCCAGATTAAAAAAAAAAGCCTATGAAAATGTTGCTTTCTAGTCTTTGATTGGCAAAGCGCCAGATGACAAGCCAAACTCTGAGAGTTGGAAGGTCCCTCCCAGGTTCCAATGCAGGAAACTGCCTTCACCACCTTTCTAAGAGGTGGCCATCCAGCATCCTTTCATTTGTCCTCCAACAACGGGAAAGACCTGAGCTCGGAGTGTCATAGTCCAGCCAGTATTCCCAGGGACTGAAGTGACTTTGAGGAAGAGTCTGGTAGCTTCCTTCCCTAGCATCAGGCTGAGAGCTTGAAGACAGAGTATCCACAACATGCCCAACCTCTCCATAATTACCTGCCCTGGCACTCTCATCCCTGAATTTCTTTGAACTTTTCTTGAATTTGTTTCTATTTCTGGCTTCAGCACCTTGAAGGTAATCTGATTTTCTCAGCCCTGGGACAACCCAGAGCACCTGATTTGGGCCTTTCTAAAACACTTCTCATGCAACATTTTGTGTTAGAGGTGTTTATGCTTGGGTCTCATCCCCTGTTGGACTATGAGCTCCAGGAGGGAGGGCATCTGCCTTTTCCAAATTTGGGTCTCCAGGGGCGGCTAGGTGGCGCAGTGAGTAGAGCGTCGGCCCTGGAGTCAGAAAGACCTGAGTTCAGATCCGGCCTCAGACACTTATCACACACAAACAAAAACCTAGCCGTGGGACCTTGGGCAAGTTACTTAACCCCAACTGCCCTCCAAAAAGCAAAAAAAAAATTGGGGTCTCCAAAGTGCTGTGCTCTGTACACAGCAGGGCTTTCAGAAATGTCCTTTGGTCATGACCTCTTCCCTTGTCCCCAAATGCAGAACCTACAGGTTTCTCAGGCCACATCTGACTCCTTAAAAGGGTTCCCAACCTAGTCCTCAGGTAAAATTAAGCCATGGACAAAACACAGCATTGGATCCTTTTAAATATTGAAAGGATAGCTAGAATGACAGGCTATGGAGCTCGAAGGGGCCTTAAAAAGCATCCAGTCTCTAGGACTATGATGTAGCTAGGTGGTAGAGCTGTACCTGGAGTCAGAACAACCTAAGTTCAAATTCAGCCTCAGACTATCAACTGTGTGACTCTGGGAAATCGCTTCACCCTGTCTGCCTCAGTTTCCTCATCTGTAAAAATGAACTGGAGAAGGGAATAGCAAACCACTTGTATCTTTGCCAAGAAAGCCCCAAATGGGTCACGAAGAATCAGACATGACCGAATGACTGAACAACTAGGATCATGGCTGGGATAGCCAATCAGCTGCCAGGTCTTTTAGAGCATCCCTCAGTGACATCTTTAGTACCTCTCCTCTTCTCTGCATTCACACAGACCCCACACTCACCTCTTACCTGGACTACTGCAATGGCCTCCTAATCGGCGTCCTGCAGGCTCCCTCCTCCCCAGCCAATCATCCCTACAGCTTCCCACCTGATATTCCTGAAGCCCAGATCTGACCATGCGGCTCCCCTACTAAAGAACCCTGCTGGTCAAATTACATGGCCAAACCAGCCCCTTCGATGCTTCCTATATACGACATCCCATCTACTTCTGATCCGATCCCTGGAATGCTCTCCCTCCTCATTACCACCTCTTTTGGAATCCTTATCAAAGGTCAGTCAATTTCACCAAGTGTCACCAAAAAGCCTTGGTGTCTATTTTGTATTTCCTTTTCTGTATACGTACATACATAGTGTTTCCTCTCTGTAGAATATAAGCTCCATGAGGGCAGGGACCATTTTGCTTTAGTCTTTGTACACAGTAATTGATGAATTAAATCGAATCTAATCCATAGGATACTAGGGTTTAGAACTAGAAGGACTGTTATAGGTCACCTACTTCCTCTCTACTTTGCAGATGAGGAAAATGGGGCCCAGAGAAGAGAAGGGACTTGTCCAAGGTCACAGAGTGGGTAAGTAGTGGAGCCTCATCATTGCTGTTGTCATTCATTGTTCAGTCATGTCTGGCTCTTCCCAACCCCATTGGGGATTTTCTTGGTAGAGATACTAGAATAGTTTGTCATTTCCTTCTCCAGCACATTCTGCAGATGAGGAAACTGAGGCAAATAGGGTGAAGTGACTTGCCCAGGGTCACAGAGCTAGTAAGGGTCTGAGACTACACTGGAACTCAGGTCTTCCTGACTAGCAGTGGGGAACTCGTGGCCTAGAAGCCAAATGTTCTGTGAAGTTTGGATTCAGTCAAAGTGCTGAGCTTGAGGACCAGGAGGGCCACATATGGGCCCTGAAGCTGCAGGTTCCCTACCCCTGTTCCTGACTCTAGGCCTGGTGTTCTACCCACCACCCAGCTGTCCACTGATCTGGTCATTTGCCTCTAATTTCAGTGCTCCCTCTACTACATCATTCTAGATCTAGTATCAAAAAATAATCACTGAATGTTTTGAACTGGAAGTACTCTTGTTTGAGAAATAAGTTTTATAGAGGAGAAAACTGAGGCCTGGAGAGACCTCTGCCCAAAGTAGTAGATAGTGAGTGGCCTAGTTGGAATGAGAACCTAGCTCTGGGGGCAGCTAGGTGGCATAGTGAACAGAGCACTGGCCCTGTAGTCAGGAGGACCTAAGTTCAAATGTGGCCTCAGATACTTGACACAAAAACTAGCTGTGTGACCTCTGTCAAGTCACTTAACCCCAGTTGCCCTCCAAAAAAAAAAAAAAAAAGAACCTAGCTCTGCTGGCTCTTAGCCACACCCATTCAGGCCCTCATTTCCTCCTGCCTATTTAATAGGCAATATGCTCCTAAGCTCCAGTCTCTCCTTCATTCTTTATTACTGGGGCCTAGACTGTACTGCCCTATTAAAGGGCCTAGACTATATTGCTCTAGAAGTAAGCTCCCCAAATTGACCTGATCTTTATCATTTAACCACAGTTCATTTCCCTGCTCAAAACTCTTTAATGCTCCCCATTTTCTCCAGGACTAAAGCCAAATGTGGCATTAAATTCCTTTCAAAATTTGATTACAGCCTGCCTTTCCAGCTTTCTCTCCTACTACTTCCCATCACACAAACTGGATCACTTTCCATCTTCCATTTGCATTTTGTCCTCTCCTGCTTTCATACATTTGCTCAGGCCATTCCCCACACCTGACATGGACCACCCTACCCCCAGATTTAAAAGAGACCTATAGAGAAAATGGAGGAAAGGGAAAGGTAGAGAGGATGAACACAAAGGCACAGCATGGTACTTTAAGAATAATGTCAGGATGTGGCCCTGGAGTCAGGAGGACCTGAGTTCAAGTCCAGCCTCAGACACTTAACACAAAAACTAGCTGTGTGACCTTGGGCAAGTCACTTAACTCCAATCACCCTCCAAAAAGCAAAAAAAAAAATTTTTTTAAAAAGAATGATGTCAGGACAAAAGAAGAAATACAATCTATCAACCATCATGTGAAAGATCACTGCCAAACATTTAGCTATAAGTGAACTGCAAGTTAACCCCCATCAAAATAGCAAAGATGACAAAAGATGGAAATAGTTCTTGGAGGGGACTGTGAGAAAACAGGAACGTTAATATACTGCTGGAAGAGGTATGAACTGATCCAAGTTCTGGAAAATTATTTAAAGTTCTTAGAATTAAACGAAAAAAGTCACCAAGCTGTTCACACCCTTTGACCCAACAATCCCATTTCAGGATATCTACCCCAAATAGGTCAAAAACCCCTACAGACACCAAAATACCTATAGAAGTATTTCTGGGGTGGCAAAAGACTGAAAATCAATTATACTGATTGGGGAATGGTTAAACAAATATTGGTAAATTAATGAAATGGAATATGTATGCCTTTAACCAAGTCATAAAGTACCATTAAGAAATGATGAATATTAAACACTTCAAATAAAGAAGACTTGTATAAATAGATACAGAATAAAGAAAGCAGAACCAGGAGAATAATGTAAACAACGATAGTAAAAATGTCCGGGGGAGAGGCGGGGGGAACTACTAAGAGACATTATTCAGACTAACATAATAACTAATCTTGATTCCAGTAAAATTTATTTCCCTCTTCTCCTTAGAGAGGTGGAGGACTACAAGTACAGAATGCTATATCCACTGTCAAAAATGATGGTTTCAATTAACCAACAAGCATTTATGAAGTACAATTATGTGACAAGCTCTAGGCTAGGCTCTGAGGATACAAAAATAAAAGTGAGATAGTCCCTGCCCCCATGGAGCTTCTATTCTACTGGGAGAGGGGAGGATACAACTTTCTTCACAAATAAGTAAATAATGTAAATACATAAAATAAATAAAGTGATGGGGGTGAGGGAGGGGAAGAGGGAAGAATCTGCCAAAGCCTCTATAAGGAGGTGGAATTTAAGCTGAGCCTTGAAAGGAACTAGGGATTTCCGGAAGCAGTGGTGAGAAAAGGGCCTAGACGGTACTAGCAAGAGCAGTGTCTTCAATCTGGAGAGAGAGCCTGGAGCCAGACCAGGAAGGGCTTTCAATGCCTAATTGAGAAATCTGCATTTTACCAGAGGAGGAGGAAGAATTGGGAGTCAGGGAGAGGCAGGGGAGTTTTGCTTAACTGGTTTTCTTAGTTATCAGGGAGAATTCTAAGGGGAAGTCAGTATATAGGGAAGTAGCAGGGATAGACAAATAAAGCAAAAACACCAAAAAAACCTTTCTGATAAGAACAAAGTCAGAATGCTAAAGCTCAGAATGATCTGAAGCTGATAAGGATCAAAGAAAGTTGAGGACCTGCTATTTAAAGCAAGTCAGACCACGGGCCAGAGGTGACAGAAGGAAGACTTTCTGGTGATTGTGATTGTTATTTTACTGCTTTTTTCTCTCGACAAGGACAATAATCTTTGGAATGGAAATGACATAATCAAAATAGCTCATGGGGAGCTGATACCCAAGTCGAGTTAGGAGCTTGGAAGACAGTACCTAATTGGTCTGGAAGAGTTGGCATCACTTGGCCAACATGAATGACACCCTTGGGTACTAAGAGAACTGACAGAACAATCTATTTAGGAAAGAGGAAGGTAAGGATAGAGGAAGGAAGGAAGGAAGAAGGAAGGAAGGAAGGAAGGGAAAGAAAGGAAGAAAGAAAGAAAGGGAGGAAGGAAGGAGGGAAGAAGGAAGGGAGGGAAGGAAGGAAGGAGGAAGAAAGGGAGGGAAGGAGGGAAGAAGGAAGGAAATGAAAAATCACTAACTGATATAATTTCTGCACCATTCTCAGTAATCTTTTCAAATGGAAAAGTGACCCAAAGAACAAAAGTCTGATTTTTA
This sequence comes from Gymnobelideus leadbeateri, assembly GCA_011680675.1. Lineage (NCBI taxonomy): Eukaryota > Metazoa > Chordata > Mammalia > Diprotodontia > Petauridae > Gymnobelideus > Gymnobelideus leadbeateri. The sequence goes on from WOXC01000391.1 coordinate 502,654, forward strand.
AAAGGGGCTTGGGGGTGGAAATGAAAGAGTAGAGTCTTAAAGTTTAAAGCTTATCAAGGAATTTGATATTGACTCTGTCAAAATTCTAGAATGTATTATTAAATAAAAACATACTAAAATCTTTAAAAGGAAAACACCTTAATAAGGAAGGGGGTATGTAGGTCCGTGGAAAAAGACAAGAAGTATGTTATACAAGACTGATTTCATTTTCTGATTTTTACAGACTAGTGAGTTGGTCAGGGAAATACTCTGGGTATACTTAACCAAGATTTCAGCAAAGTATTTGGCAAACCATCTCACAGCTGTGTGGGGCAGGGTAGATTCAGAAGATGGCTCTGGGCGGCTAGGTGGTGCAGTGAGTAGAGCTCTGGCCCTGGAGTCAGAAAGACCTGAGTTCTGAACCGGCCTCAGACACAACGCACACACAAATAAAAACCTAGCCGTGTGACCTTGGGCAAGTTACTTAACCCCAATTGCCCTCCAAAAAGAAAAAAAAGAAGAAGAAGAAGAAGATGGCTCTATGGGCACCCAAAGAGGAGTCCAGCACAGCATGACGCTAATCTCAAAGGTGCTTTCTAGGAGACAGCCCTAGAGTTTCTCTTGGTCCTGTGCTAGTTAACACTCTTAAAGATTTGGTCAAAGGCACAGATAGCGTGCTTCTCAAATTTACACATGACACAAAGTTAGGAAAGGTGGCTAGCATGTGAGATGACAAAGTGAGGATCCCAAAGCCCCTGACAGGCTAGGACACTGGACCAAATCTAATAAGATGAAATTTAACAAGAATATATGTGTTATGTGTATGCATGTGCATTTGGATTCCAAAAATCATACTCATAAGCACAAGATGAGGGAGGTCTAGACAGATGGCAGTTTCCCTAAAATGATCTGGGGTGTGAGTAGTCTGCAAGCTCCATTTGAGTAGGCAATAGGGAGTAGCAGCCAAAAAGTTAAAGGGTTCTCATGATCTTGATATGTGAGAACCCACTGAATGAACTGGGGATGTTTAGCCTGGAAAAGAGAAGGCTCAAAGAGGCCATGAAAGCTACTTCTGGTATATAAAGGGCTATAATACAGAAGGATTAGTCTTGTTCTGCTTGGTCCCAAGGGGTAAAAGCAGAAACCAGGATGCCAATCCTGACCCCTTTAAAATAGGAGTTTACTACATAACTAAGTTAGTGTGAGTAAAGAATAAAGTTCTCTCCTTTTAACATATTGCCCAAGTCATGTCTTTCCATCCACTTTCCTGAACCACCAAACTGAATTCCATCATGACAGCAGCCCCCCAGGGCCCAGCAGTCAGGATTCATGTACAGCAAGACCTCGAGGCCCTGTCCTATTCACCTAAGACTACCTTAGATATTTTGGCTGCCAAATCACAGTGCAGACTCATATAGAGCTTGCGGCCCACTAAAAACCCCAGATCATTTTCTGGGAAACTGTTATCTAGCCAGTGGGAAATGGGCTCCTCATGTGAAGTTGACTCCTGAACTGGCTATCATCCTGTCTTCAACTGAGTTAACTGCTACATATCCAGCATCAGACAACTGACGAAAGCTTGTCTTCAGTGTAATTCAAGGATCCAAGTGGATCCAAAAAAAAAAAAAGTTCAGAGGCTGGTGTGTGTGTGTGTGAGATTTTTTTTTATTTAAATGATAAAAACATATTCCTGCCTTCTAAAAATGAGTCATAATTTGCCTTAAAATAAACACCAAAAATCTGAAAGAGAAAAAAAAATCCACATCCAAACCCCCCCACCCAAACCCTAATTATAACCTTCTCTCTCAAAAGCCGTCCAATTATCAGCTCCCAAGAAGAGTATAATAGCTGAGGAGGCACCAAGCTCATTTCCTCCTGCAACAGAGTCTTCCTCCCTTCCACGCATATGCAGGAGGGGAGATGTTCTCCCAGAGCATTAGCTGCCCAGCTAATGCGTAGTTAATGTAAGTGTTTGCAGAAAAACACTACGAGAATTTTCAAATAGAAACAATTAGCATTCATGGTAATTTGCATCTACTTTCCCCCAAGCTGGAGGTTCTGCATTGCCATCAACCTCTAGATTTTCTCTCAGTGTTGCTCAAATGTCCCTCAATTCAGTTCAATCCAACAAACATCTATCAAAAGCCTACCACGTGCTGGGTGCTGGGGATACAAAGACAAAAGGAAACCAGTTCCTACCCTCAGGGAACTTCCATTCTACCAATCCAGTTGCTGGCCAAAGGACCTGGCAGGAGTGTTCCAGAGAATGTCAATACTACCAGTGACTATCAACCGACTTTTCGAAAGGTCTTTCTTGATCATCTTCCAATTCACAAGTAAGGAAAACTCTGTGGCTGAGCCCTATATGCCTCTGAAGGGGCATTTCCTCACCGATTAATAGCCCTGGAACTTCTGGGTAGTGGCCCCTCATAACTCAGTTCTTGGGATTCTGGAGTTCCCAGATTCCCCCCAGGTCTCCATCTCCAAATGTCCCACCATCTGTCCAGTTACACAAGTTTTAGAACTTCAGTCATCCTGGCCCCTCCTTCTCTCTCCCTCAGTTATTCTATCTGTTGTTGTTTGTCCTTTGTACTCAGAGGATCAAGGACATCGTGATGTCAGGATCAAGGTACAGTGTATTGGACTGTGGATGACTAGACCAATAGGAGCTCCGAAGGCTTTCTAGCACAGGTTGGGTACTAAGTAACACTAGGAATGAAGATGGCTCTGGATATTGCCACTGTATCTAATCAAAGCTCATCAATCCTGCCTCTACCCAATTTCTCACATCTATTTCCTTCCAGTTTCTCTTTACCTGGCTACCTCCTTAGTTCAAGACCTCAACATTTCTTGCCCAGGCTCCTAACTGGTCTCCGTGCCTTAAGTTTCTCCATCGTCACTTTATCCTTCACACAGATATAAAAAAAAATCTTCCTAAGGTACCTCCTCTGCTCCAAAATCTTCAGTGGCTCCCCACTGTTTCTAGGATAAAATACATAATCTGTTGATTAGAACCCTCAACTGCCTGGCCTGATTTCAAATGGCTTCCCTTTCATGTACTCTGCATTTGAGTCAGATGGACTACTGTTTGTTCCCCCAACTCAACAAGTCTTTTCCAGAGACCTCTGTGGGAATTCAAGGGAATTCATTAACCCTACCCCTCATCCCTCCACCTCTCAGATTTCTTCCTTCAAGGCTAAACTCCTGTGCCTTCCTCCAATTCAAAGTCTTTTATCCTTATCCCAGGCGTTGTTCCTGGTTGCCCCTCAACACTTCATGAAAATTGGACCCCCTCCCCAGTGGAGTCTAAGCTCCCTGAGGGAAGGGACTATTTTTAATTTAAGGCTTTAGATTCTTTAGGGCCTAGACAATTTTCTTGCATAGAGTAAGCCCTTAGTTAATATTTGCCAGCTGGGAAGGTGAACAGATGGAAGCGTGCATTTACAGATTCATTTACTCACCCTATTATGCTTGGGGTCCATGGGGGGCGTGGGAGGGGATTTTCCCTTACTCCTAGTCCCAGTAAGGTAGCTATTATCTCCATTTTATAGACAAGGGAAGTTTAGGTGAGAAAGGTTTGATTTCTTTACAAATCACAGAATCTAAATTGGAGTTGACCTCTTAGTCCAGCTTGTCCAACCTAAATCTGTATAGGAATGGGCTTTCCGATCCCTTCACTTGGTCATCTAGCCTTTGCTTCCAGACTTCCTGTGGGGAGGAGGCCATTCCACCTTGGAGTAGATGTAAGTGTTCGGAAGTCTTTATTTACATAAAGCCTGTTTACAACTTCTTTCCTTCTTTACTCCGAATCCTGCCCTCGGGGGTCAAACAGAACAGACCTAATCCCACTTCTTCTAGATAATCCTTCAAATGCCCCAAATCAGCTATAGTGTCTCCCTCTTTTCTACTCCAAGCATCCCCAGTCCTTCAAGCTATGATCATGTGGCATAATCTCACAGCCAATCAGCCTCTTCTGGGTGTTCTTTGAGTTATCAATGTCCTTTGGGAAATGTAGCTTTTGGAACTAAAATCAATATTATGTCAATAGTCTAACCAGCCAGAGTACAGAGGCATTTATTTGCCTTCCTAGTCCAGGACACCATGCCATGCTAATTCCCAAGATCACATTGGTTTTCTTGGCTGCCATATCATGCTATTGACTCACGCTGAACCTGCAGTCCACTAAGATCCTCAGATCAGTTTCAGGCAAATTGCTGTTTAATCATAACTTCCCCAGATTGTACTTGTGGAATTGATTCCTTAAACCCAGGTGTGAGACTTTATATTTATCCCAATTAAATGTCACCTCTTTAGAGTATAATATTCTAGCCTGTCATATTTCTGGAATTCAGCTATCATACAATGTGTCCCACCTAGCTCTATTCAAGTCACTGATTTAAAAAAAGAAGTTAAACAATCAAGCGCACATCCATGAGCCACTGAATTGCAGATCTCCTTCCAAACTGGCATAGAACTATTAATGATTATTGGAGCACAGCTACTCACCAGGCTCACTAGGTCAGGGAAAAGAAATAAAGCTATTTTCAGTGACAGATGAGGATAGGTACCCAGCCCTACCAGTAGACCCTCTCAGGAACTGGGTTTGGTGCCCTCCTCACCCAGGCTCCTGTCCTAGCACCTCTGAATTCAATTTATGTCACAGGACCCCAGAGGGTGGGGCTCTAGACTTGGTCCCTGGGAATGAATGGATTTGGAGGTCTCTTCCCTCAGAAGCTACTGCCACCTGTGAAGGCCATGCCTACTCTACCTTGTTTCACTGAAGCTTCTGAGAGGCTATGAAAAGTCTTCAAAAGAATAGTTTTTTTTTCTTTTTTAAAAAAAAACCACCTGACAACATGGTCAAAATCATTAATAAAAAGTAAAATGTAAATTAAAACATCCTGCCAACTAGCAAAGATGCCAAAAAATGGAAAATCTCATTGGTGGATCTGTGAGAAGACAGACATGCTAATTCATTACTGACAGAATTGGGAACTGGTTTGACCTTTCTGGAAAACAATCTGGAATTATGCCCCAAAAAGTCACTAAAATGTTTAGGCCCTTTGAATTACAAAGTTTACTACTATCCCAATGAGGTTGCTGATGGCAAAAAGAAACTCCTATGTGCAAAAAAATGCTCATAGCAGCATTGTTTTGTGAGAAAAATATAAAAACAAAATATGTAATCAAGGACTGGGGAATGGCTGAACAAATTAAGGTTTGTGAATGGAATGAAAAATTGCTGTGCCACAAGGAATGACAAATACCAGAATTTGGAGAAACAGGAAGACTAGTACGGGTGACCTCTGGTCAAAGAACAATAACGCCAATGATGACAGTGGGAAAAAATCAGCATGGAGAGGTCACAAAACTGTCCAAATATAATGGATGATGCTAGTACCCCACTGTCAAAGTTAAAGGACATATTGCTCCTTTCTATTTAAAATCCAGAAACTAATTTTTGTAGGTCTCCTTAATTCTTTAAAACAAACAAACAACCTTCACTCATTCCTTTACCCTATCAACCTTTTTTTATCTAGTCTCCCTTTTACAGACAAGCCAGGCAGGTAGGTGGCACTACATCGGATAGATAATTGGGCCTGGAGTCAGGAAGACCTGAGTTCAAATTTAGTGTAGAACTCTGAGAAAATCGCTTAACTTCTGCTTCCCTCAGTTTCCTCAACTGTAAAATGGGAGTATTTATAGCACCTACCTCCCAGACTTGTTGCAAGAATCAAAAAGAATATTTTTAAAGCACTAAACACAGTGCTTGGCACACAGCAGGTACTTAATAAATGCTTAAAAAATTATTAGGAAAAAAAAACCCATCTGTTGCCTCCCCTTCCTTACCCCTCAAGCAATCTCACTTCTGACCCTGCCACTCAACTCAAACTGCTCTCTTCAAGGTCACTAAAGATGTCCTAATGGCATCTTCCTCCTTCTTTGACCTTTCTGCAGCTTTTAACACTGGTGACCAACCTCTCCTCCTTGATACTAGCTGTTGAATGAATACATGAATGAAAAGGCATTTATTAAATGCTTACTATGTACAAAGCATTGTTCTAAGTGCTAGAGATACAGATAGAAAACATTCTTATGGGAAGCAGGCAACACATGCAAGTTTCAGCTACAAGTCATTTAGAAAGGACCAGTGGTCCTTAGGGCACAGCAGCAAAGCAGATGGTAAGGCATCTTCTTTAATGTCATGTCCACTAATAGAATCATCTCCGTTTCAGATCTGAACTACTTGACAAGGTCAAGGCCAGTGGCTAGGGTTTCTAAGGAATTGGGGGCTGCAGCCCCCGAGGAGCAGTTGCTTCCTGGGATGATGGCTGCTGGGGTGGGACTCTTGGGCTCAGGGTCCCGTCTCCATTGGGGTCTGAAGGGAGGTGGTAGTAGTTGAGGTGATGGTGGTAGTTTGACCCACCTGGCAGAGCAAAGAAGTAAAAAATGGTCAATTTTTAGGCACATGCTCCTGCCCCCTGTCTCTCCCTCAGGTTCTAAGTTGGTGGAGAAGGCGGTCCCCTTTCCATAGGAGCCATTTCCCTGACTTATGGGGAGGTGGTGGCAGGGAGGGTCTGGGTTAGAAGCAGAGCCAGTGGCTTGGGGATGGTGCTATTCCTAGGGCTCTTGGGTCTGTCCATTGATAACAGCTGGTCAGCAGCTGGGGTTGGTGCTGTTGAGAAATCTGGGCCCCTTCTCCATAGTGATTGCTCCTCTTGATGCCTGTAGGATCTGGGTTATTTCCATCTATCTTCTCTTGGCTTCCATGACATTCCATTCTCCTGTCATGCTGCGCTCACCACTGCAGCCTGGTGCACACCCTCCCAACACGATCTCTACCTCCCTTTGAAACTGGGTTTCTTGAGGAGAGCTCCCGCCATCTAGGCAGCCTCAGCCACCTAAACACATCCTCCCATCATGCTGCTATGCCTATCCCTTGGTGAACCCCATCATGGGCCACCAGCATCACCTCCCCCCACCTCCTCAAGGCAATAATAAGACCATAGCTTTCTAGACAGGACACATCAATTATCCTATGGCTTCACTCACCATCCCTGGGATTTCACCATTCCCAGGCCACTGACCCCCTTTATAAGCATGTTGTCTTGCCCTATTAGAATATAAACTTCTTATTGTTGGTGGAATTGTGAACTGATTCAAACATTCTGGAGAGCAATCTAGAACTATGCCCAAAGAGTATAAGTAATTTCATACCCTTTGACCCAGCAATACCTCTTCTAGGGTTGTATCCCAAAGAGATCATAGAAGCAGGAGGAAGACCCATATGAACAAAAATATTTATAGCAGCTCTTTTTGTGGCTGCAAAGAATTGGAAATTAAGGGGGGACCCATCAATTGGGGAATGGCTGAACAAGTTGTGGTATATGCTTGTAATGGAATACTATTGTGCTATAAGAAACGAGGAGCAGTTGGACTTCATATTTACCTGGAGAGGCTTATACAAACTGATGCTGAGTGAGAAGAGTAGAACCAGGAGAAATTTGTATACAATCACATCCACAACATATGTGTGATGGCCAACTATGACAGACTGGACTCTTCTCAGCAATGCAGTGATATAAGTCAATCCCAAAAGACTCATGAAGGAGAGAGATGTCTACATCCAGAGAAAGAACTAGAAAGAACTGAGTTTGAATCCTGATGGAAGCAAACTACCTGCTCTCTGTCTTTTTCTTGTTTGGTTTTGTTTCCTCTTTCCCATTGTTCATTCCATCTGATACAATCCCTCTTTATAACCTGACTAATGTCTAATGGGAAAGTATATGCAGATCCTATACTTGATTGTATGCCACCATGGCTGGGGGGTGGGGGGAGTATTTGAAACTCAAGGAACTGAATCCTGTAAACTAAAAGTAAACAAACAAATTAATAAAAACAAAAAAAATTTTTAAAGAGAAAAAAAGAATATAAACTTCTTGAGAGCATGGCCTATGTCTCTTTTGTCTTTGTCTTTCCACTGCATAGCACAGTGCTTAGTACACAATAGGCCCTTAACAAAATGCTTCATTCAGTCATTCCTTCCTGCCTGGTTCTCCTCCTCCCTCTCTGAGCTTCAGTTTCCTTCCCAGAACCATCAGCCCACCTGACTGCACTCATTTTGGATTTGTTTGACTTCTCCACCAGGCCCCTGCTCCTGGTACATGCCCCCTCACTTTTCAGCTTTCATTTGTGTACTGTCTTCCCCCATTAGACTATAAGCTCCTTGAGGGTAAAGACTGTCTTTCTTTTTCTTATTTCTATGCCTAGTGCTTAGCACAGTGCCTCACACATAGCAGGTGCTTAATAAATGTTCAGTGACTATCAACTATACATGTTCTCACCCCCAACTATGAGAACTGCTCAGCCCTACCATGACTCTGGCTTGGGGTCTTTTCTCTCTTGGCACCCAAGGGCTCTTAATCTAGAGGCTTAATCTCTGGGACTTCAAGGAGTTCATGAGGGCAGCTAGGTGGTGCAGTGAATAGAGCACTGGCCCTGGAGTCAAGAGGACCTGAGTTCAAATCTAGCCTCAGACACTTAACACAAAAAAACTAGCTATGTGACCTTGGGCAAGTCACTTAACCCCAATTGCCCTCCAAAAAGCAAAAAAAAAGGAGTTCATTAACTTTGAAGGGGGAAAATGTAACTTTATTTTTACTAACCTCAAACTGATACTTCACATTTCCTTCACTTATTTAAAAACATTATTCTCAGGAGGGATTTGCTAGCCTTCTTCAGAGGCCTATGCACAGAAATGGTCAAGAATCCCCACTCTACATTCTCTTTATTTATCTCTTCTCTCAAGAATTCATTATGGGGCAGCTAGGTGATACAGTGAATAGAGCATTGACCCTGGAGTCAGGAGGACTTGAGTTCAAATCCAGCTTCAGACACTTAACACTTACTAGCTGTTGTGACCTTGGGCATGTCATTTAACCCCAACTGCCCTGCCCTCCCCCCTCCAAAAAAAAAAGAATTCATTATCACATTAATGTAGGTGACTTTCAGATCTGGACCCAATCTCTCTCTCCTGGTACCAGTCCTACCTCACCAACTGCCTGCTGGACCTCTCTACCTATATGCCCCATCAGGCTCTCAAACTCAACAGTTCCCACTCCTCCAAACTTCCCTGCTTCTTTTGAGGGTGCCATTATTCTACCAATCACTCAGGTTTGTGACTTTGGAGTCATTTTTTTTTACTCCTTTCTCTCCCTCACCCCCCATATAGAATCAGCTGCATTTTTTTATAAATTCTGCTTCCACAACATTCCGTTCTCTCCACTTATTCATTCTCCACCTTGGCTCAGGTCCTCATCATCTCTCACCTAGGCTATTACAATAGCCTCCTCATTGGCTTCCCTGCCTCCAATCCAATCCTCTGATCAAGAATCTCCAGTAGCTCCCTATGGCTTGCAGGGGTGGGGAACCTGCGGCCTTGATGCCACTTCACTTAGTTTAGATTCAGTCAAAGAGCCGAACTTGAAGACCTAGCAGGCCACATGTGGCCTGGGGGCTCAAGTTTCCCCATCCCTGGCTTAAGGGATAAAACAAATTCCTCAGGTTGTCATTCTTAGGCCTCCACAATCTGCCAGCCTTTCCAGACTTATTTTCTGTTACTCCTATTCTTACACATCCTACCTTCCTGCCAAATTGGTCTATTCGTATTTCCCCAAACTCAGAGTTCCATCTCCCACCTCCATGCCTTCAAGGATGTTGTCCCACCTAACTCACCACTGCCTCTTAAGATCCCTAGCTCCTCCCATAAAAAGTCTTTCCTGATTCCCATGATTATCTGTGTTCTCTCCCTCCATTATTTTTGTTCTCTCCCTCGATCCTCAAAATGTCTTCTATTTACTTATCTGTGTGGATATGTCATATCTCCCCAAGAGGGGTAAGTTTCTTGAGGGCAAAGGTCGGCTTTATATATGGCAGCATAATGCATAGTGAGCTTTTAATAAGTATTTGTTGACTTTATGTAATAGGGAGATTTTGTTGAACTATGCTTTGGGTCCAGTTCCAAGTTCCAGAATCACCTAACTGTACTATTATCTAGCTCAGGTCTCCCTATGTTATACACAAGAATAGCAAAAAACACTTTGTTAAATACAATTTCAGTAAAGTATAGCATTCCTCTAATCTCCCAGTAACCCCATTAACAATAACAACAACAAGAAAAAGGAAACTCAGCTCTTAATGAAGACAGGTTGACTTTTTCAGATCACTGCTTCCTTTTCTAAATGTTCACCAACCCTCTCTTTAATAATACATTGTAGAATTTTGCCAAGAATCAAAGTCAAGTTCACCAGCCTATAGTTTGCAGACTCTCCTTTTTAACCCCTTTTTCTAAAATTAGGGCATTTTCCTTCCTGTAGTCCAACAAAGTTTCTCCCTTTCTCCATACTCTTTCAAAGCTCATTAACCGAGGAAGATTTAGTATTCCCACCTGCCAGTTCTTTCTGAATCCAAAGAGGTAATTCACCTAGGCCTAGTGACTATTCACCAAGTCTAGCTAGGGTGTTCTACATCTGATCTCAGTTATCAACTTCCTATTAACCATCTCCAGCCCTTTCCAATCCAAAGAGTATTCTCCTTGTTAGAGAAAACTGAAACAAATTAAGAGTTGAGTAGTTCTGCCTTCTCCCTATTACATATTTTCACCATTCCAGCCTGAAAAGCAGTCCTCTCTCCATTCTGGGATCCTTCTCTTTTCCCTAATATAGCTAAAAACCAACATGCCACCAACAAACCTTTCTTGTCCTTAGCTTTGCTCGTGAGCCTTGGCATACTGTGAGCTTTAGAACTCCAGACTGTGTTCTTAAAGAACCACACCATGCTTTTATAGTCATCCTCTGTTACCTGCCCTGGATTCCGTCCCCTTTTGTACATGTCTTCTTAAAACAAGGTGGCATTGAAGTCTTTGCTTTGGAATCCAACAGGATGCAAGAAGAAAGTCTGGCAGGGGGAGGACAGACACAGTATCTTGCCCCATTACTAAACTAAGGTGTAAAGACTTCTGTATCATGGCAGCTTTTTTTTCTTTTTTTCAGGAAAGCTATCACACATTCATAACACTAATTGATTTTCATAGCGAAGTGCACAGATGAGGTCTCTTTGGGAACTGCCTGCTACATTGGGGCTGGAGAGTTTCACTGGTGTGCCTTGGCTCCTTCATAAAAAATTTAATTAGCAGGGTCTCTGAGAATGAAAGCACAGTGAGGTCCCCAGCTATTGTGTGACGCCCCTCACTCTGATACACCGTGACAAATTAAACTGAGGCAAATTATGCCTGTCACACTGTGGGCACCAGAGGGATACCAACCAAGGAGGGCGGGAGGCAGCTTTAAGAGGTATTAGCAGGGAGGCCAGAGAAAAGTCAAAGCCAGAGGGCCTCCCAAAGATGAGGGAGATGAAGGGGGCTACTTGTCCCCCCTCCCATCTGTCAACCTGGATGCCTCCACTAGATGGAGGGGAAGAAAGAAGGGAGAGGCCAGTTACTGAGCCACCACCCTCTCAGTGGCTCTCTGGAAAAACATCTATCTTGTGATACTTCAATGATCCCATCAAAGTGGGGGTACTCCTTCCACTGGCACAGACTGCAAACTGGCCCCATCTGCCCATACTGTGCGATTCTTTGCCACGTCCCCTTCAAATCATCAAAGTGCTGGACATCAACCACTTATCTATTATTATTCGGTTCCTGAACTGTCTGGCTGTGATCATTCCCCCTACATGACCAGCCAGTCATATGTGACTTTCTCTCTGGGCTTTTGTACTGGCTGTCCCTCCTGCCTGGCAGGCTTCTCTCCTCACCTCTGCCTCTCGGAATCCCTGGTTTCCTCCATTGCTCAGATCAAATACTACTGTCTTCAGGGAGCCTTCCCTCTTCCCTGCCCAGACTATGCTGTATTCCTTTTGTACTCATTCCACAGATACTTTTCTATGTAGGTGGTATCTCCCTCATTAGAAAGGAAGCTTCTTGAGGGCTGAGACTGTCTTCCCATGCCCCAGGGCCTATGTAGCACAGTGCCTGGCACACGATAGGTGTGTTTCAAAATACTTGCAGACTGATTGATCACTGAATAAGTGGGACAGAGTTTATGTACTGCTCAGATCCCAAGGAAAAAGAACTGGTTGTGGGAGGATACTGGAGTCTAGAAGAAAAAAAATACCAGTGGGGAGGAAATGGAGGCAATGAGCCTAGCCATGTTATTTTCAAGGACTGTGACTATGAAAAGGAGAAGAAATACAGAGGGAAGAAATTAATCCCATGCTGGTTCAAGTCTGTGGACTGTATTTGGAGAATTATGGAGCTGCAATGGCCTCTAATGACCTCCTCTATTTTTCAGATGGGGCATCTAGGTAGAGCTGCAGTAGATAGGGGGTCAGGTCTGGAGTCTGAAAGACTCATCTTCCTGAGTTCAAAGCTAGCTTCACACTAGCTGTGTGACCCTGAACAAGTCACTTCACCTTTGTTTGCCTCGGTTTCCTCATCTGCAAAATGAAATGAAGAAGGAAATGGCAAACCACTCCAGCTTTTCTACTAAGAAAATCCCAATGGAGCAGTTAGGTGGCACAGTGAATAGAGCAGTGGCCCTGGAGTCAGGAGGACCTGAGTTCAAATCCAGCTTCAGATACGTAATGCTTACTAGCTGTGTGACCTTGGGCAAGTCACCTAACCCCAATTGCACTGCCTTCCCCCCTCCAAAAAGGCAAAAAAGGGGGCTCTGGCCCACATCACTTTCAGGCAGCTAGGTGGTGCAGTGAATAGAGCACTGGCCCTGGAGTCAGGAGGACCTGAGTTCAAATCCAGCCTCAGACTCTTGACACACTTACTAGCCATGTGACTTTGGGCAAGTCACTTAACCCCACTGGCCCTCCAAAAAGCAAAAAAAAAAAAAAAACCCCAAATAGGGTCACAAAGAGTCAGACATGGCTGAAAATGATTGAATACCACAAAATTTTGGAAATAGTGAAACTGAGGCCCAGAGAGGAAAAGGAACTTGCTTGAGGGCAAGTGAGCTCTTGAGCTAGAGATGTGGGAGAGAGCATTTGTGGAGATGTCATCCTTGAGGTGGGAACTATTGGCTATTCAGGGTCTGCTGAAGGAAGCTGAGGATCTGAGAATTTACAAAACTTGTCCATGATCACACAGCTTCCTAACTCCAAGCCAGCTGCTTTAACTCCTATGCCACGGGTGCCTCTCACTGAACTTTAGTCAGTCCCAAGGGTTAATAATAGCTGACATTACCATAAAACATTAGCATATACACACAGAGTCAAGTCTCGATTCTGCACATAGAGATTAATCCCTCTGGTCATTATCCAAAGCAATAGTGGCTTCCCCAACCCCTTCCCCTGCCGTCAATGGGGTGTGCTAAGAGAAGAAAATGTTCAAGAAAAATCAACATGGATGCATATAACATTCACTCCATTTCAGGTGAGCTTCCTCATCTAAAAAGCAGGAATAACATTTGCCTTGTTTACATCACAGGACTGTTGTATGGAAAGAGCTTTTCAAATCACATATTATGTTCTAATATAACAGGAATAATAATTCACAAACAGGTTAAGAAACTGGATCCACAGTCCTGACTTTTCAGTGCTCTGTGTGGGATTAGCCATAAGATCATAACATAGGAGACTCATATGGGATCTCAAAGTCCATTTTCTCCTCCTCTGGTGCATCATCATGCCAGGGTCTTAAAGGCTGTACTAGTGGAGGGTAAACTCTGACAGGTCCTAGCCCCAGCAGGTAAGGTGCCAAGGGCAGGCTAGGATACAGGTCTAAGTCTGCCATCAAAAAAACCAACCTCTCATTCAACTCAGAGAGGTCTATCATCAGGCAACTAGAGTTGGATTTTTTTTTCCTTTGGCCACAGTAACTTACGACGCTGGCCTCCTGGCTATTCCATGAACAAACCCCTCCATCTCTCAGCTCTGGGCATTCTCTCTGGCTGTCCCCCATACCTGGAATGTTCTCCCTCCTCAGCACCATCTATATACCTCCCAAGCTTCCTTTAAGTCCCAACTAAAATCCTATCTTTCACTGGAAGCTTTCCCCTACCCTTCTTCATTCTAGTGCTTTCCCTCTGTTAATTATTCCCCACTTATCCTCTATATAGCTTGCTTTGTCTATACAAGCATATCTCATTTTATTGTGCTTTGCTTTATTACACTTCACAGACCTTGCATTTTTTACACACTGAAGGTTTGTGGCAACGCAGTGTCCAGCAAATCTCTTGGTGCCATTTTCCCAAGAGCATGTGCTCACATTATGTCTCTGTGTCACATCTGGGTAATTCTCACAATATTTCAAACTTTCTCATTATGATTATATCCGTTATGGTGATCTGTGATCAGTGATCTTGGATGTTCCCATTGTAATTGTTTTGGGGCGCCACAGACCATGCCCATATAAAACAGCAATACGGGCTGTGTGTGTGTTCTGACTACTGCACTCACTGGCAGTTCCCATCTCTCTCCCTCTTCTCCAACCTCCCTAATCCTCAAAACACAACAATATTGAAATTAGGCCAATGAATAACCCTCGCTGTCCTCTAAGTGTTCAAGTGTAAAGGAAGAATCGATTTATGTGGCAAACTTCATTGCTGTCTTATTTTAAGAAATTGCCAGTCACCCCAACCTTCAGCAACTGCCACCCTGATCAGTCAGCAGCCATGAACATGGAGGCAAGACCCTCCACCAGCAGAAAGATTATGACTCACTGAATGCTCACATGATAGTTGGTATTGTTTTAGCAATAAAGTATCTTTTTTTTGCTTTTTGGAGGGCAATTGGGGTTAAGTGACTTGCCCAAGGTCACACAGCTAGTTTTGTGTGTGTGTGTGTGTGTGTGTGTGTGTGTGTGTGTGTGTGTTAAGTGTCTGAGGCCAGATTAATAAAGTATTTTTTAATTAAGGTATGTACATTGTTTTTTTAGATGTAATACTATCATACACTTAATAGACTGCAGTATAGTGTAAACATCATTTTTTTTTTTTGCTTTTTGGAGGGCAATTGGGGTTAAGTAACTTGCCCAAGGTCACACAGCTAGGTTTTTGTTTGTGTGTGGTAAGTGTCTGAGGTCGGATCCAAACTCAGGTCCTTTTGACTCCAGGACCGGCGCTCTACTCACTGTGCCACCTAGCCGCCCCTGTAAACATCATTTTTATATGCACTGAGAAACTAAAAATTTGTGTGACTCACTTTATTTCAATATTCACTTTATTGCAGTGGTCTGGAACCAAACCCACAATATCTACATGGTAAGACTGTTATTTGTTTACATGTTGTCTCTCCCATTAGATTGTGAGCTCCTTGAGGGCAGGGGCTGCCATTTGCCTATAGCACTTAGCACAGTGCTCGGCACATGATAGTTGCTTAATAAGTGTTTATTGATTGACTGGAGACAATATACTAAAGAAAAGGGCAGGTACAATCTGTGTTAGTGGAAAAGATACACAAAACAGTGAAATTAGGAATTCCTAAAGTATGTAAGAGGCCTCAGCGATCACCTAAGCCCAACTCTCCTTCCTAGGATAGGAATCCCCTAACAACTGGCCATCTAGCTTCTGCCTCACCAACTCCAGTGACAGGGGGAGCTCATTATGGTACAAGGCAGTCCATTCCATTACAGGACAGCTTAAATAGTTAGCAAGAACTAATTGATATTGGCCCCAAATTAACTTCACTATAATTCCCATAACTCCCATGAAGCAATAGATGACACAGTCGAGAGAGCACTGGCCCTGGAGTCAGGAGGACCTGAGTTCAAATCCAGTCTCAAACCCTGAGCAAGTCACTTTGCCTCAGTTTCCTTATCTGTCAAATGAGCTTAAGAAAGAAATGGCAAACTCTGCCAAGAAAACCCCAAATGGGGTCACAGAGTATCAGACATGACTGAAAGAACTCAGCATAACTCGCATGCATTATTCCTACCTATATCCTACCTGGCCTGAAATCTGATATGACACAGCTAGGTCCTGATTAGTCCGAATAACGAATCCCTCAAAGTGGCTGCACTATTCAAAGTTATGATTCTGTAAAATATAGTCATTAGTTCCAGCTCAATGGAAATATGTAGTTTGAATTCAAATAATTTCACCAGGGGGTAGGGAGAGGAGGTGGAGATTCATTATTCAAGTAGGACCTCGATATATAATGCAGAAGACTAGAGAGAAGAGAGGAAGGAGAGAGAGAGAGTAGAGAAGATCTCAAAGACATTTCTGGAGGCCTTTGGAAACCTGCATCCCAATCCTAGCTCCACCATCCTCCAGCATGAATAAGAGAAAAATGATTGTATATTGTTGGTTTAAAGATGCAAGGGCCAAGGGGTGGCTAGGTGGCACAGTGAATACAGCACTGGCCCTGGAGTCAGGAGGACCTGAGTTCAAATCTTCAGACACTTAACACTTACTAGCTGTGTGACCTTGGGCAAGTAGCTTAACCACAATTGCCTCCAAAAGCAAAAAACAAAAATTGGGGGGCAGCTAGGTGGCACAGTGAATAGAGAGCACTGGCCCTGGAGTTAGGAGGACCTAAGTTCAAAATCCAGCCTCAGACACTTAACACAGAAACTAGCCATGTGACCTTGGGCAAGTCACTTAACCCCAATTGCTCTCTAAAAAGCAAAAAAAAAAAAAAAACCAAAAAGATGCAAGGGTCCTTGGAAATCATGTGGCCCAATAATCTCCTCATTCTACAGAAGGGGAAAGTGAGGCCCAAAGCAGTTAAGTGATTTCCCTTGGCTCAGACAGCTAGTAGGTAGCAGGGCTGGCATTCAAACCCAAGTAAGTGCTCTGACCTCAACAAGGCCCTGGTTCTTCCCACTATCACCCACTGCCTTCCTAATCCATACCCCAAAGGCCAACCTTAGCATCCTGTATGTGGTTCTGCAGCTACATATGTACATATGTACCTGTCATGTAATGGCCCTTACTAAATGCTTACACTGTAGCAGGCACGATATTGGGAACCCCACCAAGTACCATGCTTGTCCTCCATGTCTGCTTTAAATAGCTGTTTCTGGGGGAAAGAAACACAGGTTATCGATAGCTCCTCGTTCCTGTCTCACTCACGCACACCTAACATTCATACACACACCTACATTCATCCACGGATCCTTCTCCTCCCCCTCTTTCCCTGGCAGTACAACACACACAAGCCCCCAGGGGATGGCAGGGGAAGGGTGGGGCCCATGCAGCCTCCAGGATAGACACCAGACTAAACATGGCCAGAAATAGAACTCTGCACTGTGCCTGTCCTGACGTTCCATCTGGTAGAACATGGAGGACTGGCGCGGGGGAAGGAGGGAATGAGGGAGGGAGGGAGAAGGAAGAGCCCAAAGGCAGCTTTGTGGGATTCAACTATTCAAGTCAACCAATGTTTATTAAGTGTTTACTATGTAGCAGGCCCTGTGCTCTGAGCTGGGAATCAAAAGATGAAAAATGCCATGGCATCCTGCTTTCAGCAAGCTTACCATCTTCCAGGCCAGATGGAGGACAAAGGCAAGAAAGAGATGGGCCAAACTGCTCGAGAAGTGAAGGAGGACTAGATCGCTTCTGACTGGCTGCAAGGGAGCCTCACACCTGAGCTGGGCCTTAAAGCTAAAGAAGGCTTTCCATAGGCAGACAGAAGGGGAAACAGGCCACATAAACCACACAAAGATGGGAGGGGATAGGATGAGATAGTCCAATTTGGCTGGAACATAAAGAGCATGAGGAGAAGAGATGTGAAATCAGATTGGAAAAATCAGCTGGAGCCAGATGGGGGAGGGAAGGAGTTTGTAGCTTATCCAAAAGGTCAGAGTCTTAACCCATGCTTTCCAAGGCTACAGGCCAAACTCAATGACTGAGTAGATCCGAACCGTCTGGGGCCATATTGAGCATCTTTCCTTTGGTGCTAAGGAAGGGTGGTGGACCCCAGTGAACCACATCTGGGGCATTGTGCTCAGGGCTGGGCACCATGTTTTTGGAACAGCTTTAACAAGCTACAAGTTATCAAGCAGATCATTTGTAAGCATCTGGAAAGGAAAATGGGGAATTAATGGGAAATGATTGTGCTAGACTGACTGTATTTCCTATTCTTCTTTTAACAGGATTGCTACAGGCAAGCACTAGCTTGGCCCCAGCTGATAAATTCTGGAGTCCTAACTGTCAAAGATCACCAGCTAAATTGTATAGAGATTGGATTTTACATTGGGGGAAGGAGAACCCACAAGCCAAAATGGCAGCTTCTCAACATAATTTTGATGCAGGGAATGCTATACATCTATTATACCTGGGTTTCAACAAAGCACTTGACAAAGTGTCTTACACCAAAGGTGTTAAAACTCTGGCAACAAAAGGCTCAAACCAGATTAAAATGTTATTGGGAAATATTTAACAAAATAAATACAAATACAATACAATATCATCTTAATTTGTAGTTTTCTAGATCAATGAGCCAGAGGGATCTGTTTCTAGTTGAGTTTGTCTCCACCGTCTTACATTATCCTTATGGGTTAAATGATAAAACAGTTAAGTGGCATCAGAATGAATTAAAGGACCATTAATGGGTTCTTATCAACTTGGAATGAGGTTCAGAATCTTCCAGGGTTCTATCCCTTGTCTTGATGTACTCAACAGACTATCAGGGGATTTACAGATGAGAGTGATTCTCTTTTTTACAGATGAGAAAAAGGAAAACCAAAGAGGTTAGATGACTTGTCCAAGGTCACACATATAGTCAACAGTTTAACTAGGATGTGAAGCCAGGCCCTACAACTCCAAATCCAGCCCTCTATCCATTATACCAATACATTATTCCAACACTATTGGTTAAAGTCATAGAAGGTATGTTGTCAACATCGCCAAGAACACAAATATGAGAGAGATTACTAACCTGGTAGATGACACAGTCAGGATCCCAAAAGATCTTACTAGGTCAGAAAGCAGGGCTAGACCTAAAAAGAGAAAGGTCATCAGGATAAGTAAAGTGACTTACAGTTAGGTTCAAAAAATCAATTGTACAAGTACAAGATGGGGAAGCATGGCTAGGTAATCAGGTCACATGAGAAGGACCCCTGGGTCTTAGTGGACAGGAAGGGAACAAGCAATTATTAAGCATTTACTATATACCAGACACCATGCTAAGTACTTGCTAAATCTTATCTCATTTGCTCAATTGGACTCCACAGTGTGACCTGGCAACAACAAAAATCTAATTTGATCTTTGGCTGTATTGAGAGGCATGATGCCCAGCATTAGGAAAGGCAGAATCCAGATGTCCTCAGCCCTGATCAGACAACATGTGAAGTGCTGGATTCTAGAATCTGTGGTGCCACATTTTAGAAAGAATAATGGCAAGCAAAAGAGCCCTCAGAGGAAGGCTACCATTTTTCTTCTGAGATCGCACGGTAGGGAGAAAGAGAGGAGGAATTATGAAGGAGGAGATTCAGAGAGTTTGGGAATTGTTCATTAAGTCCAAGACTGAAATCTGGGGGAGGGAAGTTCAAAAGAACCAGAGAAGAAAGTGAAGGAGGAATACTAAAGCTAAAGGAGGAAGAAGAGGAAGACTTGAACTACAGATGAAGGAGAAGGAAGAGACCCCAAAAGAAAAGGAAGTTGAGTGTGATGAAGGTGCTAATGAAGTGACATGAGGGGTGACAACTCCAGGGTGGAAGTCCCCAGGAGGTATTACAACAACAGGAAGTTGGCCACAAGAGTTATCAGAAAATAGCAAAGCACTAAGAATCCTGATTGAAGAAAGAGCAAGGAGAATTTGACCCTGGCCTGCATGGAGTACATGATGGTTGTATGTCTCCCAGCAGCAGGCAGAGAACAGGCCTTGAAGTCAGGAAGGCCTGGGTTCAAGCTTTGCCTCTGCCGCATACTAGCTGTGTGAATGTGGGTGAGTCACTCACCCTCTCAGTACCAAATAAGATATGTCTAAGCACTAGCAGCCAGCTTTCTCTGCTATGGACCTGCCTCCACCCTCCCCAACACCTTCTCCCCTCTGCCCTTTTTCTGGAAACTCCCAACCCTCCCCACACACAATGTGTGAATGTGCACACACACACTCCCTTTTCCACTATTTCCCTCACTGGACAATCTCTAGCATCACCCTGCCAGTGTTGTTAAAGATGGGAAACCAAGCAGATATACCCACACTCTCCACCCTTGCAATTGAGAAGACAGGCCCCCAACCATCTCACATGGTTGTAAGACTGAAAAGAATGACAAAGAGCTGGCAAAGCTCTGAGTGCCAAGTCCTGGCTCCAAAACCTTTGCCATAATAAAGATTTATTGCTTCACCCATGACTGGCCTGTCTGACTCTTCTGGAAAACTCTTTTAAGTCCCCAAACTGCTGCATTAACAGTAGAACAGTGATTCCAAAGAGCCAAAGAAGGTTTCCTCAAGAAAAGGGCATGTGGACTCATCCCCTGTCCTTTTTTGACTGGATTACCAGCCCAGTAGAAAAGGAGATGCTTTAAATTTCAGCAAAGCATTTGCCCAAGGCTCTCATGCCCTTCTTGTAGACAAGATGGAGAGATGCAGGCTAGATGAGAACATGGTTATAAGAACTCTCAGCTGGCAGAATGGTGAAACCAAGAGAGTAGTCACTAGTGGTCCAATGTCAACTTGGAAGGAGGTCTCCAATAGAGCACCCTCAGTATCTGTGTTTGGCTTAAGCCATTTACACCTTCATCAGAGATTTCGATGCAGGTACAGATGGCACACCCACCAGATTTAAAGATGACACAAGTCTGAGAGGGTCAGCTAACAAGGGAGATGAGGTAGGATCCAAAAAGAGCTCAACAGGCCGGGTCATTGGACTGAATCGAATAAGATGAAATAGGGATTGAATAGAGATGGGAATAGGGACCGGGATAGATATAGGAATATATAGGGATAAATATAAAGCCTGACCAATGGAGTTTTAAAAAATCACCCTCTCAAGTACAAGGTAGGGGAGGTATAATTCCTCCTGAAAGTGATTTGGGGTTTTGGTGTACTCCAAGTAGCCTCCAAAGCTATTGCAATCTTAGGCTGAATCAAGTTCGCCCAGCACTCAGGTCTGATTCTACATGGAGTGCTGGATTTAGTTCTGGGTGTTGTGTTGCATTATCAAGGCAACACTAATGAATAAGAGTATCCAAGAGGTCAAAGGCCTCAAATTCATGTCACAGGAGGGTCAGATGAATGACAGAACTGAGTTTGTTTAGTCCAAAGGAAAAAAAGACTTGGTGGAGGGGCACATTATTTGTCTCTAAGTTCCCATGCAAGAGAGGTCAGTCTTGTTCTGCTTGGGATTCCTGCTCAGGTCCAGGTTGGCCTAGGTTCCTTGTAGGGCCCCTTTTGCCTCTGAGGTTCTAGGGTACTGGCAATAGTGGCAATGCTAAGGAATCTCCCCCAGGGCCTCAGGAGTGGAAGGCCAGCTGAGCAGGCCACTGGCTGGGCGGGTGAGGATGCTCACTTATCTTGACCCTTACTCATCAGGCAAGAGCAGCAGAGAAGCCCAAACAGTCCACGATGCCAGGGCCCATTCCTGCTGTGCACACTGCCTGCTGCCAAGCAAACCCCATAGCTCACTGGCTCACTGGCTCCCTCTCTCCTTCCTTCCCTCCCTCCTTCTCTCCTTCCCTCTCTCTTTCCCTTCCTCCCTCCTTCCCTTCACCAGCCTGCCTGCTTAGCACAGACCTAGAGTGGGTGTGGGGCCTCTCTGACAAGCTCCTGCTTCCCCCCACTGCTTCTGGGGAGGAGGGAAGAAGGGAGAGGCGGAGGTGAGAGAGAAAACACTCAGCCATTTTGGCAATTAAATTTCCGAACCTTTTCATTATGCAATTTCAATTCATTAAAAGGTTTTT
Organism: Gymnobelideus leadbeateri; assembly: GCA_011680675.1. Lineage (NCBI taxonomy): Eukaryota > Metazoa > Chordata > Mammalia > Diprotodontia > Petauridae > Gymnobelideus > Gymnobelideus leadbeateri. The sequence continues at coordinate 524,484 of WOXC01000391.1, forward strand.
TTCCTCTCCCCCCCCAACTCCCTTTTAAATGTAAAACCCCACCAAGTTCCCCTGGATGGGAATCAAGGCCTCGGAGCCCCCAGGCCTGCCTTGTGGCCCAGACAGGAGGGGCTTTTAGCCTTGGGCAGAAGTGTACAATAACGGCGCTGTTCCCCTCCTCGGCCAAGGCAGCTGCACAGAAACCAAAGGGTTTCATAGGTACAGACGGCGGCTCCTGGGCTTCGGCACCAAGAAAGGGCCAGCTGCCAAGTGGGAAGAGGCCACGTGGCGGCAGGGGGGTGCTGGATGAGGCAGTTTCCCTCCGGGAAGCTGCCAGGGCCAGCCTTTGGGTCCTGCTGGACATCCTGCTAAGCCCTGCTTTCCTCGAAGCTAGCACTGGGAATGGACCTTAACGCTTATAAAGCACTTCTGAATATTAGCTCATTTGGTCCTTGCAGTTACCCTGGGAGGGAGGTGCCATTATTACCATCATTTAATAGACAACTGAGATCCACAGAAACAATCTCAAAGCTAGTCTGAAGCAGGAGTCAAACACCCGACTCCAAGTCTTAGTCGGCCTTATCTAAGAACTTCAGTCTGGTGGACAGGAGGAGAGCTGGAAATAGATAAGTGGGCAGCCCCACCTTTGTCTGAGATGACATCAAGTTGTCTCCTGAGAAAGAGGGAGACATTTGGACCCTGTTGCTCAAGTCCCTGGTCAAGGACACATGGGCATACCTGGCAACTCCAGCAGACTGGGGCCTACCTTTCCCCAGGTCCAAAAGGAGCTACATTAGCTCAAGTCTGGCCTTCTCCATGAAACCTGCCCTCACTCCTAAGCTCAGAAGAGTGAAGGCTGGAAGGGAACTCTTAGGAGTCATTTTAAAGATGAAGAAACGAAAGGATAAAGATGACTTACTCAGGGTGACACCACTAGTTTCTGAGGTAGGATTGGAACCCAGGTCTTTCTGACTCCAGGTCTAACACTCTACTATTCCACATTTCAGTTAAGTCCAACTGACTCCTTTAACAGATGAGAAAACTGAGGTTCAGAGAAGGGTGATATCAAACTTGAGGTGCTGAAAGGACCCCTTGGCATGGTCACAAATCTCCAACACAACACCAAATCCTTAGCAGAGAGTTGGGTGGGCCCCACATAGCCTGTGCCTGACAAATACTTCTACCAGGTCAATTCGACTTGGCTGACCTTAACAGACTTTGCTTGGTAGTTTGAGCAAAATTCTTGCCAAGATCTAAATACATATTTTTCTCCTTCCCTCCCCCCTCAAGCTTTTCTCCCAACCAGAATTAGTCAACTTGGCCACAGGCCATGAAACCTAATTATTTCTGTGAGAGCGTTTAAGTGTGTAAGTACAACCACTGAGGAGCAGGCAAGCCAGCCTGGGAACACCATGTGGTTCCTTGGACTTGGGGCCCCACTGGAGAGAGGCAAAAGCTGGAAGGAAGAACAGAAGGGCTAGATGGCTCTTGGAACATGGCCTGAGGAAAGCAAACCCCCAAGGAAAGAGAGAAAAAAAAATCAACCACAGAAAAATCAGAAAGGGCCAAGGGGCCAAGGCTACTGCAGCTGGAAATCGAGGGGATACTACAGTCTGATATCAGGAGGCCATATAATGGAAGTCCCTTCCCCTCTCTGGGCCTCCACACCCCAAATCCCTTTCAGCCATTGAGACTACCCTGAGTTAGTGTGACCCCTTTCTGCCCAGGAGTTGCAAATACTTGTACTGTATTTGAGGCAGCTTGGTGGTCTAGTGGATAGAGCACAAGGCCTAGAGCCATTAAATCCTGCCTCAAGCACTTACTAGCTGTGTAACCCTAAGCCAGTCACTTCAGTGCTGTTTGCCTCAGTTTCCTCAGCTGTAAAATGGGTATAAGAACATAACAAAATAACACCTACAGGGTTATTAAGAGAATCAAATGAGATCCCACACTGAGTGAGCACAGTGCCTGGCACACAGTAGGAGTTTAATAAATGCTTACTGATTGACAGACCATATGTGTAAGGTGCTTTGCAAACCATATGGTGCTACATAAATGCTAGTTACTTTTTTTTTTTTGCTTTTTGGAGGGCAATTGGGGTTAAGTAACTTGCCCAAGGTCACATGGCTAGGTTTTCATTTGTGTGTGTGTTAAGTGTCTGAGGCCAGATCCGAACTCAGGTCCTTCTGACTCCAGGGCCGGCACTCTACTCACTGCGCCACCTAGCCGCCCCTGCTTTTTTTATTTATTAATATTATCATTAGTTCATCTGGCAAAAGAGGAAGCGCAGGTCTTTGGATCCTCAATACCCTAGCAGACTGAGAGATTTATCTTGTTCCCAACTCAGAAGCTCAGGAAAGCAGGGTTCTAGTCCCAGCTCTGCCACTGACTTGTTCTGTAATCTTGGGCAAGCGACTTCACCCCCCTAGACGTGGCCACTTAATCCATAAAGGCCCTCCTACTGTTGTGACTCCTGGAGCTGTAGGATCAGATGCTCTGTGAGGACTCCTTTAGTCCTGGTTTCTAAGAACTAAACCTAGTTGGAGGCAGGGCATTTCCAACCTGGATTCCCCACTTAAGACAATACCTTAAGATCATAGATTTCCAGCAGGAAGAGGCCTTTTAGACAATTTAGCCCAACCCCCTCATTTTGCCAAGGACAAACCAGATGAGATTATAATTAGTTCTCAATTATCTCCAGGAGGTTGACAGTGGGGGTGGGGAATAGGCTTAGCATACATTAATGAAATGAAAAGGTCCTCTGGCCCCTTCTCCCACCCAAACCGGTATCAAAGTTTGGCCTAAGCAGTTTCCTGCTTTGGGCTTCCTCTTCTGGGTCCCCCTACACCCTGAAGACAAGGTGCTGGGCAGCCCACATGTTAAGCCATGGAAACCAGAGGCAGTGGCTTTGGGAAAGAGAGGCTGGCCTTGTCAATCAGAACACTTGCTTCATAGCCCAGCTCAGCCTGATTTACTAGCTGGATGGGTGAACTTAAGTAAACCATTTCTTCTCCCTGAGCCTCAGTTTCCTCCTCTGTGAAATACTGGGGTCGTACTAGGTCAGAAGATCTTAACCTTTTCTGGGTCATGAACACCTCAGGCAGTCTGCTTGAAGCCATGGGCCCCTCTTTGCAGAATCATGTGTTTTAAAGGCATAAAATACACAGGATTACAAAGGAAACCAATTCTATTGAAATAGTTATGGAATTACTGTTTTTTAAAAAGTTCATAGACCCCAAGTTAAGAACACGAACACACACACACACACACACACACACACACACACACACACACACACACAATGTCTCAGGTCTCTTCTTTGACAATTTGCATTTTAAGTTCTAATATTCTGTGTTCTAAGGTTCTTCCAGTCCATGGTCCCTTCCAGTTCTGATACTGTGATCTGAAACCCCTTCCAACTTTAACAGTCTATGTTCTAAGACCCTCCAGTTCTGACATTTTATGTTCTAAGGCTCCATCCAGCTCTGACATTATATTCTAAAGTTCTGACATTCTCTGTTCTTAAGATCTCCTAGTTCTGGCATTCACTGTTCTAAGACCAGTCTATGAAACCAGATTAAGAGAAAGAAAAAGAGCCTCATTTACCTTTATGATGAACTGAAACCTGACTATATGTTCTTATTTATATTCAGGACAACAAAGCACAGAGAGATACAAGGACTTATCTGTCTCTCCCCCCAAATTTAGAATAAATCTTTATCCTGTTTTAGGACTCCTACTGTAAATACCTCAAGAACATGAAGAAGGCCCAGCTGGTCTGATGAATTGTTTTTTGTGGACAAGAGCATAAATGCTTATTTCTTATCTGGGGAAGTCAATGAATATATGACAGGAAAAAAATGGAAGCACAAAGTTACTTTGCTCTTGTGTGGTATAAAGGGAAAAGACTTTAACTTTAATAAATGTTTGCTGACTGACTGACCGTGAGTCAGAGGACCAGAGTGACCCTGGGCAGATGACTGTGCCTCTGGCCTCAGTTATCAAGAGACTCTATGACCTCTGAGGTCTCTTCTGGGTCAAAATCTCTGGTTCTCCTCTATCTCTAAACACTCTTTGGTCTCCTTTGCTGCCTCTTCTCTTTTGGTTGAGTCTAAATGTTGCTGCCCCTCTGGAGTCAGTCCTTAGCCATCTCACCAGATGCCTTTTTCCTTGGGGATTTCATCTACTCCTCTGCTTCAACCATTGCCTCTATGGAAAACTCAACGCTTCCAGGGGGCAGTCTGGTCCACTTTGGTGAAGCTAGAACCTCTTCAACAGATTTTCCCTTATCTCAAGCCCAAATCTGCCCCTCTGCAATTTCCACCCTTGCTTCCTTGGTTCCACCCTCTGGGGAAAAGAGAAAGCTGACAAATCCCATTTCCAATACTTCTAGATAACAAAACAATCTCGTTTCCTACCTCCTCTCCATCCCTACCCTGATTCCTTCAACTGACACTTGCTTTTCTGGCTGCCTTCTCTAGATATCCCATGGTTTTGTGAGATTTCCCCCCCCCCCAAAAAAAACCCAGTTTCCTAAAGCGACCATAATATTCTAGATGGAAGTCTGTGTGTCCCCCAGAGAACTTAACACAGGGGCTTGCACATAGTAGGTACTCAGCTGTTTTCTGAATAAATGGAAACCAAGAGGGAAACAGAATCATTCTTGATGTATAAATACAGCAGGAAGCCTTGTAATAATCAACACAGACAAGTCCAACAGACACATGGCAGTTGTGCAAGTGTTTTTTCCCCCCAAAGTGCAGCCAAGCTTCAGCAGATCCTGTATCAACAACCTCTTTCTTCAAAAACCTAGGAGAATGTCTTCCATCCAGTGGGTTAGACAGGTCTGCTAAGATTTGAGTGGCATGAGTTGGGACAGAAATTGACTGTCCCACCCACCCCGATAGCCCATAGTGGACAATGAAGACGCTAAACATGGAATAAAGGAGCCTGAGCCTTTGAGGCTACACCACATGGAGAGGAGAAGCCCATGAGGGCATATGCCCCGTGGGGATCAGCTGTGATGGCTGTGCCCTGGCAGCCTGCAGAATCCCCCACTCAGAGCAAGGTTATACTAGTGCAGGAAGGTTGAGGATATAAATGCCTTAGGGGCCAGCAGCTCCCACTGGGGAGGAGGCAGGGTTCAAGGCTGGGGAAGGGGAAAGAGGCTTCCATTTCTACATCCCTTCACCCACACAAAGTTCCTCATACATATTCTTTTATTCAATCCTTAAACTATCCCTGCAAGGTAGAGGAGGCAGGGAGGGGCAAGAGCAGAAAGACCACTCAACTGGGCCACAGGATATATAGCTGGTTTTCTAGGCCTGGGTCTCCCATGAACAAATGGGTCCCTTCCCCACTGGACCTGTTTCTGCCTCTGTAAAATTAAGGTGTTGGAATCAATTATTTCAAACATCCCCTGTAGCCCGGATGTTCCCTGACATTTCTCATTGTCTCTGCTTCACAGAGGAGAAATTGGAGACTCAAAAACTAAGTGACTCACTCAAGGTCACAGAGCTAGTTAAGGGTCAGGTCAGGTCCTTGGCTGCTAGGAGACCTAATCTAGAGCTTTTCCTACCAGGCAGCTCCTTTTGCTCAGAGGAAGCCGAGCACCTGGAGATGTTGCATAAAAGCTTGAGCCTTACAGTGCCTGGGAGCCAACGGCTGAAAGGGCCAAGGCCTTTTCACGATATGCTAATGTATGTTGACATCAATAACTCTCCTATGTTTTATTCATTCACCAAGCACTGATTGAGTACCTGCTGCATGCCCAAAGGGTGGGAAGATGGAGGGTGATACTGAGACGAATGTTGTAGGCCTGCTCCCCAAACAACTAGCAACAGAGCTGGGAAAAATTGAGCCTCATCTATTAATCTGATAACCTCTGTAGTGGAGATTAAAGAGTCCAGAGGCAGGGAAACCCATTAGTCCAAGTTCGAAGTAGTATGGGCCTAAACTGGGAGAGAGGGATGGCTGGGAGGGCAGACAGAAAAGGGCAGATGAAAGACAGAGTTGCTAGGACTCGAGGACCATCTGTGTAACCCTTGGAAGCTCATCTGACCTTTCTGCCAGAGGTCCCAAGAGGGAAGAATTAGCTTCAGAAGCCTCTTCCTGTCCTGGATCCTAACTGGATGAAGGGCAAGAGAGAAGAGTAACCACTGAAGTTTCAAACTTGGGCAGCTGGGAGGATGGCAATGTAATGAACAGAAACAGAGAACTTAAGAGGGAGGATCGGTCAAGAGCTTAGAGGAGAGATTGAACTTGAAGTGTTAATGGGACACCATCTCTGCCTGGCAGGTCTCACCCAAGCTGGAAGGGCCTTGAGCTGAGCACAGACCCAGAGCTGGCCCATATACCTCTGGGCAGACTAAGCTGGCTAAATGCAGAATGCTGCCAGGCATGCGTCTTTCAGGTCCATGCAGCTGACAAAGGAACGGAAGAGCTCCCAATCTGCACTGGTAAAGGGGGCATCTACGCCCACAGAAACTTGGATGCTTGAAGTAGCCAAGAACATTTGCGAAGCACTCTGTGAAGTCATCAGGTGCTATGGAAATGTCAACTATGAGGATGTGGGTGATTACAGGTAGGCTTGCCCTCCCCCAGCTCTTACCACCAGCAGAAATAATTGGCATCAACAGGTTTGTTTGGCTTGTGCGCACACCCTCAAGTCCCTAGGAAGCCCGAGCTACAAAGGGCACATTTGCACTTTCACTAACTGGCACAGCAGGCTTCTTCCTTAGTGCCTGCCACAATCTACAATGCCAAGGTGGGTCCGGGCCTCTCTGCCCACGTGTGAGGCACTCAGCTCGGCCAAATGCTTGCTGCCTGCCTGATTACTAATAGGGTACAAGTGCCCTATTACGAAACTCAGTACAGATGACAAGCTTCCATCTGCCCACTCTCTGGTCTGCCGCCATGGTGAAGAGGGCAAACTAGGAACAGAGAGATCTGACGACCTTAGAGAGGGGCTGCTGAGCCCCTTGAGGCCTGACTAGGGTAGCTTTGGTACCACAGTATGTAATCCTTTCTCCTTGAAGCACAAGGTCAATTCAACTCATAATTTTGCCATGCTCATTCTATGGCCCTCTGCACAAGTGGCTTTTCCTCTCTGGGACTCAGTTTCCTCCTCTGTAAAAAGACGAGGACAGTCAAGGTGACCTCTAAGGCCCCTTCCAGCTCTGATATCTCATGTTCTATGTATTCCATATTCTAGGACATTTCCAAAAATGGCACTTCATATTTTATGTTCTATATTTTGAAGTCCCTTCCAGTTCTGACGTTCTATATTAAATGCTCTATGTTCTAAGGTCTTTGGCAGCTCTGATATTTCATGTTGTATGTTGTAAGGTCCCTTTCCAGCTCTGATATTCCTTATACTAGGGTCCCTTTCAGCCTAACATTCTGTGTTCTATGTTCTAAGGTCCTTTCCAACTCTGATATTCCATATTACATGTTCTAGATTCTAAAGTCTCCTTCCAATTCTGCCATTCTACACTGCATGTTCTAAGATTCCCATCCATGTTGCTTGTTCTAAGGTTCTGTCTAGCTATGACATTCCATTTTGCATTTCCCAGAGTCTCCTTCCATCTCTGATATTCTGGAGATCCATTATTGGAGCCTGGATGCTTTGGACCATGTAGAAAATCACTTTACTTTCTGACTTCCACTGCCAAAGCTGTCAGTAAGGGACTTCTTTTGGATTTAAGGACTTAGAAAAATGAGCTGCCTTCCTGCTATGGAAGGGTAACACAGAGACTCCAAAGACTCCCTTTAAGAGCATGTTCTTTGAGCCAAAGGAGATGGTGGCAGGAGCTGGGGAAAGTGTGGAAGAGTCTCCCCACAGCTAAATCACCAGCTTGGGAGCGACATGCCAGTTTGTTCCATCACTGATTTCTGGGTTCTGAAAACCAGGTCTGACTTGAAGCCAAGGCCACTCATCTTGACCACTTCCCAATTTCAATCAATGTTCAAAATAAGATTATATCAAAATGAAGACCCTTTGGGGCTCCTGGCCCTATTTCTGTTCCAAAAAACAGGCTTATCTATTTGAACCTCAAATCTTGGATCTTCCCAGACCTTAATAACAGATTTATTTCCTAAAGATTTTGCTATTACTCCCTTTCCCACACACATTCCCAATAATGTCTGGCACCATGGCAGCTCCCCAACTTGACATTCTATCCTTGACATTCCAGTCAAACCTACTTGCCTTCCATTGACCTTAACCAAACATCCCACTCCTCACCCCACCCCAAGCCTTGTGTCACCTTGTTCATACTGGACCCTGTGCTTGCAATGGCCCCCTCTCCCTCTGTTTCTGTTTAATTTCTGATCTAAGTTTCTCCCCAGTCCCTCCCAAGCCTGACATTCTCTGTTCTCTAAGCTCTCTTCCTGTCCCGTGAGTCTCTGACTTTCTATAGTTCTGTGATTTTCTGGGCAGATGTTGTGGTTTGACCTCTCTAGAGTCTTGGGGCAGAGGAGGCCAGGGCCAGCTGGGCCAGTGATTGGCTGTGACAGACCCAAAGGGCAGACAACGAGCCAGAGTAAACTCTTCCTTTGCGCTCACGTTAAACCTTAACAACATTTAATTTAAAAAGTAATTTTGAAAATTTCTCGTGCGATGAATCAAAAAGGTGTTTGAGGCTGCTGTGTTGATCCCTGGAGTTTGGCAGCCTGGAGTTTAATAACCTGAATCTTCCTAAAGCAAACGGAGCCCCTAGCTGCTTCCACTGGAGGTGAACACTCCCTGCTCCTTCCATGTCACATTCAGGGCAAAGAAGAGCTCTTCCTGCTCCTCCATCCAATCAGTCTGTCGATTCTATCCCCACAACATCTCTCCCATCCTTCCCCATCCTCTGCTCTCTAGGCCCATATCACCTCTGGCCTGGATTACTTTGATAGTCTCCTAACTCATCTCCCTGCCTCCCACTTCCAGTCTCTTCCATCTCTAACACCTCCCTTTACACAGCAACCAAAAGAATCATCCTAAGGCCCAGGTCTGGTCTTATTACTTCCCTGGGCAAAAATCTTCAGTGGCTCCCTCTTACCTCTAGGAGAATATAGAACCTCCTCAGCTTACCACTGAAGGCCCCATTGCCAACCCAACCTCATTGTGTTTCCTTGCCTAAAGTAGTTTTGTGGCTCAGCCAGATTGGGTGGCTGTTCGCCATCACTGACCTGCCTTTTCTCACCTCTATGTAGTCACCCAGGCTATCCCTCACATTGGGAATGCACTTGCTTGTCAACTCAGTCAGTCTGAAACCCAGCTCTCCCTTAGGGTCCAGCTCAGTACCATGGCCTCAAAGACAAAAGTGAAACAGCCCCTGCAGTTGATGATCTTACAATCTAGTCATGGGAGACAACATATGAACATATCACACATTATAGAGAGATGTCCTAGACTAGTGTGAGCAGGAGGACGCTTTCAGCAGATCTATAGGTATGGGGGGTGGGATGGATATCAAATAGATACAAGGTGATTTTGAGGTGGGAGGGGAGGGCACTAGCTGCTAAAGAGAACAAGACAGACCTCATGCAGAAGGAAACTAGGGATCCAGAGAGGTGGCACATAGTAGGCATGTAATGGCACATAGTAGGCACGTAATAAATACTTGTCTGAACAATGAATTCCAGGGATGGGAAACAGCCAGTGAAAAGGCATGGAGGTAGTAAATAAAGTGCTGTATATAAGAGCTACCAAGAACACCAGCCTGGTTAGACCATACTGTGCAGGAAGTGGAACATTGTGTAAGGAGGCTAAACAGATTCCCTGGGACAAGGTTAGGAAGGTCTCTAAATGTCAAGTGGAGGAGTTTGTGTTTGGTCCTAGAAGTAATAGGGAGCCATTGAGGTAAGCAATGATAAGGGCCTGAACTTATGGTGGCAAGCATGAGTATGGAGAAAAGAGGATGAAGGCAAAAAATATTATGGAGACAGAAAGAACAAGACTGAGTAAATTGTGGGAATGAGAAGGGGAGGATGAAATCGAGGTTGTGAACCTGGGGAGTGACTGGAAGGATACTGGTACCCTCACCAGAAATGGGGAAGCTTGGAAGAAGGGAGGGTTTGGGTGGAAAGAGGATGAGTTAAGTTTTGGGCACATAGAATTTGAGATGTCTGGAGGAATTCAGTTCAAACTGTCCAATAAGCAGTTTGGTGGTGTAGTTTTCTTGTACTCAGAAGAGAGACTAGAGCTGAAAATAGAGACCTGGGAGTCATCAGCATAGAAATTATAATTAAACTCATGGAAGCTGATGAGGTTATCAAGAGAAAATAGAGAATATGGCCCAAAATAGAGCCTGGGGCTATATCCAAAGTTTAGAACATGATACTGATGATGATCCTTCAAAGGAGATTGAAAAGAAGCAGTTAGACAGGTAGCAGGAGAACCAAGAAACTGAAAGGGCGCCTCCTCTACCCAATTTAAATAGCTGGTAGGCCTGGAAGAGTTGCTGCTAAGGAAGAAAGAAAGTAGATCATAAGACTGATTTAGGTAGAGTGATTCTCACTGTGCTGGCTAGGTGCAGAGGTGCACCTGATTCACAAAAAAGCTATAACAGCTCTGAGAGTATGGGTTAGACTCACAAAAGTTCTGGATATACGTCCCTGGGAAGATGCTGCATAATAACCACAATTCAGATGACTGTAGCATCTAATGAAAAACCAGTAGGTTACAGCACAGAAGACAGCTGCCCAGCATATGATAGCAGCAGCTTAGAGCTCAGCAGAAAAAACAGCCAAGGCATGTCATCAGTAGGTTTGATCAGCAGGAAACCCATAAGAAAGAGTTTAGGAAAGTAAAGAGGTATGCCACATAGGATATAGCCCTAGGAGTATGAGTTTCTCAGGCTCCATATCTTCCCTCTCTACTAGTGATATGGGAATCTGATGGAGAATATGTATGTCCCTATGTATGTGAAGGGAATTTTCCTTGCTACATACCTTGCAATTCTGTTTATTAAATGTTTTTGCTTTGGCATAGTGCCTCCTCTGATTTAGTCTGACTTTAAAAAGAAGCATCAGATAGAGGTTCACGAGGCCATGCTTTTCTTATTAGACACTCTCCCAAGCATAGCTTGAACCTGAACACAGCTTTCATGGGCTCTGGGTGAGGAGGGGAAATGTGAGCTGCAAATATTTTATGTCTTATAAGAAGTTTTCCCCCCAACAATCTCCTATCACTTACTGTGTAATTTAAGAGAAAATACCTCACCTCTCTAAGCTTCAGTTTCCTCATCTAGAAAACACTACCAATCTCACAAGCAACATTGTGAGGTTCAGGTGATATAACTGATGTAAAACACTTTGTAAATCTTGTAGTGTTAATGTAAATGTAAACTGCCATTATTAACCTCTACAACACTATTTCTCCAATGAGGACATAGATATTACCCTGAGCTCTCCAGGGCTCTGTTGCAGAGTCACCTTTGAAAGGACCTGCACCTGGGAAGGCTAGGTGGCACAGTGAATAGAGCACAGGCCCTGGAGTCAGGACGGACTGAGTTCAAATCCAGCCTCAGACACTTAACACTTATTAGCCTTGTGACCTTGGGCAAGTCACTTAACCTAATTGTCCTAAAAATAAAAAAGAAAGTACCTGCTCCAAGCTAGAAAAGCATCAAGTACAGGCCCAGCAATGGATCAGTTACATTAGGAGAGGCTCCTCACCAGAATAGCTATAGGGTGACCTAGCCCCATGATACCACAGTACTTTAGGGCTTATAGAACCAGAACTTCAGGGTGAACTGGAGAACATAGATGAATCTAAGGGCCTCCAAACTGAAAGGTGATCCTTTTTATGATGTCAGGTCCCTGTGACATCAATGGCCCTGCAAATCTTCTAGTGGAAGCTTATTGTCTGAATGATAAAGCACAGAAAACTGTCTCAGTCCTATGAATCAGTGCCCAGAGAGAGAGAGAGAAAGAGAGACAGAGAAAGAAAGGAGAGAGGAAAGGAGAGAAGAGAGAGAGAAGAGAGGAGAGGGAGGGAGGGAGGAAAGGAGAGAAAGAGAGAGAGCACAAGCGAGCTCATAGTGTCAGACCTAAAGGGTCTTTGAAGACCAAGTCCAACCCCTTCATTTTCAGGTGCAGAGGAGAAACTGAAATCCAGAGCAGGTAAGCATCATCAGAATCCAGACTAAAATTCAAGTCTCTCTCCTAGCCCAATTACCTTTCACCTGCCCCAAGTTTCCATACAGTGCAAAGCATTCTATGACTGTGTAAGGACCGAAGGGTTACCATTTTCCAATGTGAGATGGTGGGTGTTGGGACATCAGATCAGATTCAAACTGTTTCCTCCCTTACAACTTTATATCATACCACCAAGTCTATTGAAAAAAATGTTTTAATGTTAACCCCAACTTTATAAATGGGAAAACCAAGGCAGAAATGGAGGTTCTATAATAACACGAGACCTCACATTGACACTTCATAAATAATAGAATCCCAGGGTCAGAAGCAACTAGAAACCAATAAAATGTAAGCACCTTAAGGGCAGGAACTGTTTTTTTTGGTCTGTTGTACCCCCAGGTACCTGGCATAAATCTTTGCATAGAGTAGGCACTTAATAAATGCTGAATTGTTGAGAAAACTAACCTGTACATCTCCATGTCCTTAGCTTGGAATTAAACAATCACAAACAGATAGTACTTCTTGGGGTGGGGGGAGTGGAATACACCTTGGAGATGATGTGTAAAAAGCAGTGGATTTGGAGTCAGAAGGCTGGGTCAGATCCTGGGTGTCTGGAATTTACTAGCTGTATGACTTTAGGCAAGTAACTTCTCTCTGGGTCTCAGTTTCTTCATTTAACAAATGAAGATTATGAATGAAATTATATTTGTTAAAAGAGGGGTATAATGCAGGTCAGGGATTCTTAACCTGGGACCATGAACTTGTTTACTTTGTTTTTCACAATTTTGATAACTGTAATTCAGTATAATTAAGTTTACTTTGTAATCCCGTATTTTATTTTATGTATTTAAAAACATGTGCCTAGTTCTCTTCATAGTCAGGAAGTTCTTGCGTGTAGTTAACCTAAATCCCTCTTGCTGCAGCAAGCTTGTTTTCAGTGTACATGAGTTAGAACTGATCTTTACTGTCTGTATGGATACCTCAGAACAGGTAAAGAAGGAGGTCTCTCACTTCTAACCCATGGACAACCCCTATACTCACCAAGAATTAGTTTGCGTCTGCATCCATTCATCTATTTATTCATCTTTTCATCCATTTAAAGACTAAAAACAGTTTAAAAAAGAACTCATCCTTAGTTCTGGTCTGTTCACTAAATTGGAAGTAGGTCCTTGTGTTCATGTGGCACATCCCTATCCAGGGGAGACAAGGTTCAGCTCTGATACTATGGGTATGATTGAAGCCAGATATTGGCCCGAAGGCTCCTGGAAAGGCAGGATCTGCGTTCCCAATGATGAGCCGTCCTCCAGTGGTAATAAATAACCCGTTAGGATGACGGGGATTGGGTTACTGCAGAGAAGATTCAATTCATTAATCAGAAGTCAATAATTCCACACTCTGGTCTTGAGGCACTGATCAACGTGTCAGTCACAAGTTAATGCCATTTACTGCTGCACTGTGCTGATAGCAACCTCTCTCCTAGCAGCTAAGGCCCCAGAACAGCAGGGGAGGGAACACAGTCATCCCCATTAAAGGGCTGGACAGGGAGAGGGAGAATGGAGAAGTGGGACTAGAAATCAATGGTAAAAGAGTATTTGCAGCACACTGCCTGGGGAACCATCTCTCCACCCAGTCAGGGACATGGCAGCATCTCTGTTGGCCAACAGGTCAACTGGGATAACAAAGATGAATCCTCCCCCTCCCCCACCCCACCCATCTCTACCTACTGACATC